>BSBM01001473.1:0-522500 GCA_027924585.1 Larix kaempferi | reverse complement strand
ATTCATAATGACAAGAATTGAAGTGTTCTTTTATATTTATTATATCATAAATCTCATCTAACCCGGAGAACAAATCCAAAATTCAATCTCTTTCACTTGAAAATGTATCTATAAAATAATAAATCAATTTCTATGGCTTTTGATCAATTTTACAATCTCTCCATGCCAATAATCGAAATCTTATTTCTACATATCTATATCCATATCTGTATAAATTCTAAGTTCTATCAAGTTGAGTGCCATTGTAAGATTCATCTTAACAATCAAGAAATTTGCATGTATGTGTGTGTGTTTGTTTGTTTTTGTTTATTCTTATTGTTTTAACAATCCAAGATATATAATTAAGATGTGTGTGTGTGCGCGCGCGCTTTTGTTTATTCTTATTGTTTTAACAATCCATTTTTAAAGATTTTTTTTTCAAATGAAAATGTCTAGTAATCTTATTTAGAGAGAGTGCTTATATGGAGTAGTGAGGCCCAATACAAAGATTGTTGTGTAGTGTTCTCACGATGTTCCATATCCTTCAGCAAGTAATTCAAAGAGACTGACCCATACTTGTGTAGAATCATCCAAATTTATGCTTAGCATGTTGTCTATTTAGCCAATCTAGAACACCTCACCCTAATTAAAAAATAGTGGTTAAGTATATGAAAAATATCAAGAGAAAAATGGGAGGGCTTCAGTATGGGATCAGGTTTGATCTCTTGGTTTAGCAAGAAGCAGTCCTGCGTGGCACTGAGTACAGCCGAAGAAGAGTATGTCGCAGCTTGTTCGGCTAGTTGTGAGGCAGTATGGCTGAGGAAGCTACTGTCTGAGTGTTATAGGTTAAACTCGCACCTCTCCGTCCGTGATCACCTTGAGCTGTTGATCACACAAAAGGACAACTTGGATGGAGGAACATGTTGACCTTGGATGATACTTTAACTCACTCCATTTCCTAACATTACTGGAAAACCCCAAAAAATATCATTTTGAGATATGAGCACTACTCTACTCAAAGAGATTAGCGCCCATACGCTACTCTAGTGTATCATAGTAGCATCCATATCCAAGTATACGCTACTCCTTCTCAGCATAGTAGCGCTCACCATTTAAAATCTAATGAGCGCTAGTTGATAAGCACTAAAGTAGCGCCCTATACGCTACTCCACTGAACAAGAGTCGCGTACATCTTAAAAGATGATTAAAAAATAAATTAATTTCTCGAAGAGGATTAGTTGCTGGTAGTTTCCTAACTCCCCCAACTTCCTCCATAACTATACATCGACCTGAACTACTTCTCCAATCTTATAAATACAAAGAAGATTAAAGGAGAAGGGTTAGAGGCTAGAGATAGTGAGATGGATTAATGGAGAAACTTTGAGACAAAGAGAAGCTTGCATTGGAGGAGTTGATGCTGAAGACATCCAAGCCAGAGAAGAGCAAGAGCCCAGAATCAAGTTGCAGGAGCCTGTTTCATGATCAGGTATACTTGTACATCATTCTACTTTTGACAAATAAAGGTTGAAGTGTCTTTCTTGTTCCAACTTAAATGTGTTATGAAATGACATCTTAATTTGGATCTGTTTTGGTCAATGCTGAATGTTAAACATTGTTTTTGTTTCTTTCAAGCTTTATATATTGCCCAAAATGCTTTGAGAAAGGTATTGTTATTGCAGGTTTACTGAAAGGAAGGTGGATTTGAAGGTTGAACACGAGATCAAGTCAAGGCTAGGATCAAACTTCGATTGAAAGTTGTGTTCTCAAGATCCACAACTTATTTCTTTTCGTAAATATTTATGTAGTATCATCAATACACTTACCTGTCACCCCAACCAAGTTGATAGCATTAGTTTCCTTGCTATAGGGTAGATTTGCCCACCAACAGACTGGCGACTCCGCTGGGGAAAGTTGAGTTTTTGGCTCTAGGAAACCTTGTTCTTGTGTGTCTTCCCAGATTGTTTTGACTTCTTTGATGTGTTGAGAAACCCTATAGGCATCCCTTGCCTGTTTCTTGTCTGCTTCCATCAGTTTTTGGTACCTTTTAAAGTCAGTTTTAAGCTTTTGAGATATGAGCGCTACTCTGCTATATATACAATAGCGCCCATACGCTACTGTGCTATATATACAGTAGCGCCCGTTTCTGCAGGGGCGCGAGTTTCCCTATTGCACAGTAGGGTACACTTTCTAAAGCATTCTATTTTTTGGTTTGCTTGATTTTTAGCCTTTTGATGGTTTGCTGACTTTGTTGTGGGATCTCTTTGACTGTTGTATGAGGTTTTTAAACTTTTGGTTAAGTCATAGAACCTTCTCTTTGGGTTTTTTCCATCTTTTGAACCGCTTGTTGACCCTTGGAACATTTGGACTGTTTATTGACCTTTTTGGAAGACTAGGTTGTCTTTTGTGGTGAGCACTTCCACTTTTTAGGCCCTAACTACCTGTTGCTAGCTTACAAACCTGCATACTCTTGTATCTGCTGTTTGTGGTGACATTTGTCTGCTTTCTACTCCTCCTATCCTTTGTTTTAGGGTTTGGTCCATTGTAGAGCCTCTAGGGTGTCTTTTTTTTGGTCGAGTTCCATTCTTCCTGGACTTATTGTCTTTTGCTGGTTGCAAGTGCATTTAAACAGCTGTAGGCTGAGTCATTTCTCAGTTTCTTTGTGTTAGTAGGGCAGCTTGCTTGTCTACTTTTGCTTGGCATAGTGGTCTTGTTAGGGCTAGATACTTTAGGTCAGTCCTTTCGTGTCTCTCTCCTTTGTTTTCTCCCACTTTGTTCTCAAGTTTAGAGGCTTTTTCTTTGCAACAAACCTGTAGATCAAGTCTTTTTCGAGCTAGGGTTTCGACAGCTATAAGCCTAAGAACTTTTTAGCCATACTTACACACATTGCACATAAAGTTTTATTTTGCTTTCCATTTTATATAGTTCTTTTTCGTTTATAGAAAAAGCAAAAAAAAATGGTATTTTAAGTTTAAATAAAACTTGTTTTTGTTGTTACAAGATAACTTAGGATATTTTGCACAATTTCAAAAAAGAAAACAAAATTTTTAAGTAGGTTTACTCAAATTTTCAGTTTTGGAAAGAAGTAAATGAAAAAATGAAAAGAGCTTTGTTGTAGAAAGTTTTGATTTTATTGCACTTTTGTTTCCTTGTTGCAACCACCGCCACACAAAAGCACTACCCTTTTTGAGTAATAACAGCCTTAAAATTTGTTAATAAAATGAACTAGAAACATTTTTTCTTTTTAGGGATACACTACACCAACTAGTTTTGGTTAGGACCTTGAGTTTAAATCACCTTAAACCACTCAAGATCACACATTGTGCAAAAATCGTAGTAAGACTATCACAGGTAAACCCACCTCACTCAAAACTTGCCTGGGATCTATGCAGTAGGTCATTGCGAGATCAGATTGTTGGGAATACTCCTACTTTCTGTTCGAGCATACGCCAGGATCAGATTGCGTATTGGGGACTCTTTCGAGTTTCGGGCTTAGCTACCCTGCCCACGCTTTCTGATTCAACCGGTTACTGTTCCCTCAGGAGTTTTCGGTGTTGTGGTATCCTTAGTATCTTACTCTAGGTTCATACAAAGGTGACAGCAGAGGGTATATCTGCTGTACCTAAGACAGACGTGGGAGGAAACCCCTTGCAGGTCTTTGGGAGGGCGGTTGGGTGATTCCAGCGCTTGCACCCTTAGTCATTGTATTGTGGACCCCAGGTAACTATCTTTCTTCCTTCGTTGATTTGTTCTGGGCCCTCATCATCCCAGACTCTTCTCCAGAAGGCGTCTTTGTTTGCCTGGTTTGTATACTTAGGACTTTTTTAGTTGGCGTGTTGTTTGCCCCCTAGTTGTAGTGGCCACTAGGTTCTAGTCTGTTATTTTATATTTATAATCACGGAGAATCAAGAGCTTCGTAGATCGAGGAGGTTTCAAAACCTTCCACCACTTAGAACAGAACCTATACAGCCAGCTAGACGACAGCTGGTAAACCCCGGTATTTCTTCAGAAATTACTCCTGAAATAGAATTTCCTGAAGAAATTCTTGTAACAGAAAACCTTGAAATTAAGGTTCTTGAGGAACCACTACCAGGTACCACAGATCAGCATCACTTTAGTACAGTTCAGGTGGAAGATCTTACTTCTGCGGAGTATAGCACTCCTTTCAATCCTCCTTTAACCAATACTAGAATTCCTCTTCTGTCACCTGTTGGTTTCCAGCAGCCCCATTTCAGTGCAGACAATTCCTTACCTGGACATCTGATGTCTAACTTAGGAGGTGAACAGGGAGTTCCCCAAACTCCCACTTTAGGTATGAACACCAACACAGTAAATCCTTCTTTTACTGCTACACCAAGTCAGGCACAAACCTCCGTGTCTACTCCATCTTTCAGTTTCAACACTGGTACATTAGGTATGCCTAGTTCGACAACGATGGCATCTATTCCTACACCTACTGTTGGACCTAGCAGTACAACCAACTGTGCAACACCTTCTGCTTCTCAACCGTTATATCAGATACCTAGTACTTGGATTTCCACACCTATTGTAGGACCAAGTGCTTCTGCAAACATGCCAGTCATGGGCACCATGACTGCACCGTCCACATCAGCTTCTACTGGTTTCAATACCTTTGCAGGACCAAACATGAATCAATGTAGCGTGCCTGCAGGTAATGTCCCTTTTTCCTTATTCTCAGGGGGAGGGGGTAATATTTTTAACCAGCAATATGGCGGGGCTAATACCCAGCCACAGTGGACGAATCCACAGAGCACCAATCCACTTTCGTATGGGTGGGGAAATTTTAATAACTCTTTCGTACAACAACAGATGGCAGGGGGCAACCCCTACCAAAAAATAGCTGGGGGAAACCCCTACCAACAAGTAACTGGGGGCAACCCCTATCAACAGATGGTAGGTGGAAACTTCTATCAGCATATGGCCGGGGGAAACCCTTATCACCAGATGGCTGGGGGCAACCCCTACCAACAATTTATGGGTCAAACAATGGGTGGTTCCCCCTATCAAGTACCATCTTACCGGCCTCGTCTACCATTTTTGGCAACTTTAAATTTTCCAGATCTTTCCAAACTGATGAACGATCCTGTGTGTCATAATGCGGCATGGCCATCAGTTCCCACCAAATTACCTTCGGACATTCCAAAGTTCGAAGGCAAAGCAGGTGAAGACCCTGGTGACCATGTCACTACTTTCCACTTATGGTGTTCCTCCAATTCATTAAATGAAGATTCCATCAGATTGAGATTGTTCCAAAGAACTTTAACCGGTGTTGCAGCCAAATGGTACATTGAGTTACCTGCAGCAACATTCTCTAGTTTTGGAGATCTCACCACAGTCTTTTTGAATCACTTCCAGCTTCCTGTCCGGTATGATGCCGGAACAGAACTTTTGTCTACTTTTAGACAAAATAAAGCCACTCACTTATCTGACCACATTCAGGAGTGGCGAAGACGGAAGAGGCTCATTAAGGCCAACATACCTCCGGAGTTCCTTCTTGAGTGTACTTGAAATCACTCCTTCCTTATATTTCTAAGGAAGTAGCTACATCTGGAATATCCAATGAAGAAGAAGCCATCTTACGGACTCAGCAGTTAGACCTCGTGTATGCACAATCTGGGTTACTGTATGAGATCATACCCGATGCACCGCGATCGAACACCGATCTGAGTAGACCGAAACCTGGACCACATGCTGACGGGATAGTGGGTTCAGTTAACTCTGCATCCTTCGAAGCACTGACCAAATAGGTCCATGCCTTAGCTGTCAAACAATCGACTGCAGATATTTCTTTCGTCACAACCTCTCCTTCTACTTCTGAGCCTGTCAACCAGGTCCAGAATAATCAAAAGGGCCCTCGGCAGCCCAACAACAAAAAGAAGGGCAAGAAAGGAGAGGGGAACCAACAAAAGCCCAAAAAAGACAATGCCGAAGAGGGTAACAAAGAGGAAAAGAAGGTTAAGTTCCCTTGTAAAGTTTGCAAGCAGAACCACCTTACTCACCAATGCCCTCTACTTGAAGAAGCCCAGAAGCTCTTAAGAGAAAAGAAGCCTGCCGTCCTGAAAGATCCATTTCCTAAAGGGCAAGGCTCAACTTCTGGCACCTCCAAAACTGGGGGCACTTCTCACGCTACGGTTGATCAAAAATTCATAAACATGGTTAATTCGAATGCACTCTTGCAAATGAGAGCCAGGAACTATACCCCAGACGCACAGAAAAAGGATAAGGAGATTCCAGAATCCTCCACTCCACTTCACATACCTGTGGACCCAATGCCCAAGATTCCGAAAGGTGTCTTGAAGAGGGCATCGCACAATCCCAACACACGGGCTGCTTCTAACTACAATGTGGTTGAAGATTTAGCCCAGACCCCTTGTGCCATGTCTACTCTAGAAGTCTTGCAGAGTTGTCCTATACAACGAAATGCACTTCTGGCAGCTATTGGGAGTATGGAATCCTCTAACATGTCTACGCGATTTGATATGACTGATGTCAAATACTGGTTGCCCTATCACGTTGCCCTTCAGATTGAAGTCGTTCATGGTCCAATGACCATCAGACAAGCTGTTGTAGATGAGGGCACGTCGACTTGCGTAATGTCTATTTCATGTTGGAAAGATCTAGGTTCTCCTGAGTTAGCCCCTTCCAACACACTGCTTACTGCATTTGATGGCAGAGCTTTCCGTCCACATGGATTTTTGCCATCATTTGATGTCACTTTGGCCGGTAAGACAGTTGCTGTTGAAGTAGAAGTTCTAGATGCTCTGCTTGATTACAATATGTTGTTAGGCAGGAGTTGGACATATGCCATGCGAGCCATTGCATCAGTAGTTTTTCGAGTGGTCATGTTCCCATTTGAAGGTAAGATCGTTACAGTCGATCAACTTTCTTTCACTTAGAGAAACAACCAGACTTCTTCGGAAACCACAATTCCATTAGTTGATCAAACCGCCCCGGTTAAAGAGAGTTTAGGAGCAGGGTTGTATGGGTCATTAATAGGCACTTTTGACCTCCCCTCCCCTGTTATTTTTATGCGTTCTGATGTGGGTACTGCTACCGAAACATTTACGGTTGGTTTAAGAACTGATCCTTGGATCCTTCCTACTACGTCAGAACCTTTTGTGCCTCCCTCCATTGCAGAAGTGGCCTATATGGAAACACAACTTACTACAATGGAACATATCATGACTCCACCAGTCTCTGTCGAGTCAAATATGGACTATGCTCCAGCATGGTCATTGAATTCCACTCACTCGTTCGATTGTTTAGATACGGTTTTGCCATCTGACGAAGCCATCTTAGAAGTCATGATGGGCCTGGACCAACCTTGGGAACATATGCATCATAGGTCCTACATGCTTCCAAATCTAGACAGGATTGAGAGAGGAGAATTCCCTATGAGACCCGGTGGATTAGTTGATTTGTCATCTTTTCCTTCTACTTTGAGAGCTGTTTATGCTGAAGGAAATATGGCCAATATATCGAGAACAATTCCAATCAACATTTCCACCAAACCCGGGGTCGTGGAAAACATTTTTATTGGTGCAGACTGTTCTCCAGAAGAGATAGCTCTGTATACAAAACTTTTTAAAGAATTCTGTGACATTTTTGCCTGGTCATATGAGGAGATGCCAGGTATTGACCCAACCATTGTGGAGCATGTCATCACGATGTACCCTAACGCGAAACCTGTGAGACAAAAGCTCCGTCCCGTGAACCCTAGAAAAGCGGCCGCCATCAAAGCGGAGGTTGAAAAGTTGCTCAAAGTCGGTTTCATTTATCCGATTGATATGACAGAATGGGTTTCAAACCCTGTTCCGGTTGATAAGAAGCAAGGCACTATTAGAGTTTGTACTGACTTCCGGGATTTGAACAAAGCTTTTCCGAAAGACAACTATCCCACACCATTTATCGATCAAATTATAGATGCTTGTGCAGGACATGAGATGTTCTCTTTCATGGATGGTTTTTCGGGATACAATCAAATAGAAATTAATCCCGAAGACCAACATAAAACAACTTTCATTTTCCCGTGGGGGACCTTCGCTTATCGGAAAATGCCATTTGGCTTGAAGAATGCTGGAGCTACCTTCCAGCGAGCGATGAATTTTTCTTTTCATGATATCAAACACATTGTGGAACCTTACTTGGATGATCTCCCGGCGCAATCTCGAAAGAGACGGGACCATCCGACCCACCTTAGACAAGTGTTTGAAAGATGCAGAAAATATAAGATTCGTTTGAATCCGAATAAGTGTGTGTTCTGTGTCGAATCGGGACGTTTACTGGGTTTCATTGTCTCCAATCGTGGCATAATGGTTGACCCACTTAAAGTAGAGGCGATTGTAAATCTGCCTCCTCCTCGCACCTTGCGACAACTTCAAAGTCTGCAAGGCATGTCCAATTTCTTACGGCGATTTATCATAAACTACGCTAAAATTACCAAAGGTTTTATGAGGCTACTCAAAAAATACTCCTACTTTGTGTGGGACGAAGCTGCTCAAGCATCCTTTGAAGCTTTAAAAAAAGCACTCCTTTTAGCACCCTTGTTGAGCCCGCCAGATTACTCAAAATATTTTCTTTTATACTTGGCAGTGTCTCTTACTACAATTGGTATAGTTTTGGTTCAGGAAGACGATATGCTCCAAGAACATGTTGTCTACTATCTTTCTCGCGCATTGATAGCCCCTGAGGTTAAATACTTGCACATTGAGAAGTTAGCACTTGCTGCGGTCTATGCGGTACAGAGGCTTCGTCACTATATACTTTTACGAACTACTACTGTGATAGCAGAAGTCAATCCTTTCCAGTACATTCTCACCCGACGAATCATTGGTGGGAAATATAATAAATGGATTGTGATCCTACAGGAATTCGATTTGGTATTCTAATCAGCCAAATCGAAAAAATCACTAGTGTTCACTGAGTTAATCTCAGAATTTCCAAGTGACCTAGAACGCGTTGAGGAAGAAACATCATTCCCTGACGAACATATCTTCCTCATCGCCTCCTCTGACCCATGGTATGGAGATATCTTAGTATATCTCTAGACTTTGAGGTGTCCTACCACTTTTTCTCGAGAAGAGCGACGCAAGCTCAAAATCCATGTGAAGAACTACCTATCATCTCAGATACTTTATATCGACGTGGGGTAGATTCCATTTTACGACGCTGCTTAACTCGGGAAGAAGTCAAAGCAGTATTAAATGATGCCCACAGTGGAGCTTGTGGGGGACATCTTTCCGGGTTGGCAACAACTCAGAAGATACTGTGTGCCAGATATTTTTGGCCCACGATCTTTAAAGATTGTGTGGAAGCGGTGAAACACTGTCGACCGTGTCAGTTTTTCACTAAGAAAATGAGGGCACACCCAGCTCCTCTTCATCCTGTAATTACAGCAGGTCCCTTCACAAAATGGGGGGTTGATTACATGACATGCAATCCAGCTTCGGCTGGAGGACATCATTACATCATCGTTGCCATTGACTACTTTACTAAGTGGGCAAGGGCAATGCCTACTATTAAGGAAGATGGAGAAACTGCCGCTTATTTCGTGTTTAATCAGATCATAGCACGGTTTGGCATACCTAAAGAGATAGTGACTGATCATGGCAGTCATTTCGAAAATAGCATGATGACTGAGTTGCATACAATGCTTGGTTTTCGACAAGAACATTCGTCTTCATATTATCCACAGGCGAATGGACAAGTTGAAGCAGTGAACAAAACTTTAAACGTTATACTACAAAGAACTGTTAATGCCAGTCGAAATAACTGGCACGTCATGCTGTACCCGGCTCTTTGGGCTTATCGAGCCAACGTTAAGACTGCTATCAGTTTCTCTCTCTTCCAACTTGTGCATGGGATAGAAGCAGTCGTACCGATTGAATGCGAGATTCCTTCGCTAAAACTAGCAGTTCAGTTACTACCAGATACGTCAATACTAGAAGAGCGTTTGTTACACTTAGAACATTTGGATGAACAGCGCCGCGACGCGCTTACAACAAACGAGGTCCACAAAAAATGAGTCAAAGGACAGTACGACAAATCTGTCAAACCTAGGGTTTTTAGTGAAGGAGACTTGGTCTTACTTTGGGATCAAGACAAAGAACCCTTAGGACCTGGAAAATTCAAATCCAGGTGGCTCGGACCTTTTATAATTTCCAAAGTATTGAAGAAGGGTGCCTACGAACTGGTAGATTACGAAGGTAATAAGTTGGCCGAGCCTAGAAATGGGCTCTACCTGAAGAAGTACTATGGCTAGGCTGAAATACTTTTTCTTGTAACATAGCTGTATATTTCTTGTAAAGCTAGTTTTTGTTATGCTCGTTAGGTAATCTTATGTGTGTTTCTCATTTCGTGTACCAGATGTCAACCGAACATTTCTTAGGATTTGCTGATGGCGCCAGTCGCCACACCTGTCAGTTGGCTGCAACATCTTGGGTCATTTATTCACCCGCTGACCAACTTGTCTCTTCGGGGGGGGTTTGTTTGGGTCCTACCACGAATAATGTAGCTGAATACAATGCAGTTATAGAACTTCTCCGAGATGCTCTCAGTCATGGCATTTCACATTTGGAGGTAAGGATTGACTCACAATTAATTGTATTTCAGTTAACAGGTGTCTATCAGATTAGGGATCCAGGATTGCTACGTCAGTTTCTACGAGTTAGACTATTGGAAAGACAATTTCATTCTATCAGATATGAACACATTCCAAGAAGTTTAAACACTTTAGCTGATTCATTAGCAAACTATGTGTTAGACTGGAATTTGCATCATATATTGTCATAAACAACATTGCACACATAAAATTAAAACGCATACACATGTAAATAACCGATACTATATATAGCCGATACCGTATCAAAAAATATATGAGTTTTGGTCACAAGTCTACCAAGTCAAGTCATAAAAGTACAAAAGCTGGGCATAGTAGCCTCAAAAATATATACATAGAATGTATTCCTCTCCTATGGAGAAGGAGGGACCTCATCATCATCTACCGCATTGCGATAGCATATGACTAGCCTAGCGATCCTCCGCAGCACCCTAAGCCATGCTGGGGGCACCCCAACAACATCTTCCTGCATATCAATAGGTATCTGATCCATACGACATGCAGGAACTTCGTGAGTCAACCGACTTATTTTTCTCTTCAGGGTTCCCAACATAGCATCTGCTGCAGTAATATCAGCTGGCCTCACATAGATGGTAGGATGTCCCTTAGGACAAACAGGCCCCAGATCTGCATATGACTCTTGATTAGAACTTCAAAACTCATTCATAAAAATCAAATATTTGAAAAAGTTTGAAAAAATTAAATAAATTCTCAAAATTTAAACATACCAATATCTCCCGAGGCTCCACATGGAGGAAGCACCAGCTCTGGATCATGATGGAAATCCAATCTAGCATATGGAAACTGCTCGAAAGCGGGTACTTGCCTCTCCCACCACCCCCAGAAATCATCAGTATGATAACAGTAGTGACTTTCCCCACCACCCTGGCAGAGGAATATGTCACCCCCAACGGCCTAGTCGGGGCTCACGGGGGTTAACCTGAGGTAGAGGCATTTCCAAACTGATAGCAGGCATCCTCTCAAAGAAGAAAGTACACAAAATGCTACCGTACCCAAAATTCTTCATTGTGCCGGATTTGCAACCTATCAATTGAGATTTCATGTTTGCCAATAAACTAGTAATCCAATCATAGACATGACCGTGTAAGCATTGTACACCAATATGCATAGAATGCCTAGAAGCTAAGTGTTGTGAAGCACTACCGACTACTCAGTTGATCATGCCCACTATCACTTTCAAAGGGAGACCATCAATAGTTGAAATCAAGACTTGGCTTCCCGATTTCTCAGCTCCGACAACACAATATGTATTTACATACTCTTGCACAGACCTTACACCCACACGAGAAGAACCTTTCAGATTGATTACATCTCCTCTGCTCGAGAGACTAGTAATGAAATATATGTCATCAACAATAAGCTCCAGAGTTTTCCCACGGATGACAAAGGTGTTAGTATCCACATCCCAATACTGAATAAGTCTTCGAAATAGTTTGTTTAAGGCCCTCATGTTTACGGTTCGATAAAACTTCAACAAACCACATCTTCGGAGAGCATGGAGGGTAGCCGGATCTTGCATGGCTAACCTATCCATGTCCTCATGCTCCCTCTCCCTCCATTGAAGGACCATCCTGCACAAAAAACCAAATTTTTTTGAGTCTCGGTGCTTGTAGGTAGGTTTGCAAAAGTGTACGCTACTGTGTATACTACACAGTCGCGTATGGGCGCTACTCTGCTTCAGCATAGTAGCGCCCATTGCGTTTATACGCTACTACTGTGGTTACACAGTAGCGCCCGCGCAGAAACACTTATGAACATTGCGTTGCAAGCTATATTTTGCTCAAAAATTAAAAAATAAACCATGAAAATGCAAGTCAGGTGGATTTTAACTTACTTGGTGGAGGAAGATTGACGGTTAGATGCTCAGCTTGATCGCTACGGAGATTTGAAAATTGCCAAAGATTGCCCCAATCTTTGCCCTACAAAACAAATTGAAAATTGATTTTTAAAAATGAAATCATATATACAAATTGGATTTTGATTTTTACCCATATTTGTTAATTTTCTATAGTTTCAAAACTTTCAAAAAATTCTTAATTAATCAATTGAAACACACAATACAGTATAATACTGATCCAAACTCAATTTTCACTTACTTTTTGTCGGATTCGTCTCCTAAGTTTAAAGTTTCTTGATAATAGACCTTGTCAACTAGCTAAATATTTCAAATTCATATATCATTCGAGATTTTTTCCACATCGACTAATATTTTGTTGAAGACCTAGTTTTGGCAGAGTATGAAGCTATGATCCTAGAAGCTGACCTTTAAGTCATTTTAAGCTCTTGTTTGGACTATTTAAACCTAAACAAGATTGCCGAGCAAGCTTGTCCTCTTCGAGCTCGTTAAAGTACTCGAAGGCTCATCCACTCAGGTATAGAATTACTCCTTTTCCGGGCCTAAGTGGATTAACTACGGAAAAGGTATACTCTAGGTATACTCTTGTATGCGCTAGAAGAGTTCTCCTTTCATTGTTTTATACTTTTTTGGGGGAGGAGACTAACTGTACGAAAAAGGACCTTTTGGAGCCTCTCTTTAGGGTTTTCAGGCTCTCTAAACATGAAAATACCAAACGAGCATTCACCTACTCGGGCTCGATGTGAAATCCACGAGAGGGTAAGTAGAGGACTGTTTAAGTTTTTCAACTCTATAAACAAGAAAACACCGCCGAGCACAGACCAATCCGGGCTCGATATAAAATCCACGGATAGGTGAAAAGAGGATTGTTTAAGTTTTTCAGACTCTATAAACAGGAAAACACCGACGAGCATTAATCTGCTTGGGCTCGATACTAAAATCCACGAGCAGATATATGGAGTTATTGTTTAATTTTTTTAGACTCCTTAAAATTGAAAACATCGGCGAGCAAAAACAGATCTCGGCTCGATATTAAAATCCAGAGATCAGTAATATAGAGTAAGCTTCTATCTCTTCTTCGAACTCTATAAATAATGAAGAAGGTCCTGAGTCTTCCTCCCATGGGCTCGTTAAACTATTTACATGGTTGGATCTATTGAGTTTTCATTCTTTCTTGGACTCATTAAAACAACAAGAAGGGTATTCTTTTATCTAAAAAGAATAAGGAACGGGAAAGACATATCATATCTTCATTGTCAAAGGCAGTTTCAGTCAAGTTCTATCCTTGAACACAACACCTACTTGAGTCTATCTTGTCGGTTGGGTTTAGTTTTTGACCTCAGGGTGAACCTTTCCTCCGAGTTATTTACTCCCCCGGTTGGTTATTCTTCCAACCATATGGAGGGTCTGCTAATGTCTCTTACATTTCAGACTTATGATTTACCCCATTATGTCAGAAACTGCCTGAGTCACTTTGTGTCATGCTCAATGTTCAAGGATATACCCTGTGTCGACCATTCTGCAGTTTACCTTGACCTCATGTGTCGGCCTTCCTAGTGTCAGTCTTGTTACATATTATTCCATATCAGTTCTTACCAGTTGAGTGTTCCTCGAGTTGGATGATGGAGGATGCCTTAAGGCCTCCCTTCCAACGAACTTCTTCCCATCGACATCAACTCATTATTCTGGGATTGAAGTTTAGAGTTTCGGTTAGTACCTTGGAGATTGCAGTCACTAGTGGCAATTTTCCTCGCTGTTGAATGATGAGAATACATCAATGTCTCTTCTTCGACAGGATTCCCAAGTGTTCGACTCCAAGTCCATCTATTCACATTTGGTGAATCGTACTTGGTACCTTGGACCCCATCATCATTGTCGGTGGAAGTCCTCGCATTTGTTAACGGTATACATCAATGACCGGTAATCAAACGATACCCCCCATGTTCGACTATCAGCTCATCTATTCACATGGTTAGGGTTTGTACCTAGGGTTGTTTTGTATGAAGACCTTGGGATTTTGGATGACATTACCTCATTTTGTTATCACCCAAGTTGCGCAAGACTGAGCCTCACTTATATTCGGCTCTCCATGAGACATAGATCTAGTTTGTTGTTATGGCTATGATCTCTTAGTTTGACATGGATCCACGCTTGTATTTCAAGTGGCCATGCTTTATATACATCTCCTTGTTATGTATCGGAGATCATGTTGTATCACACTGCACATCTATATGATGTCAACAATGTAATTGCTCGCTGACCTTGATCTTTGTTGCAGGTTTCTTGTGACTTGTTTTCTGTGGTTCTTTGCACCTCCTCTGGCTTTGGATTATAATGTATTTCGGCCATCGTTTCCCTCTGACCTCACACATTAGGGGGCATCTGTTATAGGTTAAACTTGCACCTCTTCGTCCGTGATCACCTTGAGCTGTTGATCACACAAAAGGACAACTTGGATGGAGGAACATGTTGACGTTGGATGATACTTTAACTCACTCCATTTCCTGACATTACTGGAAAACCCCCAAAAATATCATTTTGAGATATAAGCGCTACTCTACTCAAAGAGACTAGCGCCCATACGCTACTGCAGTGTATCATAGTAGCGCCCATATCCAAGTATAAGCTACTCCTTCTCAGCATAGTAGCGCTCACCATTTAAAATCGAATGAGCGCTAGTTGATAAGCACTAAAGTAGCGCCCTATACGCTACTCCACTGAACAAGAGTCGCATACATCTTAAAAGATGATTAAAAAATAAATTAATTTCTCGAAGAGGATTAGTTGCTGGTAGTTTCCTAACTCCCCCAACTTCCTCCATAACTATACATCAACCTGAACTACTTCTCCAATCTTATAAATACAAAGAAGATTAAAGGAGAAGGGTTAGAGGCTAGAGATAGTGAGATGGATTAATGGAGAAACTTTGAGACAAAGAGAGAAGCTTGCATTGGAGGAGTTGATGCTGAAGACATCCAAGCCAGAGAAGAGCAAGAGCCCAGAATCAAGTTGCAGGAGCCTGTTTCATAATCAGGTATACTTGTACATCATTCTACTTTTGACAAATAAAGGTTGAAGTGTCTTTCTTGTTCCAACTTAAATGTGTTATGAAATGGCATCTTAATTTGGATCTGTTTTGGTTAATGCTGAATGTTAAACATTGTTTTTGTTTCTTTCAAGCTTTATATATTGCCCAAAATGCTTTGAGAAAGGTATTGTTAGTGCAGGTTTACTGAAAGGAAGGTGGATTTGAAGGTTGAACACGAGATCAAGTCAAGGCTAGGATCAAACTTCGATTGAAAGTTGTGTTCTCAAGATCCACAACTTATTTCTTTTCGTAAATATTTCTGTAGTATCATCAATACACTTACCTGTCACCCCAACCAAGTTGATAGCATTAGTTTCCTTGCTATAGGGTAGATTTGCCCGCCAACACTGAGTTGTTTGATCTCCAGTTGGACGCAACTTGTATATATTGCAACAACCAGAGTTGTGTGAAGTTGTCTGAGAACCCGGTGTTCCATGACAAGTCGAAGCACATTGAGATCAAGTACCACTATATCAGGGATATGGTGCAGAGAGGAGTAGTGAGGCTCCAATATGTTGCGACGGATGAGTAGATAGTTGATGTGTTGACCAAGCCGCTAGCGAGAGTGAAGTTTGAATACTTTAGAGAGAAGCTTGTTGTACTTCAGATCGAGGTTCCTTCCAAGGGGAAGTGATGAATCCGGAAGATGCAGATGCACATGGGCCATTCTCGCATAGTGGTAGGAAAGTCCTCCTATGTTGGTAGATGTAAGGGCCGATCCATTCTCACATAGTGGTAGGAAAGTACTCCTATGGTGTAGATGTAAGGGCTGATCCATTCTCACATGGTAGTAGGAAATTCCTCCCATGGTGTAGATGTAAGGGCTGGGCCATTTCGGCATGGTGGTAGGAAAGTCCTCCCATGGTCATTGATGTAAGTGCTAAGCCTTTCCCAAAAGGTGGTAGGAAAGTCCTCCCATGTCGGTTGATGTAAGTGTTGTGTCTCACATGTTGGTCGAAAAGTCCTCGCATGTTGGTAGACGTGTGATGTGCATTTGGGCTGTGCTCCGTTGATGATGAGATGATATGAAGATGATGAGGAGATAGTAGGGTACACAAGTTTTGCATAGGCATATAATCAGTCTTGGGATGCTCCTTCAGGTTTTGCAGTGGCATATAATCAGTCCTGGGAGATCCTGCAGTTTTTGCAGAGGCATATAATCAGTCCTTGGATGCTCCTTCAGGTTTTGTAGAGGTATATAATCAATCCTGGGAGATCTTGCAGGTTTTACAAAGGCATATAATGAGTCCTAAGATGTACCTACTTGATGAATTGCTCACGGAGATGATGAAGACCTACATGGAGGCTAGGCCTACATCCAGCATGAAAAAGGGCTAGCTCCGTAGAACTTCCTATGACAAGTAGATTGGAGACTGACGGTTGAGATAGTAGCAGTAGTGACGATGATGATCCAGCTTTGATGATGATCCAACGACGAACACTTGTGCTAATGACTGTGTCAATAGAATACCTTCCTAGTTAAGAGGGAGTGTTAATGTAATTGTAACTTCGGAAGATATTCACTTGTATATTTTATATTGTATTTATATTTTATTATTGTACCTCCGACGGAGATGTTTATTCCTCTGGTCGGAGAAGTCATTATTGTATTTGGGTAATGTAAAAGCCATTGAGTTTAACCCTCCTTTGTATGTCGGGGCATTAGACCCCATATTTAAGTTGTCTATGGGTTATTAGACTCTCCTAAAGAAGTCGGCTCAGTCAAGTACAACTAGGGGATGACCTAGTTGGGTAAAAGTCAAGTGAAAGTAAAATTATAAATAGAGAGGGTGCCTCTCTCATTTGATCAATTCACTCACTCACTCAATTCTCATTAGTGAGAGAGAGGAGGAGTTCGCACAAGTGGAGAAGAGAGAAGCTGCTCGAGACCATTTCTACTTTTGGGTTTTTTTATTGTTGGTCATTCTATCTATGAGGAAGTTGCAGGGTTTTCTCCTTTATGGTTTCCCCGATGAAATTATTTGTGTCTCTTGTCTCTTGTGTTTGAATTGTTGTGCTTGTTATTCTATGAGATAAGATCCTATATAATCTTGAATTAAATTGTGAAAATCTAACATGGTATTAGAGCTAACCTGAGAAGAAGACATTGTGCAGCTGCAGAAGCTAGGGCTTCTTAATTTTTGGGTTTCTCTCCATAGATCATCAGCAAAAGGAGGCTAGGCTAACTCACCTAAGGAAGGCGCATCTTTCTGTCGAAACAAAAATTGATTCTGAGCATTTTCAATTTTTGGCTTGTCACTACTGCGGGAAATTAGGGTTTTCACAAAAGAGGAATTTTGGAGTGCTTTCAGCACAAGGATATGCTCCTCATCAAAATTGAAATTTAAAGACCAATATCAAAGTTTTTGGTTGGGTACAACCCCAGGATAAGTCAAACCCTAATTTTACTTTGGACAAAAAAAACCAGAAAACCAGAAAAGCCAGAAACTGCAGATCCGAAATTCACAAGTCAATTTTCAAGGGTGAATTTTTGGAATCTTTAGAAACCAAGTGCACCAACATACTCGCCTCATCCAGGAGAATCTTCATGTGAAAGCATAATTCAATTCCGAGAATTTTCATTTTTCGGCCCGTCACTATTGTCGGAGGAAAACCAGGGCATCAAATATTTTGGGTTTTTGTTCACTAATTTAGGAAAGAGAGTACATTGGACAAATCTCCTTGAGGAGGCACATCTATCTGTCCAACCAGAAGTTCCAAATTTCAACTTTGGAAAATTAGGGTTTCTCTGACAAACCCTAAGCTAGTCAGCTCTAGATCCAGTTTCAGCAAATCAAGTGGTAAGACCTTAAGCTTTTCTATTTCCATTTGAGTTTCTCATTAAAGATGTATCACCACACCAAGCTTGAGGATAAACTTGAAGGGGATAATATAACTTCTGAGCATGGAAGTATAGGATTGGGCTTGTCCTCGAAGAGAATGATTTGGAGACCTATGTGAATGAAGATGTTACAGTTCCAGAGGGAGATGAGGATAAATCCTTACACAAGAAGAACCTGGTTAAATCTAAGAGAATCATTGCAGATTCTATCAAGGACCATCTCATACCACATGTGTCATCTCTGAAGACACCTAAAGAGATGTTTGATGCCTTTACCACCTTATTTGAAGGGAGGAATATAAATAGGAATATGGCATTGAGGAACCAATTGAAGAATGTCAAGATACAAAATGCAGAGACCATGCAATCCTACTTTAAAAGGGTCTCTCAGATAAAAGAACAACTTGAAGCTGTGGGAGAAAACATAGAGAATGGAGAAATTGTGATGACCACTTTGAATGGTCTCCCTAGGTCATGGGATTCCTTCATTCAAGGAATTTGTGCTAGAAAGAAGTTAATCACATTTAGTAGGCTGTGGGAGGAATGCTCACAAGAAGAAGCTTGACTTGTAGCTTGAGAAGAAAATATTGATAATGAAGACTAGGCTCTCACGGCACACACCAGGAAGAATAACACCAAGAGGGATCATCCTCATCACAGTAACAAATAAAAACACCACCACCAGAATCAAAGGGAGAACTTTAGAATATCCCGAAGAGATGTATCTACCATTTGATGTTATACATGTGATGAGAAGGGACACTACTCCAGAGATTGTCCCAGAAATAGAAGTGGCTCCAACAAGAAGAAGACCAACAAAAAAAGACACCATGCTCACACCACGGAAGATGATGAACCTGCAAGAAAGAGAACCAAAGAAGAAAGTGAAGATTCTTCAAGTGATGAAGAATATGTATTGTAATGAAGGTAACCAGTTACATGGGTTCATTTAGAAGGTTCCAAGTCATAAGGTGAAGCTAGAGATGACTTTCAGTATTCCATGAAAGGAGTAGGAGAAGCTCCTACAGAGTTGGACTCCGGAAAAAAATAATGATCAATGCTCTATGGAAAAACCTCTAAGAATTGGTTAAGGTGCAGAAGAAAGGAGTACACTATCAGAGACTCCAGTAGCTCCGAAAAGGAAGCAAGGATCAAGAGGGAGCACACTCCAGTAGCTCCGGCAAGGAAGCAAATATCAAGAGGGTGTCCACCCAAAAGCCAAACAAATATAAGTATTTGAATTGTTATTTATTGCATGTGTGATTACTTAAATGACATTGTTGAGTCATGTACATACTTATGCTCCTAGATTTAGGATATGTGTTATGCATGTTAGAAAAGTTGCATTAATTAACAAAATACTACTAATATGCAAGTAATGGGTAAGTGGCCTATGGTACTATACAACATCCCATTTCTACTTATCTATAATGAAACCTCTTTGCTAACATGTTGGGAGTAGTGCACACTCTTAACAATGTTCTGGTAGAGATGGAAGGCATCTAGGAAGTTACCGTATGAATACAGGATATGGATGAATGTTGTGTTGAATCATTGGTAAGATAGTTGCATAACTATGTGACCTATGTCTTTATGCTTAAGAATTTGTTTTGAAAAATTATGAAATGTTTCTAATCACGCAACTAAATTGTCTTGTAGGAAATATCATGTACTACAAGAGAGACTTGTTTCAAAGAAAAAATGACAATGATTCAACTATAACATACAAGAAGATTATGAAGTCAAGATGAAGACATTGAGGAACCAGAAGTACCCAGGATCCGAGATACAACAATGAATGAATAAAATCCAGAAGATCATGAAGAACGTGAGATGGAAGACCCACAGGAACCTATAGATCCACCATGTGAGAAGAACTCTCACAAGATGAAACCAACATGGGTACGAGAGGCAATTCAAGATGCAGAGAGATATGGTGCTCCAGAAGGAATGCACAGAGAAAGAAAGAGACCGAGGCCATACTCCAACTATGTAGCCCTGCTGTGTGACTTCATTGTCAAAGAACCTTCCAACTATGAGGAAGCAACTAAGAAGAAGGAATGGAAGGATTCCATGATCGAGGAGTACCAATCAATCATGAAGAATGATGTCTGGGATGTGGTCCCGAGACCAGTAGGGAAGTCTGTTGTGACTTCCAAGTGGATCTACAAGATCAAGCATGCTGCAGATGGTAGCATGGAGAAACAAAAGGCGAGATTTGTGGCACGTGGCTTCTCCCAGAAGGAAGGGATATGCTATGAGGAGACATTTTCACCTGTATCCAGATACACTTCCATCAGATCAGTACTTGCTATGGCTGTAGTGATGAAGTGGAAGGTACACCAGATGGATGTCAAGTTAGCGTTCTTGAATGGTGTAGTAGAGGAGGAAGTGTATGTGGAGCAGCCACTCGGATTTGAGACACATGATAGGGAGACTCATGTGTGCAAATTAAAGAAAGCCTTGTATGGATTGAAATAGGCACTTAGGACGTGGTATGGCAGGATAGACAACTTCCTGACTAGTTTGGGATTTACCAAGAGTAAAGCGTATTCCAACCTTTACTACAAGGTTGAGGAAGGGAACCTAGTGATACTTCTACTTTATGTAGATGACCTGTTTGTGATAGGTGAGGATGGGTTGATTGCTGACACAAAGAGGAAGCTTACTGCTGAGTTTGAGATGAAGGACTTGGGTATGATGCACTACTTTCTAGGCATGCAGGTGTGGCAGAGTGCAGATGGAATCTTCCTTGGACAAGGGAAGTATGTAGTAGAGATCTTGAAGCAATTCAGGATGATGGGGTTATTAAACTTCCTTAGGAAGTCAACCTAGCTAGAGTTAAAGGCAGGTTAAGTTGTGTATAAATAGAGAGTGTGTGTGTCTCATTCTATTCATTCACTCACTTATCCAACTCGCATTAGTTGAGAGAGGAGTGTGCACAAGTGGAGGAGGAGTAGCTGCTAGAGTTATATATCTTTTGGGGATTGATCATTGTGATCTTTGTATTTGGGCTTATTCTATCTCTGAGGAAGTTGCGGGGTTTTTCACCTTCTTGGTTTTCCCCAAGGAAAATCTGTGTCTCTTTTGTTTATGATTGTTATGCTGTGCTTGTTATTCTCTTAGTAGGATCCTAGATAATGTTTGAATGCATTTATCAAAAAATTAACATGGTATTAGAGCCATGCTAAGAAGAAGACACTGTGCAACTACAGAAGCTAGGGATTCTTAATCTTTGGGTTTCTCTCCTTAGATCATCAAAGGAAGGAGGCTAGGATGACTCTCCTTATAAGGGCGCATCTTTTTGTCCAGACAGAATTCAATTCTGAGCACTTTCAGTTTTTGGCTTGTCACCGCTGTGGGAAATTAGGGTTTCGGAAAAAGTTGGAATTTTTGGAATCTAAGACCATGGTTGGATGCTCCTCAAGAAAATTGAAGTTTAGAGACCAAGATCGAACTTTTTGGTTGGGAAGAACCCCGGGCATCATCAAACCCTAGTTCGGGATTTTGATCGTAAAGGTGGAAAATCAGGGTTTTTGTAAAAGTGGAAATTTTTGGAATCTGTGACCACGGCTGGATGCTCCTCAGAAAAATCAAAGTTTAGAGCACAAGATCAAAATTTTTGGATGGGTAGAACCCCGGGCATTATCAAACCCTAGTTTGGGATTTTGTCTAGAAGATCCGGAAGTTTCAAAGGCAACTTTGAGGGGTCAAATTTTGTAGATTTCAAAATTGAAGTATACTAGCTTGATCAGCTCAGCAAGGTGCATCTTTCCATCCATTCAGAAGTTTGGAATTCAAAGTTTGATTTTTTAGGGTTTCTTTGACAAACTCTAATCCAGCTCCATATTCATTTTTCAGCAAATCAAGTGGTAAGACCTAAATCTTTTATTTCCATTTGAGTTTCTCATTAAGATGCCTCACCACACCAAGCTTGAGAATAAGCTTGAAGGAGCTGACAACTTCCGAGCATGGAAGTATAGGATTGGATTAATACTAGAAGAGAATGAATTGGACACCTACATAAGTGAAGAGGTTCCAGTTCCAGAGGGAGATGAGGCTAAGGCCTTACACAAGAAGAACTTGGTCAAAGCCAAGATAATCATTACTGATTCTATAAAATACCATCTCATCCCCCATGTTTCTTATCTAAAGACACCTAAGGAGATGTTTGACTCCTTAACCAAGTTGTTTGAAGGAAAGGATATAAATTGGAAGATGACTCTGTGGAATCAATTGAAAGGGGTTAAGTTCCAGAATGGAGAGACCATCCAATCCTATTTTACTAAGGTCTCTCAAATCAAATAACAACTTGAAGCTGTGGATGAAGTAGTGAAGAATGGAGAAACTGTCATGACCACATTGAATGGCCTACCTAGGTCATGGGACTCATTCATCCAAGGTATTTGTGCAAGAAAGAAATTGATCACTTTTAGTAGACTATGGGAGGAATGTTCACAAGAAGAATCTAGACTTGTGTCCCGAGAAAAAAATATGGGAAGTGAAGACCAAGCTCTCTCTGGTCACACCAGAAGAAGTAAGTTCAAGAGGGAGAAACCTAATACCAGGAAATCTTCTCACCATCATCAAAGGGAGAAATTTAAGAAATACACCTCTCATGGTAGATGCTTCACATGTAATGAGAAAGGACACTTTACCCGAGATTGTCCAAAGAACAAAAGAGACTTCAACAACAATACGAAGAAGAACAACAAGAAGAGATATCATGCTCATGCTGCTGAGTGTGATGAGCCTCCCAGGAAGAAGGCTAGAGAAGAAAGTGAATATTCTTCAAGTGACGATGAATATGTTCTAATCTCTGCTCTCACAGGTACTGTTACACATGGGTGTAATGATTGGCTTATTGATAGTGGGGATTCTAAATATATGACGGGATTCAAAGAATCTCTTATAGACCTATTTGAACATGAGTCACCTCACAAGGTGAAACTTAGGGATGATTATCAATACCCTATAAAAGGAAGTGGTGAAGCCTCCTACAAGTTAGACTCTGGGAAGTCTTTGAAGATGTAAGATGTTCTATATGTACCGAGATTCAAGAAGAACCTTCTCTCCATATCATCTTTGGATGCAAAAGGGATGAGATTTGCATTCATGGATGGCCAAGTACTTATGTGGCCAAAAGGTAAGACCATAGATGATGCAGTAGTGATTGGAGAGCAAGAGGGAGGATTGTACAAATTGAAGGGACAAACTGAACATGCCATGGTACATGAATCCATGGAGACAAGTGAACTTTGGCATAGAAGGCTTTCTCATGTGCACTATAGGGCACTACCAATTGGAAGCAAAGTAGTAGAAGGTCTTCCTGAAATCCAGTCAAAGCATGAAGGTATTTGCAAAGGATGTGCAAAAGGAAAGAACACAAAGAAGGAATTTCCAAGCAGTGAAAGCAAAGCAAAATGAATCTTGGAGACTGTTCACTCCGATGTATGCAGACCAATGTCATTCAGTTCTATAAGTGGGTATATATATTATGTTTCTTTCATTGATGATTTCTCTAGGAAGACTTGGGTTTATTTCTTGAAGAACAAAGATGAAGTGTTTGATAAGTTCAAGTATTTCAAAGCCTTGATAGAAAATCAAACTGATAAGAAGATATCAAGATCTTTAGATCTGACAATGGCGGAGAATTCACTTCAGGGGAATTCAAGAAGTTATGCAGTGATTCAAGGATTAAGAGGGAGTTGACCACTCCCTACAACCCACAACAAAATGGGGTTGTAGAAAGGAAGAATAGAACAATCATGGAAGCAGCACGGACAATGCTTCATGACCAAGATCTACCCATGCACCTATGGGCAGAAGCAACAAGAACAATAGTATATGCACAAAACAGAACACCACACAAGATACTTGACAATAAGACACCAGAATAAGTTTTCTCTAGTAAGAGACCAGAAGTTAGCCATCTTAGAATATTTGGCTGTCCAGTATATACACATGTTCCAAAAGAAAAGAGGACACAGTTATATCCTTCAGGAAAGAAGGGTATATTTGTGGGGTATTGTTGGCTTGGTTTTGCAACCAAGCTTAGTGCTATGGGAACCTGCTAACTAGTAGCAGCAGTCTCAATATTAAACGAAAACAATAAACTAAATCTAAACTAAACTAAACTAGCATGTGCATTTTTGAATTAAAAAACAAGAACAAGAAATATAGAAAATAAATTTTGTATTGAAAATGGGGGCAAGCAAGTGCTTGCAATAACAATACCTCCAAGTGATGAAGGTTGTTGAATAGCTCCAATGGTGAGCAACTCCAATCTCCAATGAGTCCTTTCTCCAAGGTTGCTACAATGGCCAAAAACTCAAGGGAGATTTTGGCAGCATGAGGATAGGAATATGGATGGATGTGAAATGAGGAGCCCCTACCACCTTTTTATAGGTTTTGGTGGTGGGGAATACCATTATTGTTTTGTGGAAACCAATGGTATTGACCAACATGGTTTAGGTACTTTTCCCTCCTTTTTTCTTTTTTGAATAAAATTAATATTTTTATTCCCTTTTTAATACTTTTGGGAATTTTGGACCCTTTTTGAGGGTTTTTTATGTTTTTTTAGGAAAAATAATCTTTTTGAGTGGGAAAAGGGTTGTACTAAGGTCTTTTGGTGACCTTTTGTTGGTTTCAGAGGCTTAGATGGTGGAAAAGTGGACAAATGGGTCATGTGAATAAGGAAATGAGCTAGTGAGCACTTTTTGGGTGTTAACAGATTGCCCCCTGATGTGTGAGGGCAGGAGCTCATTGTATGGCCGATAGACATCATAGTTCTTTTGTCTTTTTTTTCTGGGGTTTTGGGGAGGAGAAGAGACAGATTGGAGACTGGATCCGTGGCCCTTGGAAGCTGCAAAAAATAAATAATATTACATGGCCTCAATATGAATGAGGAATAATCTCTGACAATGGACGAGGCGGGCATACCCATGCTCGTATCAAGACATATACATAACAATTAGTCCCAAGAAGGGGGATCTAATACATAAAAAATTTACTGGTACATCATAATGGTCCAGAGGGTACATTATTTTGGGATGTACTCATGATCATGACATGACTGATCTCAGTAACTGATACACTGGAATAACTATTGAACTGTTGAAACTGAAGTGTCCAACATCTGTAGGGACTTAATGACTGAGAGTCATCTCTGAGAAGTATTTGTAACTGTATACTCAAGGGAGTATGAAGCTGGGGTACATCTGGATACTGTCGCCATGCGCAACCCGGATATCTATAGGGAAAGTGTAACTGGTTGTTTCCATAGGTAGACTCTCAAATGTGGAGGAGTTAGATGGTATCCGGGGTCTTCGACTAATAACTGAGCGGACCAATACCCTGTGCGAGTCTCAACGATGCGATCAAGGTGTTGAAGTCAGGCATGTGAGAAACAACCATTTGGAGAGGCACTGAGGACTCTTCTCGAAATGATTCGTAGGCACTCATCATAAATGGTGATGAGTCCAAGACACAGGGACCTCTAGGTCTATCCTCTGGAATAAATTTGGTTGTCGTCGACAGAGGGAGACTAGTAACTAACAAGGCAATGATGTTTCCTTGATAGGAGCGCGAGGTGTAGAACTGAAGTGTGGTAGTACTGATGGTAGGACCGACATACTTGTGGGGATGGGAAGTAACTGGGGTCATATAGTGGGTAGACTCAAACTTCCTTTGTTCAGTGCATGATGACATGGTTGACCTGGCAGCGTAGGGAACTGACTTGTAGGTGTGGGTATCATTGCTTTTAAGGATTGAAGGGTATGTATTGAATCTGGGGGGGAATCAATCTTACGGGTGCTGTCGAGGGATTCTCAAGGTGACATACTGCAGAATACTCTGAACACAGGCGACCAAAATGGGGAAGCTGCCCTATGAGTAGACGTGATCTGTTGTGGCACCGAGAAGCACCATTGGGTCCTTCTTCGTAGTTTTAATGAGCTCCAAGAAGGGATAAAAGTGTGCTCTGAAATGGTACTGTCCTGTGGATTTGTGAGCCCAGGACTGTTCGTGCTCATTGGTGCTTTCATTTTTAAGGAGTCTGAAAACGATAAGAAGACTCTGCAGTGGTAATGACTACTATCCTGTTGGTTTTACGAGCCCAGGATGGTGATTGCTCGTGGTCGCTTTCATGTTTAGAGAGTCTGAAAGTGATAAGTGGACTCCATTTGTGTTCTTTTTCGTAAGTTAGTCTCCAAGGCCCGAAAAAGCATAAAATGATGCAAATGGAGAACTCTTCTAGCCGATGTGACTAGAGTATTTCTTTTTTCGTAATTAGTCTACAAGGTCCAGAAAAGGGGTAAACTTATACCAGGTAGACGCCCTTTCAGATACGTTTATCGAGCATGAAAGGAAGCAAGGTTGCTTGGAATCTTTTCATTGTTTTAGGAGTAAGAAAAGAGCTTAACAGAAACTCCCTAAGTGCCTTTTTCGTAAAAGGGATTGCTCGGCCCGAAAAAGGGATAAAATTATACCGAACAAAGAGGGATTGATGGGAGCGAGAAAAAGGTCTCAAGCGTCATCATGTGTGCGGGATACTAGATCCGGTGACATAAATATTGTCAAAAGGGGGCTGCGTCCATTGTGGCACGCAAACCGAGGCAATGAGAGGGCATTTTGAAAAAATGGCCGAAAAGTATGGGCATGAGAGCGAGAAATGATCTCAAGCATCATCACAAGCGCGGGAAACTGAATTCGTCGATATAAAGATGGTCAACCACGGAGAACGACGGATGTGGCACGCAAACCGAGGTGACGGATGTGGCACGCAAACCGAGGTGACGAGAGGGCATGGAAAAAATGCTTGAAAAATCTGGAGGTGAGAGCGAGAAATGATCTCAAGCGTCATCACGAGCGCGAAAAACTGAATCCAATGATATAAAGATTGTCATAAACGGAGAACGACAGATGTGGCACGCAAACCGAGGTGACGAGGGGGGCATGGAAAAAATGCCCAAAAAATCTAGGTATGAGAGCGAGAAATGATCTCAAGCATCATCACGAGCGCGGAAAATTGAATCCGATGATATAAAGAATGTCAAAAATGGAGAACGACGGATGTTGCACGCAAACCGAGGTGACGAGGGGGCATGGAAAAAATGCCCGAAAAATATGAGCGTGAGAGCGAGAAATGATCTCTAGCATCATCACAAGCGCGGAAAACTGAATCCCGCGATATAAGGCTCGTCAAAAATGGATGACGGTCGATGTGGCACGCAAACCGAGGCGACGAGGGCGTGAAAAAATGGTCAAAAAATGGACTTGGTGAAAATAGGAAAAGGAAAGAACTGTCATGGAGTTCTCGCTGTTCTGATTCCAATGGTACCAACGGTTTGCACCATCGGCAAAACCGACGTAGCAGAGTGGAATGTGTGTGTGAATGGGATCAAGGGAAGGAGAGGGGTATCCGGTGGAGATCGTATAAATGGCGGGGTCAAGGTCAGGCATTTCGGTATTTGACCAAGTAAAGACATCAGTGAATTCTTGGAAGAGTATTTGGTATTCTCCAATCTCATGTTCACTGTGGGAGGCTCCTAATGCAATGGTATGAAGGGCACCAGGTGGGTCAGAGATGTCAATGTGGATGACGGGAGAAATATTGGCCATGTTATTTTCCTCAGAGGCATCAGAAGTAGGAATAGGATCCTTCAACCAGTCGACTTTAGTAGGAAGGAAATCTTTGGACTCAACTGCGAATTGGGTAGCGGTGGTGGATGAGGTCTCTTCTGGGAGGAAGTATGAACGATGGTGCATGTCTTCCCAGGGATAATTCGGGGCAGTAGGAGCCTCTAGAATCTCTTTATCACTGCGGGAGCTGTGAGTGGTCAAGTCAGTTGACGAGGTTTGGGTGGTCGAAGAGATCATATAAATGGTGTTAATCTCTCCGGATGAGGATGATGGGGGAGGGTAGATCTCCTCAATTGTGGGGGGTTCCGTCTCAAGGTCCAAATTATTCATCTCATAGAGGGATGCTCTGTAATCTGGGATGTCCGGACAGTGATGTGAGTAGTGGCCGTAAATACTGCATATCGCACATGGGTGGTTGGTACGCAGTGATTTGTCACGAGGCATGGGGTTTGGGTCAATTTTGACAACTGGAATGTTGGGGTCATCGTCGAGCATTTGCATGTGTTCCTGTAATGCAGGTAACTGTGGACACTGATGGGTTGGATGGCCTAACTCATCACACAATGAGCATTTTGGAGGAGCACGAAATACGGGGGGAGGTTTAACTGCCTTGGGTGGGGGTACCGCAGTGTATGGTTGTGGGCCTCTGCCCCCAATGGGCCTGATGAGTGGAGAGGGATTCGTCGATGACGAAGGAGTAGTGATACCGGGAGGTGGTTGAGTAGAAGTAACAATGGGTTGCACCGGTTGCAGGATGACATTTGGTGTCGGCGACGGAACGGGAGGCGAAATATACCACACGAGTAATCCCAATGTTAACCAGGGGAGACTAAGGGTAGCCATAACCGGAGCGCTTACTACACCCGAGGGAGGAAATAGAAAGGGGATTGTGTGGATGGGTGTGACACCGATGTGACTAGGGACCAATGGTGGTATAGGGAACAAAGGTGGTTGATTACCGGGTGTTTGTGTATTCTGTGAAAGAGTACAGAGGTCAGCGACGTGGGTCTCCGGTGACGGTGGTGGAATAGATTGGAATGTAGAAGTCATCGGCACCTCGAAGTAAAGTCTGGGTCCTACTGAGGAAACAAACGAGGTAGTTGCACCACAAACAGGTTGTTCAACCATGGGGAGAACATTTTCAGGTGTGGCGGGGGCCTTAGGATCGTAGTAGGTGAGTTGGTCGACCTTGACCACGCGTCCCTCATGGGGGAACTACATGGTACGGAAAATGGATGAGGCAACAACCCGCATGGCATACATGTAGCTACGGCCAAGTAAAAGGTTATAGTCGAGTTGGGCATTGATGACCTCAATGTCAATGAGCACGGTTTTCCTCTCCAGTTGGACGGGGACATTAGCTAAGAGACCTTGGGGTTGTGCCGAATGGCCATCATAGGCTCGCAACGCAGTGGTGGACTGCTGGAGAGTAGGGGATCCCAACTTCTGCCAAACGAATGTAGACATGACGCATGTAGATGCCCCTTCATCAATAATGCATCGATGGATGACAAGATTCCGAACGGAAACGGAAATTTGGAACGCTAAAGTAGATGGTAAGCGTGGTTCGGACTGATCTGAATCGAATGCGATCAGTTGTGAATCATTGGGGTCAATGGCGCCAATGGCAGAGAGCAAAGTCTTGCGCTGTGAAGGACAGTTTTTCAAGACTTCTAAAGCAGACATGGCTGCAGGATTCTGGGCTAAGTCATCTACAATGTTGTAGTTTGACGCAGCACGAGCATTGGGATTACTATTGATGCGACGAAGTGGGAAGCGAGGCGCTTTAGAAGCGCCATCGAGTGGAGCCGGAGGTATACATAACATCTGATCTGTGGGATGAACGTTAGTGTTCTTGTCGGCGGGAGGGGCTTCATAGGTGGAGCCATATTGGTTCCGACGGGTTTGGAGGTTGGCATCGGCGGTTGACATCATCAACAAGTGGTGAGTACCTGAATCGAACATGGGTTGATCAGGGGCTGCATAAGTGATCTGTTGTGGTGGCACGTTGCCCTGAGGGGGAGCTAACGGCTGAGTGTTCACTACACCTTGGTTTGGAAAGGGGTTTTGCAGCACCAAAGGTTGATGTTGAGGTGGTGGAGGGTTGGGTGGCGGCTGGGGAGTCGCCTGCCCTTGACGATGGGCATCGTCAGTCCAGAGTTGCTGAGCTCGCTCCAAATGTGGGCAAGAATGTGTGCAATGACCATAGACCCCGCAGATAGAACAAGGGTGGTTTGTTCTGAGGTTGTTAATTTTAGGCTGCTTGGGATTCCGATCCGGATTGCGGTTGGGAGGAGTAGCATTGTTATTTTGCGGAGGATTGGGATGTGGAGGACCTTGCTGATGTTGTTGGTTATTGTCGCGGTTACGTCCTCTTCCACGGTTCTGTTGCGCACCTTGGTTGCGTTGGTTGTTCTGGTGCTGGGGCTGGTTGTGCTGTGTGTACACTTGCCCTTGAGCAGTGGGAGGATTTTGGTTCGCCGCAGGTGCGGGAGCAGGTTGTGGTGCATAATAAGAAGGCGGGGCTCGAGGTGGACCAGTTGCCTGCTGGGGTTGTTGGTAACCCTGAGCTATTGGAGGTGTTGGGTTAGCTGTCATAGCTTGCTGTGGATAATACATTGGTTGAGGTGCGGCTGGGGGGGCGTATGCAGATGGTGCATGACCAAAGCACTGAGGTGGACATGAAGGTCCATGGGTATGGTGGTGATGTGCCATGGGAGCATATGAAGTGGTTGCTCCAGATTGTGATGTAGCCCACGAAAGGTCAGGACCATGGCTAGGATGTGTAATGGAAAAGGGTTGGGGATGCGAGGCCACACGACCAATGATGCCATCAGCGGCGTGGGATGCCCCCGGTGCATCATGTTGGGATGACTCGCCCCGAGCGGCGTCTGGTAAAATGGTATACAGATAACCCGACTGGGCGTAAATGAGGTCAAACTGTTGGGCTTTGAGGATGGCCTCTTCTTTAGACTGGGGTCATTCGGATGCCACATCCTTGGCGATGAGAGGGAGGAGGGATTTGAAAACCAATCTAAGAAGATACGGTCGTCTAACTTGATTTTGCAGAGGCTTCGGCGTCGACGCCACTCATGAATGTGGTCAGTGATGTGGGTGGCCGTGTTCTGTCTGCAAGACAGTAGGATCTCAACTCCCGCATCATAGCGGACAGGTAATTGAAAGAACTGCAGGAAGGTCGAGGCAAGGGAGGTAAAGGTGGCATGCATCCCATGGGTCTGCTCGATATACCACTTAGCTGCAGAGCCAGTGAAGGTGCGCTGTAACAGGCGGAGGCGGACAAAGTCATCCACTATGGAGTTGGAGGAACACCATAGATGGAAGGACATGATATGGTTTTGGGGGTCCTCACCTGCCTTGCCCTCAAACTTAGGGATGTCAGAGGGGAGTTTGGTGGGCATGTGAGGCCACGCAGGATCGTGTCTGATAGGATCATTAGTGAGCCTGGATAAGTCTGGTAAGTTCAGACTCGCCATGTACGGTAAGCTAGCAGATGTAGTGATCGGGACTGGGACATGACTAGTCATGGTGGTATGATGTAGGGGTCCAGTAGCGCCTAAAGGTATGGTAGGTATGTGTCCTCCAATAGCTGTGGTCTGGTATGGACCAGCGTTTCCAAGTGCAACATGGGTTACACTGGGGTTAGGAATAGTAGTGGTGATTCCTGGAATCTGGGTTGTGGAACTAAGAGGGGGTGTGACCCCTATGTTCGGCATACCCATAACAGGTGGTGGCCCTATGTTGGGAATTCCTATAACAGGGGGTGGCCCTGTGTTGGGCATTCCTAAGGGTGGAGTGTTGCCCATATTAGGCATACCCAGGGCGGTGGTTGTTGCCATGGATGGCACCGCAGTAGAAGGGTCTGTGGATGTCTCACCTATGGTGCTGGTAAAAAGTGGGTCAAATGGTGTTCCAGCCATAAGGTTGGTTGGGAATAACGCAGTGGGGTTTTCGGATTTTGCCTCAGAATCAGATGTGAAGTGAGGCGTGTCAGAATCGGATGACTGTCTGTTTGACTGACGATGTGTCGAGTCAAGGGATAAGGCTCGGCGTCGATGACGTGGCGAGCTAAGTAGACTGAACTCTGGGAGTTCGCCCTGAAGACGATGAGAGCGTCTAAAATTCTCAACGGTGAGAAATAAGTTTTTGTGAAAAAAACTTATGTATAAAAAATGGTAATGTATAAAAAACTCAAAACCCTAATGCAACCAAGGGTGCAAGAAGGGGAGTGAAAATGAAGGCTCTCAGGCCAAAAAATCAACCTCAAAAAGGAACTTATTATAGCAGCTGTGCTATAATAAGTGGAGGGATGCAAAAAATGGTCAGAGTACCAACATGCAAACAACTTCTAGAAAAAATAGGTGCAACTAGACCAAAGGTGGATTGTATCATGCAAACACCTAACTAAAAGTATTGTGAATCAACAAACTATATTCTCTGCAAGGTGATGAAATCCAAGTCAGACAATATTGAGTGTTGAGTCAACGGCTAGATATCCCCCTACCGGGAGGGACACTGGGTAATCAATCCTAAAGAATGGCAACTAGGATACTCCGTTCATGACACGTCGAGAAAAGGTAAATCTGCCGTTTGGTCCTTTTACCGCAATGCCCCCATATAGGGATATCCCGAGAACTGCAAATGGTAGCCCTTCGGTTACTGAATGGATTTCGGTATTCCACTCAGGCTTCTGGAACCATCCTCGCGACTTCAACCCTCCTAGGGGAGAGGCCTTCCCATAAACCGGTTGTGACCGTGCCAATAAATACTAGGAGATTTTGGTTCCCTAATGGACAACAACTATGTCTCAGATGTAATAACTGAGGGGTGTTGTTGGAACACCTATCCCCTCAATACTACCTAGCTACAAAGTTCTTTTAATGCTCCCCAAGTGGGGTTAAAAGTGGGTTGAAATTAGGGTAAGTTTTAAGGCTCAGTTTAAATTATGTGTTTGAGTGGGTGCACGTGTGATATTTTAAACTGAATTTGAAAAAGTAAATGCTAAGTATTCAAAAAACAAAGAATTTTTTGAAAATAGAAAAGCAAATAATATGACTTTTTCAATAAATTGAAATTAAATGCTTTGCAAAGACTATTCAAAAAACAAAGGATCTTTTGAAATAGGAAAGCAAATAATATAACTTCTTTAGGAAATAAATGGATTTCTTTTTCAAAAATTGCTATGGGCAAAATATGAAGGAAGTAAACAGTAAATTTTTTTAATCTAGATAAAATGCAAATAAATCCTTCTTTCAATTTCTAAAAATATTTAAAAAGACTTTTTCAAAATGCATTCTAAATAGTAAAATTTTCCTATGGCTGTAAACAATGCTGGAATCTTAGTACTGTAAAATGTGCTACGTGGGTAGAAAAAACAGTAAAAAATTAATTTTTTAAACGGATCGGCTGAATGAAAAAATTGGCATCGCGGGTTTTGACAGAACAGCCGCGATGGACCGCGTGGGTTTCTGTTGCACAGTCACGATGGATAGCGCGGGTTTCGGCCATGAAGCCGCGATGACCGCGCGGGATTTCGTCACACAGTTGCGATGTGCAGCGCGGAAAATGTCCGCGAAGCCGCGGTGTGCAGCGCGCTAATTGGCCGCGAAGCCGCGGTGAACCGCGCGGAAAAGGGTCGCACAGTCGCGATGAGCCGCGCAATTGTTGGGAAAAAAGCTGCGAGGCGAAAGCCGTACGCGGATGCCGAAAAACGAACCTGAAAATTGAGAATTTCAGGCTGTTAATGGCAAAAAAAATGGGCCAAGATCTAGAACAACAATGGATCTGCTGTCTAGGGTGGCAGATCTATGAATTAAACTACCTAATACTATCAAAAACTAATATCTAAAGCAAAAGTGAGATCTAAAGATTCAAAACCAGTGGAGTCGCCAAAAACTGTTGGCTTGGTTTTACAACCAAGCTTAGTGCTATGGGCACCTGCTAACTAGTAGCAGCAGTCTCAATATTAAACGAAAATAATAAACTAAATCTAAACTAAACTAAACTAGCATGTGTATTTTTGAATTAAAAAACAAGAACAATAAATATAGAAAATAAATTTTGTATTGAAAATGGGGGCAAGCAAGTGCTTGCAATAACAATACCTCCAAGTGATGAAGGTTGTTGAATAGCTCCAATGGTGAGCAGCTCCAATCTCCAATGGGTCCTTTCTCCAAGGTTGCTACAATGGCCAAAAACTCAAGGGAGATTTTGGCAGCATGAGGATAGGAATATGGATGGATGTGAAATGAGGAGCCCCTACCACCTTTTTATAGGTTTTGGTGGTGGGGAATACCATTATGGTTTTGTGGAAACCAATGGTATTGACCAACATGGTTTAGGTACTTTTTCCTCCTTTTTTCTTTTTTGAATAAAATTAATATTTTTATTCCCTTTTTAATACTTTTGAGAATTTTGGACCCTTTTTGAGGGTTTTTTATGCTTTTTTAGGAAAAATAATCTTTTTGAGTGGGAAAAGCGGTGTACTAAGGTCTTTTGGTGACCTTTTGTTGGTTTCAGAGGCTCAGATGGTGGAAAAATGGACAAATGGGTCATGTGAATAAGGAAATGAGCTAGTGAGCACTTTTTGGGTGTTAACAGGTATAATGAAAGCTTGAAGGCATATAGAATTTGCTTTCCAGGGTTCAAGAAAAATGACATCAGTAGGGATGTCACTTTTGATGAAAACTCAGCATACATCAAATCAAGGAAGACACCTGTTGAAGACTATGAAGAACCAAGGATACCCAGAACACAAGACACCACCATGAATGAAACAATACCAGAAGTGGATCGTGAAATAGAAGATCCACAAGAACCTATAGATCCACCCCGTGAGAAGAACTCTCACAAGAGGAAACCTGCATGGGCTAGAGAGCTCATCCAAGATACAGAAAGGTATGGTATTTCAGAGGAGGAACACAGAGAAAGGAAAATGACAAGATCACACACCAGCTATGTTTCCTTGCTTTGTGACATTATGAACAAAGAACCTTCTAGTTATGAAGAAGTGGTAGAAAATAAAGAATGGAAGGATGCCATGTTCAAGGAATACCAGTCGATCATGAAGAATGATGTTTGGGATGTGGTCCCAAGACCAGAAGGGAAGTCTGTTGTGACTTCCAAGTGGATCTATAAGATCAAGCATGCTGCAGATGGTAACATAGAGAAATACAAGGCAAGATTTGTAGCTCGTGGCTTCTCCCAGAAAGAGGGGATAGATTATGAAGAGAATTTTTCTCCTGTAGCCAGATACACTTCCATCAGAACAATACTTGCTCTGGCTGCAGTGATGAAATGGAAGATACACCAGATGGATGTCAAGGAAACTTTCTTGAATGGTGTAGTCGAAGAGGAAGTGTATGTGGAGCAGCCACTTGGTTTTGAGACACATGACAGGAAGTCATATGTGTGCAGATTGAAGAAATCCTTGTATGGCTTGAAGAAAGAACCTAGGACTTGGTACAACAAGATAGACAGCTTCATGTCCAGTTTGGGCTTTACCAAGAGTAAAGCAGATTCCAACCTTTACTACAAGGTTGAGGAAGAAAATATAGTGATACTCCTATTGTATGTGGATGACCTATTTGTGACAGGTGAGGATAGATTGATTGTCAACACGAAGAGGAAGCTTGCTATCGAGTTTGAGATGAAGGACTCGGGGATGATGCATTACTTTCTAGGTATGGAGGTGTGGCAGAGTACAAATGGAATCTTCCTTGGACAAGGGAAGTATGCAGTAGAGATCTTGAAGCGGTTCAGGATGATGGACTGCAAGGCCATGTACACACCTATGGCATCAAACCTAGAGCTATTGAGTGACGCTTCATCAGAGTCGGTTGATGTCATGGTGTATCATCAGATGATTGGGTCCTTGATGTACCAGACGAACACTAGACCAGATATTTGATTTGCGGTGAACACCTTGAGCAAGTTTCTGATAGATCCTATACATGTTCACCTAATTGATTCAGATTGGGAAGGCAGTGCTGCACTTCGGGGTGTTGCTTCAGTATGGGATCAAGTGTGATCTCTTGGTTTAGCAGGAAGCAATCCTGCGTAGCACTAAGTATAGCTGAAGCAGAGTATGTTGTAGCTTGTTCGGCTAGTTGTGAGGCAGTATGGCTAAGGAAGCTATTGTCTGATCTATTTGATCTCCAGTTGGATGCTACATGTATCTATTGTGACAACTAGAGTTGTGTGAAGTTGTCACAAAACCCAGTGTTCCATGACAGGTCGAAGCACATCGAGATCAAATATCACTATATCAGGGATATGGTGCAGAGAGGAACAGTGAAGCTCCAGTATGTTGTGATAGATGAGTAGATTGCAGATGTGTTGACCAAACCACTATCCAAAGTGAAGTTCGAGTACTTCAGAGAGAGGCTTTGTGTTCTTCAGATAGAAGATACTTCGAGGAAGAAGTGATGGGACACATTTGCAGGAGCCATTCCAAGCATGGTGGTAGGAGGATCCTTCCCATGGCTATGGATGTAAGCATTGTGTGATGAGCATCAAGATGATGCTCCTGTTACTTCTATATACGATGATTAGGATGATCATGCGATGATGATATGCATCAGGATGATGCTGTGACGATGATCAGGATGATCATGCGATGATGATGTGCATCAGGATGATGTACTGTATGATGATGATGTGCATCAAGATGATGTACTGTATGATGATGATCAGTATGATCATGAGCATCAGGATGATTCTCCATGCGAGGATGATCAGGTGGATCATGAGTATCGGGATTATACTCTGTGGCCGTGGATAGGTTGTGCGATAAGCATATAATAGCGCCCTGGGAGATTTGCAGATACTCTTGCTAGGTTTTCCCTATGGCATATAATAGCTCCCTAGGAGATCTGGAAAATGCTCTTTTGAGGTTTTGCTTAGTGGGACATACAATAGCACCCTAGCATATTTGCAAATACTCTTGCTAGGTTTTTCCTATGGCATATAATAGCTCCCGGGAGATCTAGCAAATGTTCTTTCGAGGTTTTGTCCGTGGCATGTAATTTCACCCTGGGAGATCTTGTAGGTTGTGCTGGGCACGTAATCAGTCATGGGATGCTCTTGCTAGGTTTTTCTTGGCAGCATATAATAACTCCCTGAGAGATCTTGCAGGTTGTGTTGGGCATGTAATCAATCCTGGGATGCTCTTGCTATGTTTTGCTTGCCTGGTCGCATATAATAGCTCCCTAGGATATCTTGCAGGTTGTGCTGGGCACATAATCAGTCCTGGGATGCTCTTGCTAGGTTTTGCGAGGTCACATGTAATAGCTCCCTGGGAGATCCAATAGGCTGAGCAGTAAGCTCGTAATCAATCCTGGGATGCTCTTGCTAGGTTTTGTTGACACACGTAATCAGTCCTGAGGATTCCACAGGATGGCCAGCTCGCAGAGATGATGAAGACCTACAGGAGGCTAGGCCTACAACCAGCATGAAAAAGGGATGGCTCTGTAGAACTTCCTATGATGAGAAGAATTGAGAGATAGCACAGTGATCAAGATGATGAGTACAACAACAATGACGATGATGCTCCGTGATCCAGTGACGATGATCCAGCTCCAGAATTGAAGACTTGTGGCGATATGTATTGGTGACCTGTGTCTAGAGAATACCTTCCTAGTTAAGAGGGAGTGTTGATGTATTTGTAACTTTGAAGATATTCTTCTATGTATTGCACTTGTACTTTATTATATTCATGATGGAGATGTATTATTCCTCCAATCAAAAGTGTCGTCATTTGTATTTATAAGTGTCGCAACTTATATTTGATGGGTTATTAGACCACCACTGTGGGGTCAGCCCTGCTTGTGTCATGTGAGTGGGTTATTAGACTTCCTGAGGAATTTGGCCCAACTAGAGTTAAATGCAGGTTAAGTTGTGTATAAATAGAGAGTGAGTGTGTCTCATTCTATTCATTCACTCACTCATCCAACTCGCATTAGTTGAGAGAGGAGTGCACACAAGTGGAGGAGGAGTAGATGTTGGAGTTATCTATCTTTTGGGGATTGATCATTGTGATCTTTTTATTGGGGATTATTCTATCTCTAAGGAAGTTGTGGGGTTTTTCACCTTCTTGGTTTTCCCCGAGGAAACTTCGTGTCTCTTGTGTTTATGATTGTTATGCTGTGCTTGTTATTCTCTTAGTAGGATCCTAGATAATGTTTGAATGCATTTATCAAAAAATTAACAGATGCACATGGGCCATTCTCGCATAGTGGTAGGAAATTCCTCCTATGCTGGTAGATGTAAGGTCCGATCCATTCTCACATAGTGGTAGGAAATTCCTCCTATGGTGTAGATGTAAGGGCTGAACCATTCTCACATGGTGGTAGGAAATTCATCCCATGGTGTAGATGTAAGGGCTAGGCCATTCCGGCATGGTGGCAGGAAATTCCTCCAATGGCCATTGATGTAAGCGCTGAGCCTTTCCCGAATGGTGGTAGGAAAGTCCTCCCATGTCGTTTGATGTAAGTGTTGTGTCTCACATGCTGGTAGGGAAGTCCTCGCATGTTGGTAGATGTGTGATGTGCATCTGGGATATAATTCATTAACGATGAGATGATCTGAAGCTGATGAGGAGACAGTAGGGTACACAGGTTTTGCATAGGCAAATAATCAGTCCTAGGATGCTCCTTCAGGTTTTGCAGTGGCATATAATCAGTCCTGGGAGATCCTGCAGGTTTTGCAGAGGCATATAATCAGTCCTGGTATGCTCCTTCAGGTTTTGCATAGGTATATAATTAGTCCAGGGAGATCTTGCAGGTTTTGCAAAGGCATATAATAAGTCCTAAGATGTACCTACTTGATGGCTTGCTCACAGAGATGATGAAGACCTACATGGAGGCTAGGCCTACATCCAACATGAAAAGGGTTGGCTCTGTAGAACTTCCTATGATGAGTAGATTGGAGACTAATGGTCGAGATAGCGGCAGTAGTGACGATGATAATCCGGCTTTGATGATGATCCAACGACGAACACTTGTGCTAATGACTGTTTCAAGAGAATACCTTCCTAGTTAAGAGGGAGTGTTATTGCAATTGTAACTTCAGAAGATATTCACTTGTATATTTTATATTGTATTTGTATTTTATTATTGTACCTCCGACGGATATGTTTATTCCTCTGGTCGGAGAAGTCATTATTGTATTTGGTTCATGTAAAGTCATTGAGGTTAACCCTCCTTTGTATGTCGGGGCATTAGACCCCGGAGTTAAGTTGCCTATGGGTTATTAGACTCTCCTAGAGAAGTCGGCCCAATCAAGTACAACTAGGGGCCGACCTAGTTGGGTAAAAGTCAAGTGAAAATAAAAGTATAAATAGAGAGGGTGCCTCTGTCCTTTGATCAATTCACTCACTCACTCAATTCACATTAGTGAGAGAGAGGAGGAGTTCGCACAAGTGGAGAAGAGAGATGCTGTTGGAGACCATTTCTACTTTTGTGGTTTTTGTATTGTTGGTCATTCTATCTCTGAGGAAGTTGCGGGGTTTTCTCCTTTATGGTTTCCTTGATGAAATTCTTTGTGTCTCTTGTCTCTTGCGTTTGAATTGTTGTGGATGTTATTCTCTCAGAGAAGATCCTAGATCATCTTGAATTAAATTGTGAAAATCTAACAGGATTTGCTAGGTCATGGCTTGCCTACGTGTTCAATTGGTCTTCAAGAGGAAATTCCATGCCTGCAGTAGCTCTATAAAGTCTGTTTAACTTCCTGTCCAGTATTTTGTTCTAAGCTTGCAACTTGCAATTATGATCAATAATTTCCTCCTTCCTCGGGATTAAACCATTTTGTTCTTCCTGAGTATCCAAGATAGTCTTAGCCAACAGGAATTTAATTTTCCACTTGAGTGCTATTGTCTTCAAGTACTTGGTATCTCTGGCTCTTGTGTTTCATGGGTCTTGAACATACTCCTCCATGTTTTCCTGAATTTCCTCATCCAGAGTGCACTCTTGTTCTAGTTGATTTTCCTCCTCAAGTTCCTCAATTTTCCTTTGAATGTGGGTTGGGGTGAGAGGGAAGTACTAGGGTCAATTCTTTTCAATTTTATGCTTAATCCTACTATCAATGACAAGGGATTTTCCCTTTTGGGGGTTGTGGGAGAGGGGCACTTTAGGCATAGTGAGGGAGGATGGGCTTAAAATGGGGAAGGGAGCAAAGGATGAAAATGAGCTTTCAAGGAGGTGAAGAGGATATCGCATATTGTTAACAAAACACAAGGGAGTTAAGTTGACAAGAGACTCATAGGCCAAGAGGATGGAGCAAGAAGGAGGTCTAAACATAGACACCACAAGGGGAAAGCTACTGATAGCATCTGGTAGTAGGTTGCATACTAGTGCGAGAGTGAAAATAGAAGAAAGGAAATCAAGAAGGGAAAGATTATAAACAATTGAGGAAGATAAGATCCTTGAAATGTACCTAGCAACTGAGCCTGTTCCTATCTGCTTGACTATGGATTTCCGTAGAGCTATTTCCCATATGCCTTCATGATGTTGAAATGAAATTCTTGGGTGGATGACTTCAGTGAATCTCAAGGTAGTGATTGCTTCTTTATTGGTGCCTAGATTTATATTGGGTTAGTTCATGGAGTTAAAGATGTAAAAAACATGATTGAAACTATCCTTTCCACCAGAGTGCCAAGCTAATGCCATGATTTTGTTTATAGTCCAACTACAAAGCTAATGGATCTCACACTTCATCGGATCCAAGAGCATATGCAAAGTGTTATTCATGTTGGAATCTTATTAATACTGAGAGGGGGGGTGAATTAGTATTATCACAGTTATGAACAATTTTTACTTCTTATCATGTTGCCCTTGGAACTTAAATTATGCATTCACCATAAATAAAACATTCTACATTGCATGCGCAAAACATAGAACACAAATATTTTTACGTGGAAAACCAAACGGGAGAAAACCGTGGAATGCTCTCTTATAATATAAATAATACATTCATGGAAGCACTAACTTCTGTAGTTCTCCAACACCTATTGGAAGGAGGCACCGACCCCCTGGTTTTACAGGCTACAACCTAAAGGAAGCACCAAGTCCTTGATTTACCAACTTCAACTGGAAGGAGGCACCGACCACCTGCTCCTTGCTCTGTCCTACTGCCCTGATATGACTGTAGAAGATATTACTGTGTTGTTCTACTAATCTAGGCACTCTTTTGATAATATGTTGTTCACAACGTTGTGCGCACCTTCTGTAAACTGATATATTGGTATCGTTGAACTGTATCACATACTTCACTTGACAACATCAACTTAACACACTTGACTTCATAATTTACAAACTGTGTGTCTCTTCATCATACCACTGTGTTTCTGCACACTTAAAAGATACTGCGCATCATGTGTTGTGCTGTCGTTCTGACCTTGTGCATATGTAAACTTAACTGATACTGCGCATCCTTTGTTGTGCTGCTATTCTGACTTTGCATGTCTGTATCAGATCAATTTGCGCACCTTCTGCTATGTCACTGTTTTGTCTTGGTGCATCTATATTTAGATAATTTGTGACCTTTTGTGCATAAATTGCAATGCTACCCTTTTGTTCTTCACGCTTGTCTCAGATTACTCTATGTTGTGCATCTTCTACTGTGTTGCAAGTCTCTCTCCATGCATCAAATAAACTACTCCACTTCGCACATCACTAGCTATACTTCAAGTTTCTCTTCACGCATCGGATAAACTACTTTACTTCATGCATCACTAGTTGTACTTCAAGTCTATCTTCATGCATCAGATAAACTACTTCACTTCGCGCATCACTAGTTGTGCTTCAAGTCCATCTTTGTGCACATGTCGTAGATCATATGTGACTTTCTGCGCACTCTCTGTGATACATTCATTATGTTCCTATGCACTTGTGCATCCTCTATAGTTCTGCATATCTATATTCACGCAACTGTTACATATAAACTACATCATCCTGTGCACCATTAGCAATTTTGTTCTTTTGTCTGTGCGCACTTGGCTCCCTGCTAGATCATACTATTATGGTTCCATGAGCCCTTAATGCCCTGAGAATTAGAAGCTTTTCAAATCTGTATTTTCCAGTATTCGAGCTTACAAGCTTACAACAACTCTCCAACTCGGCTTCTTATTTATACTTGACTTGCGTGGATGGTCTGTCCACAAGCTGGTCGTAGTGTCCCTTCTTCCTTGCTTCATGGTTCTGCTTACTTCACTCTTTTGACACTTGTCATGTTCTACACCACTAAGGTGCCATACCTTGTGGGTCTTGCGCATACTTGGTCCTTTTCCTAGTGGGACTTGCTCCCTAGCAGTGTGGTCTTAGGTCCTTGATGTATCGTCGGTTGTGCAACTTGCACACTTGACTTGTCCGACCACCACTTCCGTTTGGTACTCTTGCACGCTTCAACAACTTGTATACTTGGTCTGATTGGTGTGTCTTATGCACTTCCAAGGCTTGTATAACTGTCCAACTACTTCTTTCTTTCAAGCCTCTTGAGCACTCCCGAAACTTATCCAACCATCTCTTTGGCATATACCTTTGAAGTGGCACAACTAGGTGGACTTAGGACTTGCACATGTACCTTATGTACTTCTTCAAGATGAATGAACTGGAGTACTTGTGGATATACTTTTGTAATCTGGATGTACTTCTTCAAACTGGATTCCTTCAAAGTGACTTTCATATATTTCTTCAAACTGGCTTCCATATACTTCTTCAAACTGGGACACAGATACTAAATCCTCTTTGACATCAGTTGATATCAATGAAAACCATACTTCAACAATCTCCCCCTTTGGCATTGATTTCAACACCTCATTAAGTTGTGCATGTCAATACTCTCATGGATTTGTGCGCTTCATCTGTTTTGTTCGCAGTACTCCCCCTATGTGTACTCCCCCAATGTTCTTGCCATTTTGAGCCTTTTCTCATATGAGCATCCTACTATCAATGTTTTTCTACTATCTTTCATTTCTGCACGGAGCCTTCCACTAATGCATGCTTTATAATCTTTCTCCTTTGTTTCTTTGCACTACATGGATCAATACTTCTTTTCTTCTTTTCATCTATGTGTTGATCGCATGCTTCATTCCCTTTCTACGTTGATCACATGCTTTGTGATATTTCTGCGCTAATCACATGCTTCATGATCTTTCTCCCTGCATGACATCAATGGAAAAGAGGTGCCATCAATGCACAATTTTTGTTTCTCCTATCTTTGATTTTTTGCTGGCTTCATACATCTGCTTGCTTTGATTACTCTGATCACCCCCCTGTCTTCATGCTTTCTTATTTTTGCTAGAGTTGCTAGGCAGAGTTCAGTTACATTGCAAACTGTGCATTCAATATTGTTTCTACACCAATCTCAGATATGACCCCCCTGTACAGTTGCTAAATTCCTTCTATCTTGATCTTTTGTTCCTGTCATATTCATTAATTAATCGCACTTCTTCATTTCTTGCGCAATATTCCATGCCATTGTCCTGTCATATTTAGTATGCATTACAGAGTTACATTTGCTTCAGGTTTGCATTGTCTTCCATGTCGACTTCTTCCAGCATTCAATTGTTCATTTTATCGCATTTACTTCGCTGTAACCAATCTTCGTTACATTTTCTGACTTCGCATATCTTGCCATGAAAACCAAATATTATTTGCACATATTTCCATCTGTCAGCCAACATGGAAACAAGGCGATGTGACAAATAAATCGTGTGGAAACTTCGATGTGTCACTTTTGTACTCGGTCCTTTTGGGAAACATTGTTCCAGTCGCACGTAATAATGAATTGGATTTCTTCTTTTTGTCCTCTTGTCTGAATTCATTAACTCATGCACTAAATTTTGATGTCTCCATAACTACTTCAAATCGCACGGACATAAATTCCATTAATCCTCAACATATATTCAATTTATTTTCATGCGTGCAGAGAACCACCTTCCAGTTCTATAAATGAGTTGCGAATTTCCTGGTTCATCATCCTTGTTCCTTCATTGTCTAGGCTGTTCTGCATCTTGTTGCATCCGAGTCTCCCATCTTCTTCAATCATGTCTCCCTTCTTCCAACGATTCAATGAATCATTCGATAGTCTCCGCTTAGCAGTTTAGTCGCAGTAGGCCAAGTTCACACGACTGAGAGTGGACATGGGTGTCTGGAAATCCCAATTTAAAGAGTCTAATTTCAACCACTAGTACGCGTAGTCGCAGGTTAATCACAACACTACCGAGGGATTATCTGGTCTAAGCAAGTGAGTTGAATTTATGGAGCAACAACAACAACGGATCCTTGACATGCTGAACTTGATTCGAGCCGAGTAATCCACTGACAACGCATCATCCTCAATTCCGCAACTTTATCCATTGTAGCCATCCTCTGAATTCATCGAGAAAGATCCGATGGATTTAGAACTTCAACTTTCAAAGCATCCTAATGATCATGAAGCGGAACTGGACCTTGAGCCACGACTCTAAATTATCTCTGTAATTCTCAATTTTTTTTTATACAGCTTCCATCATCGCTTTTGTACTTTAATTGTCTTTAGACTTTGGCATGTTGCATATTTGTACTTTAGCTCTATTTTCTATGTCGGAGGGCTCATGAAATTTTGTAAAGACAAATTTTGAATATAATACAAACTTTGTTTATGTATATGCGTGGGCCTTGTGTTTATTCATCAACAATACTCATTTGCATTCTTCTTTCTATGTATGAGCTCTTTTATGCAACCATCCAACACATCACAACAAATAATTGAATATCCGTGCATATATTTTTGCAACATAACCTTAATGCGACAACCAACTTCAAATATTCTCTAATTGCAGTACTTCACTAACACACTCCTTGAATTCCTAATGAATATCGTGTTGAATTCAAGGATCTTACTCAATCTCTTTAGATACTAGCAAGATGGACAACAATTATTTGATGCTTGAGACGTACTTGGGTTTTTAACTTATTCTGCGCATGCTTGAGAAGTTTTCCTTATCCATATATTCATGTGCACACTTCCATTTTGAAGTTATGCCTGACTATCTCCCCTTTTGGTCCATGTGTTGTGGTTGATGCTATATCAATCATTTATTCTACAGTACCGAGCCTTGTGTCCAAAGCCATCACATGCATAACATATCACAGTTTCACAATACTTCGCAATATGACCAATGTAATTTGACCTTGTGCACTTCAATGTATTAATCCCTCTTCAAAAAGAATTGTAATTACTGAAGGAATTATTATACCTGAATGACCTTATTTGATTTGGACTGCACTTACTGTCGCAGCCCTTCTTAGTTGTTCTATCGTATCCAAGTCCTGACTTGTCTGCTAGTGATCTCTGATCATTCAGAATCTTATTCAGGATTGATGTGATATCTTTTAATTTATTCTTCATTTCTTCTTCAAGGCACACCTTGTCACTTCCTAAGTGTGCGCAATTCGAACTATCAATCATGATGTATCTTGAACCTGTTTCTTCCCTTTTATATGAATCAATTTTTCTTCTAAGCGAGAGATATCTTTATCCTTTTGCTCAAGTTTTCTTGTCAATAATTTTTTTTTCCTGCTCTAACTCTTCCAATGACGTCCTCAATACAAATTTATTTTCTTCAAGCATTATGACTTTGTCTATTGCGCAATTTAGCTGTCTCTCAAACTTCATTGCCTTTTCACTAACCTATTTTTCAAGAGACTCTTGAATCACCTTAGCTTGCTTGACTTATTCTTCATACTTTGATAGTTGGTCTTGCAAGAGTTTATTCTTCCTTCTTGACTTCTTTAATTCATCCACGACACTCACCTATTCACCTTCCCAATATACCTCCGTGGCTTCTTCTTCTTCAGATTGACTATCTAATTTAATTTCCATGACATGATTTGGAGGCGTATTGAAGGATCCACTAAAGAAATACTTATCCAGTGATATTGGTTGAATTTGTACAACTGGTGTGGTTTTCTTGATGGAAGGACAACTCTTTTTCTTTTCTTCACTACTTTCATCTCCCAAAAAGGCCATGAAAAGAACTTCTTTTGGCTTATTGTCGCAATCACTTTCTTCTGATAAAATTTTGTCTTTCTTAGTGTATAGACTCTTCCTTTATTTTGGAACTTTCTTCTTGTTCTTAGATCTATCCTGTGTGTGAGCCGACCTTCGTTCATTGTAAATGGCCTCTTCTTCACTATCACTCTCTCCATATTCCTTATATGGACACTTTGAATCAAAGTGGCCTACTCTTCTACATCTAAAACATTTGAAAGGTAATTTACGTTTATACTTACCACGTCCTCTCTTCAATTTTCTCACAAAGTTTGATTCTTCCTCGTCTGCTTCATCACAAAAGCCTTTTTCATGTTTGTGTTTTGCATTCCTAGTGGCTTTAAATGCTACTTCTTTTCTTATATGATTTTCCCTTTCAGTTCTCATCTCATACACAGTCATAATTCCTTGAATATCATCCTTTGTCAGATCTGCAAGATTGGCTCTATATTCTAACACATATACCTTTGATTCAAATCTTGGAGGCAGAGTTATTAGTATCTTCTGCACAATTGATTCTTCAGCTAGTGTAACTCCAATACTTTTGATGGCATTAACCATCTCATCAACTCAAAGGAAATATGAGGAAATTTTTTCTTCATCTTTCATTTTCAAAGCCTCATATAATCCAGAGTAATTTTGCAGCTTCGCCTTCTTTAATTTCTCGTCACCTTCTTATCCATTTTCGAGTTTATCCCTTACATCCTTAGCTGAGGTGCAGTGCATGAATTTAGTGAATTCAATGTTTGTTAACCCACATAATAGTGCATTCCTAGCTTTTGCATTGCATTCATACTGTCTTTTCTCAAGCGGATCAACTGGTACTGTTGTTGGAATGTTATAACCATCCACAATAGACTGCTAGACATCAACTCCGAGGGATTGCAGATATACTTTTATCCTTATCCTCCAGAAGGTGTAGTTGGTACCAACAAATATTAGTGCTCTATTAGTGGAGATTCCTTCCTGCGTGTCCATATCTATGCATGGATCTATCTTCCAGATGTTAGGATGTTACTGAAGACACCTGCTCTGATACCAATTGTTGGAATCTTATTAATATTGAGAGGGGGGAGAATCAATATGAACAAAGTTATGAACAATTTTTACTTCTTATCATATTGCGCTTGGAAATTAAATTATGCATTCACCATAAATAAAACATTCAACATCAAATGCGCAAAGCACATAACACACATATTTTTACGTGGAAACCCAAATGGGAGAAAACCAAGGAATGCTCTCTTATAATATAAAGATTACATTCATGGAAGCACCAAGTTCCAAATTTCTCTAGCACCAACTGGAAGGAGGAACTGACCCCCTGGTTTTACAAGCTACAACCTGAAGGAAGCACCGACTCCATGATTTACTAGCTTCAACTAGAAGGAGGCATCGAACCCCTACTCCTTGCCCCGTCCTACAACCCTGATATGACTATAGAAGATATTACTGTGTTTTTCTACTAATCCGCGCACTCTTCTTATAATTTTCTTTTCACAATGTTGTGCGCACCTTTTGTAAACTGATATCTTGCTATCGTTGAACTGTATCACATACTACACTTGAAAACATCAACTTTACACACTTGAACTCAGACTTTACAAACTCTATGTTGCTTCATCATACCACTCTATTTCTACACACTTAACAGATACTGTGCATCATGTGCCGTGCTTCCATTCTGACCTTCCACATCTGCAAACTTAACTGATACTGCACATCCTTTTTTGTGCTGCTATTATGAATTTGAGTGTATGTATTAGATCAATCTGTGCACCTTATGCTATGTCACTCTTCTGTATTGGTGCATCTGTCTTTAGATAATCTGTGACATTTTGTGCATCAACTACGATGCTGCCTTTCCATTCTTCACACTTGTCTCAGATTACTCTATGTTGTGCATATTCTGCTATGTTGCAAGTCTATCTTTGCACAAACTACTTCACTTCATGCATCACTAGATGTACTTCAAGTCTGTCTTCGCGCATCAGCTAAACTACTTTACTTCGTGCATCACTAGTTGTACTTCAAGTCTATATTTTCACACCTATCTTAAATCATATGTGACTTTCTATGTACTTTCTACGATACAGTCATTTTGTTCTTATGCACTTGCGCATCCTTTGTAGTTTTGCATTTCTATCTTCGTGCAACTATCACAAATAAATTACATCATCCTACGCACCATCAACACTTTTTTTCTTCTATTTGTACGCACTTGGATCCTTGCTAGATAATATTGTTCTGGTTCCATGAGCCTTTGATGCCCCGAGAATTAGGAGCTTTTGAAATATGTTTCTTCCAATCTTCGAGCTTACAAACTTACAATAACTCTCAAACTCGGATTTTTATTTATACTTGAATTTCACATACAATATGTCCACAAGTTGGTCATAGTGTCCCTTCTTCCTTTCTTCATGGTTCCACTTACTTCATGCTTCCACCACTTGTCATGTTTTGCGCTACTTAGGTGTCATACCTTGCGGGTCTTGCACATACTTGGTCCTTTTACTAGTGGGACTTACACCCTTGTAGTGTGGTCTTGTGCCATTGATGTACCATCACTTGTGAGACTTGCCCACTTGACTTGTCCAACCACCACTTCCTTTCGGTACTCTTGCATGCTTCAACAAATTGTATACTTCGTTTCATTGGTGTGTCTTGCGCAGTTCTGGGGATTGTATAATTTTCCAATTGCTTCTTGCTTTCAAGCCACTTGCGCACTCCTGAAACTTGTCCAACCATCTCTTTGGCATATAACTTTGAAGTGGCACAACTAGGTGGACTTAGGACTTGTACATGTACCTTATGTACTTCTTCAAGCTGAATGAACTAGATTACTTCTAGATATACTTCTGTAATATGGATGTGCTTCTTATGTACTTCTTCAAACTAGATTCCTTCAAAGTAACTTTCATATATTTCTTCAAACTAGCTTCCATATACTTCTTCAAACTGGCATAAGGATACTGAATTCTCTTTGACATCAATTGAAATCAATGACAACTAAAGTTCAACAATTAATTGATTAAGGAGTGGCAAGGTGGCAGTCCTTTTGATGGGAGGATGGATAGGTGTCGTTGATCTTGTCCTCTCCCGGGGATATGTCCTCGTATGGGCCTTCAAGCTAGATACCACCCAATCTGGGGAGTTAAGGTCTATATTTCCTAAGTTGATACAGTCATTTTTGAATATCGAAGAGGCTATGGTGTTCTAGTTTCCCTATAACTACTCATGATCATCAATGAGAGCCTCATTTTCTATATTATCAACCAATTTATTAGCTATTTTATGGACTTGTAGAGGAATTAGCACTGGGATTCTTGAGATGTAGGAGATACTATCTTCTAGCTCAGATTCAATTTTCTAGTTCTTTGAGACTTTACAGAGGGCGCTGCCATTTTGTAATTTCTTTAGAGTTTGAATTGTGATCTTGGAATCTCCTTCTAGAATTAGTTTGGAGTATTGATGTTTAATGGTTATTTATATTCCTCTTGATGATACCAAAAGTTTAGCAGTGTCATTTGTGGATGTTCCCATTGCTTCTGCATATATTCTTTATATTTCCCCATTTGAATTTCTGAAGACTCCTCCAAAACTTGTCGGGCCTAGGTTTCTCTTGGTTTCTCCATCAAAATTGAGCTTAAGAAATCCTAGCAAAGGAGGTCTCCAGACTGTGGGACTAGATTCTTGGAAGTCCCACTCATTGGGGATGCAAATTTTTTGATAAGTCGAATCCTAGAGAGTGGAGTGTCTTTCTTTCATGATTTGTCTCGTGTATCTTTTTCATTCCAAGAAGATTGGTTAAGGGTTTCTAAAATGTTGTTTTTTATTCTAATCCATGTTTGTTCAGGTTGCTTTTTGTGCTCTTTTAATATTTTTATATTACATTATTTCCACATTTCCCATACTAGTAATCCTAGGAAAAGCTTATTTGGATGGGTAAAGGGTGATCTTGATGGGTATCGATGGCCATCCACCTATTCTACTGGCTCAAAATAGCTTTTCCAGCTTGGCCTTTTTTATGGTTTTTCAGGTTAATGGACCGGTCCATATGGATATTGAGAGCCAGTCACTGATTCCTTTGTTTGCAAACATCTTTTCTCGTTTGGCAGTTTTTATAGTTTTTTGGACCCAAAACTTCTGGGGTTGTTTTTCCTTAAACGACATTTTTTGGTGACACTATATTCCAAAACAACCAAAGGCAGGTATAGACATCCAAAATGCATTCTTCTCCATTATACCTTTCCAACGAGCTACCGAATTCCCTAAACATAGATCATGTGCCAAATTTATGCCCCCAAGAAGTTGACACCTCAACTAACCACCATGAGGCCCGCAAACCTTTTTTAGGTTTTTGGATGTTTAGAATTTTTGACCTCATACTTATGATAAAAAGTCCCTTCAACCTCCTTTTGTAATCATCTTGTCATGAATGAGTTTAGCCAGCACATCACTTCTCAGAGATATATCTACCACCATTCTAGCTGCTTTTATTTTATAGTTTGTTATGTTTCATTCATTGAATAGAATCTAAGTTTATTGTATCACCATGTTCCTCAGAATATATATATGTATGTGGTTCTATATATGCTGTTTCATTTCGTTCTCACATAAATCTAGATTAGTGGTATTAGAGCAACCTATTTTTTGTTATTTTTTCGTGCATGTCCCTGACAAGGTTGGGATATAGATAGTTGGGTCTTAAACTAGTTGAGCTTGAGAAAGAACACCCTCAGTGGCCCAAACTATCTCCCATGGTTGAGGAAAATAGAGAAGACATTGTAGGATATCCTATCAAGTTGTTGCTCGAGGAATCCCTCACACGATAGAGGAACGAGATGATTGACAATTTCACCCAACTAATTTGACAGATGACAATAACAATAGAGGGATCATCAAGCAGTCACTTCAGAGGAGCCACACCCTTCAAGGTACAAGTTAAATTTGATATTCCTTTATTTGAAGGCCAGGTTGATGCTGATGCCTTAGATAAATGGTTGAGTCTTTTAGAAGGGTATGTCTTTGTCCCTAATTTTTCCAACATAAAAAATATTACATTTGTGCTCCTTATGGTTGTCCCCCATGTCAAAAATTGGTGGGAAATTCATTTTGAGCAAAACTTAACAGAGAAGTCTGAGATGTTTGAGGCTGATCCCACTTGTGCCACTTTTATAGATGTCATTAAGGAACAATATAACCCTATGGGAAACTATGATGATCAGTACACAGAATGGACCATTTTGTGTCAAGATAGGGACTAAGTAGTGCCATAGTATACCAACAACTTTCATACCTTAAACAAAAAGATGGGTATCAGAGACTCTGAGTGGCACCCAGTCCTGAAATATAATAGTGGCCTACATCAATACATCCAAAAAAAGATGGAATTCTAGGACATCTCTTCACTGGGATCCGCTTATAAATATGCTATCAAAATAGAGCAAAAATTTCAGCAAAATAATAAATGGGATTTTGGGCTTGCAAATTCATCGTAGCATACGGATGGAAAAGGAATCCCAAGAAGCCCAGAGTCGTAAAAGAAAGAAAAACAAAAGGATAAGAAACCTCAAGGAAACTCGTCCAATAAGGGTAATGGGAAAGTTAAGAAGGACATTGGAAAGTGGTGTGAGTTCCATAAAATCCCCTGGCACAACATTGATGAATGTTGATCAAAGCAGTCATTGGTGGCTGAGATCAAAGAGTCAAAATTAGATCCTGGTTCTGATTTCAATTTAGAGCCCAACGTCACATTCATAGACATAGGGAAGAAGATCGTTTATGTAGAACCTAGTGTCACCATCACAACCACACAAATTCAGGGGGAGTAACTAGAAGGGTCAAAGGCATATGAGCGCCTCTTCCACTCACAAATGTGGGTCAAGGGAATCCCCCCTACATTTTGTTGTTAGTAGTGGTATCCAAAAGAACTTGATATCAGCATAAGTCACCAAGATATTGGAGCTACTGACAACATCACACCAACATCCATACACCATTGGTTGGTTAAGACAAGGACAAGGTATCTATGTCATCTACCTTACAACATCAAGCCTTTCAAAGATGAGGTACTGTGTGATGTGGACCCACTTGAAGTTTATGATGTTCTTTGAGGACAACCATATATGTGGAAGCATCATGTTGTGTATGATTCATGTCCTCGTAGTGTCATTGTCAATTTCGGAGGACAACTCTATCAGATACCATAGATAGTTGCACCTATCGCAGTGTCTATGGCCTCAACCAAGCAGTGCAAGAAGATAATCTCCCACACTGGAAAATTTTCCCTTTTCATAATTTCCTATGAAGGTGAACATTAGATCACAAATACCTCCACAACCTCTGCACAAGGTCCCTCTACTCCATAGAAACAAGAAGAATGTAAAGGCATTGTTTCCTCGCTTATCTGGGTACCTCTTCAGTGCAAGACCATGCATTCAAGCTGCTCCTCTAGAAATAAATCATCCACATCAATTCAAAACAAGGACAATAAGGAAACAAATTTTTTTGAACGGGTCCAACGCATCCATCAACAAAAATGATAGCCCTATCAGGATGTCAAAGAAAGGAATCATTTTCACCTTAGAAAATTCCTCACCAAGAGCTCAAATTTGCACAAAGTTCACAATATGATACGGGACTTGATGCAATGGAGACCATTGCTTCTTAAGTGGGGAGGACTGATCCAGATGGGTATCGGTGGAAACCCACCTATTCCACTGCCTCAAAACAAATTTTCCATCTTGACATTTTTTACAAGTTTTCAAATCAACAATCTGGTCCAAAAGGATATTAGGAGCCAACCACCTATTCCACTATCTCAATTTTTTTTTTCTAGTTTGGCAGTTTTTACAGTTTTTTGGTCCCAAAATTTTTGGGGCCATTTTGAGGCCTAAGATGACATTATTTTGCTGATTCAATAGTCTATACATAGCCAAACGCAGGCCTGGACATCCAAAATGTGTTCTTCTCGGCTAGAAATTTCCAACAAGCGATCGAACGCCCTAAATGGAGATTGTATGTAAAAGTTATGCCCCTGAAAAGTTGACATCTCAACTAACCACCTCGGGGCCTGAATACCATTTTACGATTCATCACCTAGGGTTAGGTTTTTGGATGTTTATGGTTTTTAACCTCATGCTTATGATAAAAAGGCCCTTTGGCCTCCTTTTGTAATTAGCTTGTCATGAGTGAGTGTATGCACCACATATCTTCTTAGAGATATAACTACCACCATTCCAACTGCTTTTATTTTATAGTTTGTTTTGTTTCATTCATTTAATAAAATCTAAGTTTATTGTATCACTATGTTCATTGCAATATATCTGTGTAAGTGGTTCTATATATTCTCTTTCATTTCGTTCTCACATAAATCTAGATCAAAGTGGGTCCTCCTCTACTTTTATATAGTAAGTCTTATATCACTATGGTTCCTACCTGAGTGATGAAATAGGATTGAGTCTTTGACCCATAGATGAATTGTATAGGGACATTGATTAATAAGGTGCTCCATGTTCTCCTCAACATTTTGACAGAGTGGGTAGTGTGATGGTCCTTGGAATCCCCTTTTTTCTTATTTGGTCCCAAGTTAAGATTTTGCCTTTGTCTATTAGCTAGGTGAAGAGGGATAATTTTGGCCATAGATTTTGCCTCCATATTTGTTTCCATATCATTTTATCTTCCGAGGTATTTATTCCCGCTTCTTTGGAATATGATTCACATAGAGTAAAGTTCCCAGTTGAACTATTTCCCCATCTTAGTTTACCTAGTTCAACGAATATTTTTATTCTTCTTTGCTAGAGGGTCTTTCAGAGCAGTTCCATTTATGTTTCATGTATTGGAAGCCATTGTTCCTTTGGTAACCATTTCCTCCATTTATCTTTTGGTTGATGGTTTTCCCAGTATTGATCCACTTTAGTTTTACCCATTCTTAGGAAGGTTTCATTGCATAATAGATGTTCTGGGTTATCTTTAAGTTTTGGTTGTTGGTTCCATGCATCATTCCAGAGGAGGGTAGAGGTTCCACCCTTAATTTCCCAGAAGTTGTTATCATGAACGATAGAATGGTTTTTCCCGACATTATTCCATAAAGGAGATCCATTTATTTTACCCTCTAATATGATTAGCTACTGATTTGGAATGTTTGGAACATATTTATTTCATTGGCTCTTTCCCCATTGTTCTTCCTTGGTATTTATCCATATCCACCATAATTTGGCACCTAGAGCTTGGCATTGAAGGTTTGGATCTCTTAGACTTAATTCTCCTACCATTTTAAACTGACAAATTTACCCTAGGATACCATTGTCCATTTTGTTTTTATTTATATCGTCTCGAGAGGAAATTTCATTGTAGATTGCTAATAAATTTCAAAATGTGCGTAGGGGTTGTCGAAACTGAGAAAAAATATAAAGGAATGGATTAAAGGACAAAATTAAGGAGGGTTAACCTACTCGGTAAATTAAGAGTCGAAAGGTCCAACTTGAGGGATTGCTTTCCAGAGAGGAGAGGAGAGGTTTCCAAGAGACATTTCTAAGGGAATTTTTGAATAAGTAAATTCCTAGATAATTGGAGGGAAGAGGGTTTCGCTGGAAACCAAGGAGTCTGGAGATATGAAATTGGATTGAGGGGGCAATATTGAAGAATAATATTTTGATTTTTTAAGATTGATGTCATTTCCTGAGGCTGAGGTAAAAGTATAAGAATATTTTTAAGGGATTTGGTTTCTTTGACTAATGGGATTCCCATCAGCATGGTGTCTTCAACAAATTGTTGGTGCGAGGAGGGGGAGGGATCATTGTTTAGCTTAAGGTGAGAGACTGCTCTTGAATGTAAATATTTAGAGATTGATCTTCCCAAACCCTCTTCCATTAGGATGAAGAGAAAGGGAGAGAGGGAGTCTCCTTGGTGAATTACTCTGGAAGGGGAGAAGGTATGGGTGGGGGAGCCATTACGAAGGATGGAGAAGAAGGTTGAGGAGGATAGGAAAATGATCCAACTTGTCCAGATAGTTGAGAAACCAAAAGCAAGGAGAACAAATTTAATATAGTTCCAATTTTATTTGTCAAAAGATTTAGAGAGATCGAGATTTATCATCATACTTGGTTTCTTTTGAGTCTTCAAAGAATGGATGGTTTTGTGAGCCAAGATTATGCTATCCAGGATCTATTCGCCTTCAACATAGCCTGACTGCTCAACTGAAATGAATTGGGGTAGTAATGGTTTTAGCCTATTAGAAATTAACTTGTAATTGTCTTGTAGATGACATTATAGAGAGTGATAAGGTGAAATTTGCTAGCTATACAAGATTCATTCTCATTGGGTTAATATTAGGGTGAGGAATGTGGAGTTAAGAGATAGTAGGACATAGATCTTTTTCCATGATTCCTCAACTACGTGCCAAAAATCCTCTTTAATTATTGACCAACATTTGTGAAAGAAATCAGTTGTGAAGCCATGTGGACCCAGGATTTTCCTTTGGGAGTACTCATGACAACTATCTCCACTTCTTCTAGAGTTACAGGTCTCATCAAACTATCATTTTACTCATTTGTAAAAAGTTTAGGAATGTTTTGTGCTATTTGATAGATAGCTTCTTCTCTATCAATCCAAGGTTCCAATAATAGAGATTTGTAGTAAGTAGTAAGTTCATGTTCTATGTCCTTCTTTGAGGTTATATTGTTTCCTTACACATCAATGAGTTTATTCATTCTATTGTTGTGCCTATGTTGCATCATAGATCAATGGAAGAATTTTGAGTTTTGATCTCCTTCCTTTAGTCATTGTATCCTTGATTTTTGTCTCCATAGGATTTCTTTTATTTTCCTCTTTGCTTCAGTTGAGTTTGTATCTCTTCTTATTCTTTGATAAGTTCTTATTAGTGTCCTTCTTGAATAAATTTTTGTTGAAGCTGGGTCATTCTTGTTTCTAAATTTCTTTGTGCTTCCAGGATATTTCCAAATACTTCCTTGTTCCATTTTTTTTAATTTTTCATTTAGGTTCTAGAGGCTTTGTTGGAATTTATACATGATAGTACCATTAGAGATTCCAACTTCCTTCCACCATCTTGTTATATTATCTTGAAACTCTTGGTGTTCAAGCCAAAAATTTTCAAGTCTAAATGGTTTACTTGATGGCGAGTCACCTAGACCTAGCTCAATGCTAACTGGTAAGTGATCTGATCCCCAAAAAGGAAAGATTGTTGCATTGGTTGAAGTTCCATGAATTAAGATGGATTCAACGAGGAAATAACAATCCAGTATAGTGGCTATTTGTTGAGTGACTCCTCATTTGTTGTTCCATGTGTGCATTCCATTGCTTGTTTCAATATCCACTAAATGAAGTTCCTTGATGATTGTTTGAAAATATTTACTGTCTTCATCTAGTTTCCTAACACCACCTTTTATTTTCCACTAGGGAGGTTACGATATTGAAATTGCCTCCAATTATCCAGTATTGGTTCTCTATGATAGATTGAATTGTTTTGAGATCATTAAGAATGACCATTTTTTCTAAGAGAAGTTGCAATCCATACAAATTTGTCATATATCATGTTATCACTGACCCTATGAGATGAAATTTGGTTGATAGGGTATTTGGAGTTGATGTGAAATTAGTAAGCTCGATCTCATTAGGATTCCATACTAAGGAAATTCCTACTGAATTTTCTTCTGCGTCCAGAGCCATATCTTGCCACTTCCTCCAAATTTGCACTACAATTGAGTGAATAGTAGTACCTAAGCCTTTAATTTCCTGTATCATAATTATGGATGCTTTTTCTTCCATGATTTTTTTCCTTAGAATTCTCTATTTACTCTTATCATTGATACCTCGAAGATTCCAAGTGATGATTTTCATAATAAATGTTGGGGAGGTTGGAACTTATCCATCAATGTTGGATATACATTACCTAAATCAATAAATTGAACTCCCATATCTTTGATGAGTTGACTTATTGGTTTCTTCCTCTCTCTTTTCCTTCCTTTGTTACTTTTTTGGAATCTTTCTGTGCTCTTATTTTCACTCATAGTGAAATTTTGAGTCGGTTATGTTTTGGCTGATGTCCTTTTTGTTTTGATTTGTTCTTGAAGAGAGTTTCCTTTAGGAGATGGATTTGTTTTGGAGGGATTGCTTATGGTTCTTGTTGATTGGAAGCATATTCTATTCCTAGTAGATTTAGGTCTCCAGTATCTTAATAGTCTCCTTCCTTAGAATCCATGGTTTCTTCTTCTTCTTCTTCCAAGGGATGGTTGCTATAAGTACCTATTAGAGGGGAAGGGAGGGGTTGGCTCATAGATCTTGAAGTAGGGGGGGATCAGAATGAGGAGTATAGTTCAAAACCGGGGATGAGGTTAAAGATTCAAAATGGTTATCATAACCGACCAGGTTGACAGGTTTGGGAGGTAGGGGACTTCTTGCCAGAGATTTTCCTGGGAGTAGTCATGGTAAAGCCATTAGGGTTTTGTTGAGTGGAAGGAGTTGTATGGTTTTTTATTGATTTAGAGGAAAAGCATGAAATAAATGACCATGTTCATGGCATTTGCGACAATGGAAGGGAACATGCTCATAATTTAGGGTTTTCTCCCATTTTGAGTCCTAGAAGCTTAAGCAAATTTATTCTGGGAGGGATTGAGAAACATTGAGGTCGACACAAATTTTTACATAAGAGGTATTATGCCCTATCTCGTTGCTTCTAAAATTTTGACATTAGTTCCCAGTGTGTTCCCTATGTCTTCTAACGTGTCTTCTTGCTAAAATTTCTGAGGAAAGGAGTGCATTATTATCCAAGAGCTATGGTAAAGTCTTCCTATTTGGGGCTGAATTTCTCTTTCTAGGGTTTGAGGAAGAGTCTGGTCAAGTTAAAGAAGTAGGGTCTTCCATTAAAGACTCTCTGCTTGTCTTCCAGACTAGAGAAGATAGATATAAAGAACCATTTGGCTCCCAGTTTAAGATCAATTTGTCCCTTGGCTTTCCATTTGCTTCTATCGAGTGAATTAGGGATTTCTCTGATGGCCAGAGGCCCATGAATTTGCCAATAAAGGCATAATATTGCATAAATTGAATATACGTGCCAATATGGGGCAAAATTACTTCATACCTAGGAATTTCTATTGATTTTGGGATGCATCGCCCTCTAGGATTAACTATCGATTTTCCCAAAGTTCTGATTGTGTTTGGACCTTGTGTAGTCTTCTAAATGGGTGCTTTCCCTATGTGTTCCTTTCCTGGATCAAGCATCTCTTTTCTGGATTGGAATGCGTCGTGTGCTATGCTAGTCGAAGGTGTGGTTGGAAGGATTTATTTGTAGGAGGGATATGAATTCCTCCTTCTAGATCTTCCATTGAAAGGGCATGCTGGGTAGAATCAAGGTTCTAAATTGGTTGAAGTTGTAGTTTAAATTACAGATCATATTTTCATAAACCTTATACATATTAGGGCTGGTGCAAGGTAATGATACCCAATTATGACACGTTAGTTGCAATGACATTATGGAAAACATAAATATTATCATTAAAACCAATTATTAGAGGTACCTACAAAACTTTTTTCAATTAGGTGTAAAAATATGAAACGTAGAAAAACGGATGACCTTCCGGAATATATAATTTTTATTTATGGAAAAGTGGTATAACCACCCCAAAATGTCATTATTTGAAGATTGGTATGTTATTTTTTTTCTAAAACATAATGCACATGTTTTTTTTATCCGCCTGTTTGCTATGTAAATTTTATATTTACGAGAAAAAAAATATGTAGAGGCGTAGACAACAGAAAAATCTTGTGCGGGGCTATTTTTCCAAAATTTTAAAAGTCAATTTTATATTTTTTTTAGATTACCGAAGTCAGTGAATCCCTAAAATGACATTGTCAAGTTTTAATCCACCATATCATGGTCTAAAAATAATCAAAATGCAATTTTGTTTTTTTTAGGTTGTAGGCATTTTCGTGCTCTTACGTGGGTTCTTTTCCGTTTTCGAAGTAGATAAGCCAATCAAAAGTTATAGGCCAAATAAATGACCTATGTGTTTTACGAATTTGACATGAGTGCAGTTTAAAATGAATTAAAAATAGAGAACAACAACAGATCTATTAAAAAATTATATATTTGGAATCTGCACATAGAGCTTGACAAGAGTGTGCAATTTCATCTGCAGTGCACTCGTAGAGCTTATGCAGAACTAGCTGTGAAAAATAGGAAGTTGCAGCGTTTGATGTTTTCTATTATAAATCAGGGATAAATTAGACTGAGCCTAAAGGTACAATCTGAAGCTAATTCCAAGCCTGCAAGGGTGCCAAAAACAATTTGAATTCAAACACGCGCAAACACGCGCACGTGTGATTGAAAGCGCGCACGCGTTAAGACAGCGCGCACGCGTCCTTGTGCGTACGCGCTATTGTATGGTTTATTTAATTTCCTTTGTAAAGGGGATACATGAAGTTGATGAAGATATGATGATGAAGAAGATGACGATGATGGAGATGTTGATGAGGAAGGGGGAGATGACAATGATGTTGAAGATGTTGATGATGATGCTGATGATGATGAGGTGATGGTGATGGTGATGATAATGATGATGAAAATGGTGATGATGATGATGAGGATGATGGTGATGATGATGAGATGATGGTCATGGTGATGATGATGATGGAAATGGTGATGAAGATGACGATGAGGATGATGGTGATGATGATGATGATGATGATGATGGTCGTGATGAGGATGATGGTGACGAGGATGATGATCATGATGGTGATGAAGATGATGATGATCATGATGAATATGATGATGATGATGATCATCATCATCATCATCACCATCACCATCATCATTAACATCTTCATCATCATTGTCATCTCCCCCTTCCTCATCAACATCTCCACCATCGTCATCTTCTTCATCATCATCATCTTCATCACCATCCTCATCAACATCAACATCATCTCCATCATCATCATATTCTTCATCCTCATCACCATCATCATCATCATCATCTTTGTCATCATCATCATTGTCATCATTAACACCATCATCATCATCGTCCTTCTTCCTCATCTTCATCAACATCTAGGTCATCATCTTCATCATCAACGTCATCATCATCATCATCCTCATCATCAACATTGATGGCGATGATGATGAAGATGATGACGACGCTGTTGATGATGAGTACGATGATCATCAACATCATCATCATCGTACTCATATTCATCACCATCCACCACCATCATCATCATCATCATCTTCGTCATCACCCTCTTCCTCATCATCATCATCAACAACATCTTCGTCGTCATATTCATTGTCATCATCATCATCATCATCATCATCATCATCAAATGATGACGATATGAAGATGATGATGATGACGACGAAGAAGATGGCGATGACGAGTATGATGAGGATGACGATTATGATGACGAAGACAACGATCATCGTGACCATGATCATATGATGATGATGATGATGGTGAGGATGATGAAGATGGCGATGATGATGATGACGAATATGATGATTTTGATGATGATGATCATATTCGTCATCATCATCATCATCTTCATCATTGTACTCATATTCATCATCATCCAGCACCATCATCATCATCATCATCATCCTCATCCTCACAATGATGATGATGATGAAGATGATGATGATGGTGATGATGATGATCATGGTGTTGATGATGATGATGATGATGATGATGATGATGATGATGAGAATGATGTGCTGCATATTTGTCATCTTCTTCATCGTCATCATCATCATCATCTCCATTAGTCATCATCATCATCACCATCTTCATCATCATTGTCGTCGTCATCATCATCATCATCATCATCATGATAGGGATGATGGTGATGACGAGTATGATGACGATGATGAAGATGACTATTATGATGACTTTCATCATCATCTTCATCTTCATCATCCTCATCCTCATCATCCTCATCCTCATCATCCTCATCATCATCCGCATCCTCACAATGATGATGATGATGATGATGATGAAGATGTTGATGATGTGTTGCATATTCCTCGTCATCTTCATCATCATCATCATCACCGTCATCATCATCATATCCAAATTAGTCATCATCATCATCGTACTCATATTCATCATCATCCACCATCATCATCATCATCATCATTATCATCATCATATCATCACGACGAAGACGATGATGATGTGTTGCATATTCATCATCATCTCCAACAACATCTTTGTCATCTTCATCATCATCATCATCATCGTCATCATCATCATCCTCATGCTCGTCCTCACAATTATGATGACGACGACGATGATGATCATGCTGTGGATCATGTTGTGAGTGATGATGATGTGTTGCATATTCGCCATCATCCTCATCATCAACATCATAATCATCATCATCATCATCACCATCATCTCCATTAGTCATCATCATCATCATCATCATCATCATCATCCTCATCATCATCATCATCTTCATCATCATCATGATCTTCATCATCATCATCATGATCATCATCATGACGATGATGATGATGATGATAATGATGATGATGACGACGATGAAGATGGTGATGATGATGATGACGATGAAGATGGTGATGATGATGATGATGAATACTGGAGATGATGATGATGTTGATGATGAAGATGATGACGAATATGCTGAACATCATCCTCATCCTCATCATCATCTTCATCATCATCTTCCTGATGATGATGATGAAGATGGCTATGACGAGTATGATGAGGATGATGAAGATGGCGATGATGATGACTAATGAAGATGATGATGATGGAAATGTGTTGCATATTCTCCATCATCTTCATCATCAACATCATAGTCATCATCATCATCATCAGCATCATCATCATCTCCATTAGTCATCATCGTCATCATCATCATTATCAGCATCATCATCATCATCATCATCATCATCACGATCATCATGATCTTCATCATCATCATCATCATCATGACGAAGATGATGATGATGATGATGATGATGATGACGATGATGAAGATGGTGATGATGATGATGACGATGAAGATGGTGATGGTGATGATGATGATGATGACTACTGGAGATGATGATGATGTTGATGATGAAGATGATGACGAATATGCTGCACATCATCCTCATCCTCATCATCATATTCATCATCATCTTCATGATGATGATGATGATGATGATGAAGATGGCTATGACGAGTATGATGAGGATGATGAAGATGCCGATTATGATGACGAAGACAATGATCATTGTGACCATGATCATATGATGATGATGGTGATGGTGAGGATGATGAAGATGGCGATGATGATGACTAGTGAAGATGATGACGACGAATATGATGATTTTGATGATGATGATCATATTCGTCATCATCTTCATCATCGTACTCATATTACTCATCATCCACCACCACCATCATCATCATCATCACCATCCTCGTCCTCACAATGATGATGATGATGAAGATGATGACGATGATGATGGTGATGATGATGATCATGTTGTTGATGATGATGAAGATGATGATGATGAATATGATGACGATGATGAGGATGATGTGCTGCATATTCGTCATCATCTTCATCATCTTCATCATCATCATCATCATCATCTCCATTAGTCATCATCTTCATCATCATCGTCGTCATCATCATCATCTTCATCATCATCATCATCCGCATGCTCTTCTTCACAATGATGATGATGACGACGATGATGAAGATGATGATGATGATCATGCTATGGATCATGTTGTGGATGATGATGAAGATGATGATGATGTGCTACATATTCATCATCATCTTCATCATCAACATCATCATCATCATCAATCATCATCATCATCATCATCATCATCATCTCCATTAGTCATCATTATCATCATTATCACCATCTTCATCGTCATCATCATCATCATCTCCATTAGTCATCATCATCATCATTATCACCATCTTCATCGTCATCATCATCATCATCACCATATTCACCATATTCACCATCATCATGATCTTCATCACCATCGTCATCATCACCATCATTATCATCATCATCATCGCACTCATATTCATCATCATCCACCACCACCATCATAATCATCATATCATCATCATTATCATCATCCTCGTCCTCACAATGATATTGATGATGAAGATGATGACGATGATGATGGTGATGATGATGATCATGTTGTTGTTGATGATGAAGATGATGATGATGATGAGGATGATGTGCTTCATATTTGTCATCATCTTCATCATCAACATCATCGTCAACATCATCATCATCATCATCATCATCATCATATCCATTAGTCATCATCATCATCACCATCTTCATCATCATCATCATCTTCATCATGATCTTCATCATCATCATCATCAGATCATCATGACGAAAAACCTTATTTTATTGCAATTGTGATTCCACTTACAGCAGATGAACAGTATTTGTAAAATCTTCCACGATGAGGAGGCCCTCCATGACTACTTGATTAGATCCTTTACATCTCATCATCTTCATCCTACACTGAGACAAAAAATAACAGGTGCCTTAGATTTTTATTAATACAGCAGTGTAAAGAAGAGTGCTCTGCATATTACATGAAGCCAAGCTTATACCTTCTGTGATATGCTTTGCCAACCTTCCATAGGGGTGGGAGTGTCAAGACTGTTATCCTTCCCCATAAATTAACTGGGCAAATATTTCCTAGCAAATAAAACTAACCATCAAAGTGCATTTTGTCACATCTGCATCGCCCTAAGAGAATAAAATCTGATGGTAATTATGAACAAATTTGACATACTGCGATCTCACAATAATCGCACCTTCGAGTAGTCTTTATACAACATTAATATATATCTACTATGTATTTAATTATTCTTGATGTCATAAATATGTTTCTAACTGCAAATTAAATTAATGTTTTGAAATCAAAATACACAAATTTGTAAATATACCCTTAAACTCCCAAACACCTAGAAGCACTTAAATGCACTTAGGGATTATGGGTTAGAAGAGGTCCTAAAGGCCTTTATGGGGGAGGGGCTCTTTATGGGGAGGGGATCTAGGGATAACCCGACACATTTATATCGGTTGGGAAATAAATACAATGAACGTTACCCACCAACCATTGCAACGTTCAACAAGGACGCGCACACGCCAGAGGCGCATGCGCATCCCTGTTGAACATAAAATTTAGAAAATCACCCGTGTTATTTCTCCCACATTTTTTCCCTCATTCATCGTGTTCTGTTCGCTGGTTTCACGCACAATCCAACAAGCATTTTCATGGTAGATTGAAATCATACACCATTTGGATAAAATACAAAATATTTGGGGCTTTATTTGGCTCTTTGTATTGAATACACATCTATTGGGCTCTATTTGGATCAATTGAGTGAATACACAGCAGTTGGACTCTATTTGGAACCTTGGATTGAATTCTCATGCTACTTGGATACACATGAAGTCTTCTTACATATAGTGGACACATCAAAAGAGCATTTGACATTTGAAGCAAAGAGCAATCATAATCCTTGAGGTATGGTGAAAATTTGATCTTGTTAAATGTAATTTAGTCTTCATTCACTGTTCGGGTACACAGGGTACTACCAAAGGACCGAACACCAAGAGCAACCACTTCACACAAATAGATCACAGATCAACACACCGATGTTTTGACGTGGTTTAAACCCTCTTGAGGGAAACACTCCACGGCCCCGGCCAAATAGCTTCTACGGGACAATTTATTATGCAAAGAAAGAAAGTTACAAATGAGCTTCTCATAATCGATCAACTAAACAATGACCCTCCATGCTCTTTAAATAGAGATCATGGACCAATCGGGTGTTAAGCCACGGATCAAGGTTAGGTTTGATCTAAGAGAAGTTGAGCCGTCGGATCACTCTATGTCGGAAACATATCATGACCGTCAGATTAAGTATTTACAAATGCATACTAATGCATACTAAAGAAACACACTATCCTTAACGGATATATTACACAAGTTGATCTTAACTAACTCCTAAGTGTCTAAATATCCTAACATCCCCCCTTAAGAACAACTTGGGATAGGATTGAAGGATTTACAAAAGTGACACTATTAGGAGAAGGAAGGAGACATTAGAGCCTATCCCCCCTTAATGACAAGTTCCTGAACTCCTAACATAGATCAAAGTTTAGAAAACTTCGCTTCTGTAAGAGACTTGGTGAAGATGTCTGCAACTTGATCATCTGTAGGGCAAAAGAGCACTTCAAGAACCTGATCATGAACAAGATTTCTGATGAAGTGCATATGTAGCTCAATGTGTTTGCTGCGTTGATGTAGAACTGGATCTTTGGCAAGCTTGATGGCACTTTGATTGTCGCACCAAAGTGGAGTAGGCTGCTGCTGCTCGAATCCAAACTCTGAAAGGATCTGTCGAAGCCATAAAGCTTCCTGACTGGCATTAACTGCTGCTCAATATTCTGCCTCTGCTGAAGAAAGAGCAAGAGCTTGTTGTTTCTTACAAGCCCAAGTAATAGGTCCAGATCCCAGACTGAAAACATAACCTGTAGTAGACTTTCGATCATCAGGATCGCCAGCCCAATCTGAATCAGTGAAACCAACCAACAAAGGTTTCCCCCCTGTACTGTAATGAATCCCAAACTGAACTGTACCTCGAATATATCAAAGTATTCTTTTAGCTGCTTTCCAGTGACTTTCATGAGGTGTCTGCATATAACGGGAAACTCAACCAACGGCAAAGGAAAGGTCAGGACGAGAATGAGTCAAGTATAAGAGACTACCAACAAGTTGACGATACAAGGTGGCATCGACTTTAGGTGAAGTACAAGTGGCAGAAAGTTTGACTCCAAACTGGAAGGGAGAAGGGGCTGGTGTACAGTCTTCCATGTGAAAGCGACGAAGAAGGTCACAAGCATACTTAGACTGAGAAAGAAAGATTCTTTCTTTGGTTTGCAGGACTTGGAGACCAAGAAAATAATGCAAATGTCCTAAGTCTGACATTTCAAAATTTTGTTTAAGACTGGATTTCACATGGGTTATAAGCTTAGGGTCACTACCAGTAAGAATAAGGTCATCAACATATAGAACAAGTATGATGATATGGTTTCCTACTTTCTTGGTATAGACATTGGGGTCAGAATGGAATCTAGAAAAACCAGTGTCAAGGAGAAAGTTATCCATTTTGGCATACCAAGCTCTAGGAGCTTGCTTAAGGCCATATAAGGATTTCTTAAGGCGGTAGACAAGGCTAGAGTTATTCTGAACATAGCCAGGAGGTTGTTCCATGTAAATTTCCTCATGTAAATCACCATGTAAGAAGGTAGACTTGACATCCATTTGATGGACTTCCCAGTTGTGTAAGGCTGCAAGGGAAAGAACAAGGCGGATGGAGTTCATTTTTGCGACGGGAGCAAATGTTTCATTGTAGTCAATCCCTTCAACTTGGGAAAAACCTTTGGCAACTAACCTTGCCTTAAGTCTTTCAACACTTCCATCTGATGCATACTTAGTTCTGTAGACCCATTTACATCTGACAAGTTTTCTTCCTTTTGGAAGAGGTACAAGATCCCAAGTATCGTTTTCCATTAAGGAACGATATTCTTCATCCATGGCTGCATCCCAATCTGGATTCCCTGAAGCTTCTGCAAAAGTTTCTGGATCATGATTCTCGGAAACTTGAGCCAAAAGAGAAGAGGCTCGCTGAAACTGAGAACGTGTTCGACGTTGATCTCTAGGATCACCGGCAAGATCACCAGCTGCTTCACATGTTGAACGGACCCATCGAGGAAGTACTTGTGTTGGTGCAACTGGAGGAACATGAGCAGGCGGAGGTGGATTTTCATCCTTACTGTCATCATCAGAAACTGGAGTTGGAAACCTGTCAAGGAAGTTGGAAGAAGAAGAAGAAGGCACAAACGCTGAATCAGGCTCGCAGGCCAAAGATGGCACAATCGCCGAGTTAGGCTCGCAGGCCAAGATATTTTCATCAAATTTAACATCTCTTCTAATGATTATAGCATGAGAATATGGTTGAAGAAGTCTATAACCTTTTACATCTTCAGAATATCCAACAAATATGCACTTTTCACTTTTAGGCTGCAATGCTTTCCGTTTTTCATCCGGAATGTGAGCCCATGCTTCACTACCAAACACACGAAAGTGACTTACATCAGGTTTAATTTTACTCCATGCTTATTCCGGTGTTATACCTTGTAATGCTTTTGTGGGGGTGCAATTAACTATGTAATTTGCACAATTAATGGCTTCAACCCAAAATTGAAGACTTAGTCCCTTAGATTGGATCATACAATTAGCCATTTCTTTTAAAGTGCGGTTCTTCCGCTCAGCTACACCATTTTGTTGTGGTGTATATGGAACAGTGTGCTGTTGTTGGATGCCTTGTTCAGTGCAGAAAGTAGTGAACTGTTTGTTAACATATTCTCCTCCATTGTCAGATCTTAACTTAATAATTTGATGACCAGATTGTTTTTCAACAAGGGACTTGTAGGCCAAGAACATGTTAAATACTTCGCTCTTAAGTTTTAGGAAATAAAACCAAGTGCGTCTGGTGTAATCATCAATGAAAGTTAAGAAATATTTGAAACTAGAAAATGAAGTAGATGGAAGAGGACCACACAAGTCACTATGCACAAGCTCCAAGGGAACTGAGGCGTGCCAAGAGGCACGTTTGTCAAAACTGTCCCGATGATGTTTTCCGAGTACACAACCGGAGCAAACACCATCTCTGCAAGATACCATCGGAAGACCAGTCACCATATTTTCTTTACATAGTTGTTGCAATGAGCGATAATTTAAATGACCAAATCGCTCATGCCAAAGTTTGCTCAAGTTATCACTATGAGCAACAAAAACTGAAGGAAAAGGTGATGACCCAAAGTTGTTAAACTTGTACAACCTGGTAATATCATCAACAATTCTGGTAGCTAGGACCTGTTGAGGATCTTTAAAATCCTTGATTACAACTTGGTGAGGTGTAAAGGTCACAGTTTTACCTTCACCAGAATGAGTGATCTGATAGACTGATAACAAATTGCAGGAAATTCTTGGAACACATAGTACATCACTAAAATGACCATTATCTACTGGAACTGTTCCAGCTCCTACAACACTTAGAGATATATCATCACCAACAAATATTTGTTTGGTGTTACATTCATGCATAGTAGAAAAGATGGCTTGATCCTTAGCCATATGATAAGATGCTCCAGAATCAATGAGCCATTCATTTGAAGTAGAAGAAGAAGATGCATTATAAGAATAACCAGAAGCACAAAGTGCATGTCCATGAGAGGTAGATTCTGAAGGTGAATCTAGGCTGATGTGGTGCTTCTTCATTGCTGCTTCCAAGGCTGCCATCTTCTTGAAACACTTTGATTCATCATGATTATCTTTCCCGCAATAGTTGCAATGACGCTCAGTCTTCTTACCTTTTGGCTTGGATCCTTTGTCATTTTTTAAAGAAGGAGCTGACTGAGAGGGTTTTGGACCCTTGTTTGACTTATTATTGCAAAAATTTTGTTTCTTGGGAGGCTTGGACTTTTCTTTCTGTTGGGACAATAAGGCTTTCCCAGATGTATCTGCATTGTTGATTATTCCAAGATGAATGAGTTTATCTTGTTCTCTAATCAAGGAATCACAAAAGGATTCAAGACTAGGCTCTTGATAGCTAGCTGCATTCAAGGATGCTTTCATGGAGTAAAATGTAGATACAAAAACAAAATATGCAGGTCCAAGTTTGGAAAGAATATGATAAATGCATTGTTTGTCTTCCCTCTCAATATTACATTCTGCACATAAGAGTTTAAGAGTTTTGTACTTAGATAAATAATCTTGAATGCATGAAAAGTCACTTGGATTTAAAGAAATCAACTCATTTTCGAGTTGGTGATCTCGAATTTCATTGTGTTTACCAAACACAGTTTCCAACTTGTCCCAAGCAGTATTAGGTTCATCAATTCCAGATATGTGGAATCGCAAATCAGTAGAGATTGACATCCCAATCAATCCACGAGCTTCATCACATCTATTTGCCCATTTTATTTTCTTATCATCATCAGTGGGTTCTTTTTCTTTCCTTGTGGTAATTCTGAAAAGTCCCCTACTTCGTAGAACATCCTCCATACGAGATTTCCATGAGAAATAGTTGGAACTGTTAAGTAGAATATCACAATGGGCGGCCATATTTATAAATTAATGGCTGTAAAAGCAGAAACCAATAGTCTGGATGTGAAGATCTTGAAAAAATAGGTGGTTTAAAAAAATGGCACTGAAAACTGACTCTGTATGATGAAGTTATGCTTGAACAAAGAAACTGTTGAAGATGTCCCCAATAGTGACATGGCAGCTAGAGAATGTCCAGCAAAAAAAAGAACCCCCCTTTTCCCAAGATGAACCTTTTGACAATCACTTTACAAGAAAGTTGCTTTAAGTGAACCACTTTTGTAAAATAAGTGATTTCACTTTTACAATGATATTACTTTTAAATAGTGCAACAATAAAAAAACTTAAGTGACTCACTTGCATTTTTATTTTTTTATTATTTAAGTGAGATGCACTTTTACAATAAAGTAACTTGAAAATAGAAATTGCATGCACTTTTCCTTTTAAAAGTAACTTCCTAAGACTTGAACTCAAGACCTATTAAGGAATAAAGCAACTTTGAACCAAGTGAGCTAGATTAAAAGGTATGTAAAATATGGGAATGAGGAAGGGGGCTTCTTTTTTTTTTTTTACTCTTCTTGCTCGGTTTGCGTGCTTGCCCTTTTTCCTGCAAAACAGACCACAAAACAAAATAAAAAAACTTTTCCACACTTGTGGAGTTAGATCTTGTTAGCTTTCCTGGAAAGTCTACGTTTTCTCTCTGTTTCTGATTTGCCGAGATTCTGCAAGGTGCACAGCAAAGAGCATACGCAGCCGAGAAAAATCCTTTCCCTTTCTGTTTCTGATTTGCCGAGATCGCTTAAGGTGCACGACAAAGAGCATACGCAGACGGGAAAGCAACAATCTGAACCCAAAAAATCTAACAGTAAAAAAATAAAAATGAAATATGAGATTTTTTCTTATTAAAAAATGAAATAAAAAAATGCGTCACTGTAACTTTATACCTTCAGATCTAATGAAATACGCGTTTCTGGAGCAACCGGGAACCGTTTTCGATCAAATGAAAACTATTTCCCAATGGAAACGACGCTCCAGACGCAATGGAACACCTCCCACAGCCCAGAAATGCAAAGAAATACCAGAACTATAAACCCTTTCGAGTTTTGGCAACAACAGTTCAAGATCTAGATCATAACCAGAAGCGACACTTCATAAAAGCTCTGACACCATGTTCGGGTACACAGGGTACTACCAAAGGACCGAACACCAAGAGCAACCACTTCACACAAACAAATCACAGATCAACACACTGATGTTTTGACGTGGTTTAAACTCTCTTGAGGGAAACACTCCACGGCCCCGGCCAAATAGCTTCTACGGGACAATTTATTATGCAAAGAAAGAAAGTTACAAATGAGCTTCTCATAATCGATCAACTAAACAATGACCCTCCATGCTCTTTAAATAGAGATCATGGACCAATCGGGTGTTAAGCCACGGATCAAGGTTAGGTTTGATCTAAGAGAAGTTGAGCCATCAGATCACTCTATGTCGGAAACATATCGTGACCGTCGGATTAAGTATTTACAAATGCATACTAAAGAAACACACTATCCTTAACAGATATATTACGCAAGTTGATCTTAACTAACTCCTAAGTGTCTAAATATCCTAACATTCACTTGTTTGAATGGCATCTATTTTGGTTTTTCCTCATGAATTGTATGATAGATCTATTTTAGTCTTTTTAATCTTCAACATAGACAATAAAAACATCCTACCAAAAAAAAACTACAACATGCACCAAGCAATGCTTTCAACCTTTCATGAAGATAATAAAAAAAAATTATTTGCATCACCACCAATAACATTTCATAATCACATTCCTCCATTTAGTAGACAAACATTTGTTGAATTCCTCATGGTTTCACTACAACAAATCACACAAACACCTAAACAATTGAAAACTCTTAGTCTTTTGGGGCTATTTTCCCTCATCCATACCATGAAAATGAAGTCAATATGAGCTTCTCCCTTGTAGGGAATTTGCTGGACTACTAACATCCCATACCACCATCCAATACTGTCCTATTGAGTTCCTAGATGTGATGTTGTAACTTTATATGTAGGGAATTCCCAATAGCTTTTAAGATTATATGAAAATATTATCACTAGATGTTGTTGTACATAATCAATTGCTACATCGAGCTTTAATAATCATGCACATCGAATTTTAATATCTTGTTTGTTGTTCATTCTTGCATGGGTCATATTTTCGTTTTTCCAAAAGCGCATTGAATATGGGCAACAGACGTAATAATCAAAGAAAGTCTAGAAGGAGGCCGCTGCCCCCTGAAAAGGCCCATGAGATAAGAGAAAAGGCCAGGTTGTACATGCAAAATCGTAAAAATCAAAATTTTAGTGCCTTAGATCCATCAAAAAGTAATGACAAAGTGGTTGAAGTCAATCAAATCTTGCCTGATGTCGAGTATGAAGGGATGGATGTTGAACAAGTTCTTAACTGGCAACCACCCCAAGAAGAGCACCCACCTGGCGAACACACTCCATTGCAGGACCAGTTTCTGAACGAAGGGCCACAACAACTCTTGACGAGACTTGTACTTCCTTGCCGACTCCCTTGCCTCAACTATCAACCAGACGACGAAGAACTCCTAGACGTATTCATGTGGATGAAAGTTCATTTTCAGGACTTGAAGGTAAGATGTCCAAACGCACTATTGATTTCCATTGTAACAAGATAATCAAAGATTTTTTTGAATCCAAAACTGATGCAGCAAAATGTCAATTGTTTCTTGCTTTGTTAAAATCACATTGTCTAGCTCATGTTAGGAGAATTTTGTGCATAAAGGTAGTTAGAAGTTCAGAGGCCAACAATCATGTTGTTAGAAATCTACAATTTGCATTTAATTTGATTGGAAAAACTTCTCGCACAAAAGATTTTAATGCGGCCTGTCGAAATTGAATGTAGACAAATCCACAAGGCAACGTTGCCTACTATCACACACATGTAAAATCTTTAAAGTAGATAGAAAGACTCTTCAAAAGTATTCTTCCATTAGAGAAAAACTTGAGACCCCAGGCCAAAAATATTGTTGGGCCTTTGTTGGTAGGTTACCTCGTTCAGACATGAAGCTCATTGATGCTGTTAAAGAACTAGTGCAAAAGTTTTGGGATGATAACACTAGACCGTCATTGAATCAAAGAGATGTTTTAAAGTTGAAAAAAGGTGTTAGGGGGGGTGAACCCCATGTCAAGCACTTCCTTGACACCACACAAACAAAACTCTATGAGAGGTTCAAGAATGAGCACACACAATTGAACTTGGGCCAAAGGTCCTTCAAAAAATGCAAACCCTGGTATGTTAGAATTTGCATTGATCGCAGTACATGTTGTTGTAGATACCATATAGAATTTGAGTACTATTATGATACATATAGAAATATATTTTGTGGTTTGCATACTAACATTGTGCAGGATTTCCCTTCGTTACAACCACCAAATGCATCCAGAGAATTTATACATAGCATAATGTGTGGAAGGCCTGAAGGACAATTTTTATTATAAAAGATCATGTTTATATGGGATGTGTTCCAGTTGCAGTGGATTTGAATTATTGAGCCACTGCATCCATGCAACCGCGGAGCACGAATTTGGGAGGATGTCAGTAGAAATGCAGAACTTCCAGTACATAACATATCAAGTAGTAGTTCGAAGGAAAGCAAAAAAATTGCATTGGTGAAGTCACAGGTAATCTAATTTTGCATGCTTTCATACTGTACATGTTGAATTTGTACATATATATTCAGATTGAAAATGTCACGTTGTATTAATGCCCTTGGTTTTGTGGCACCAGGTACAAATTTGTGATTTCATGAAGGAATTCTACCAAAAGACCGAGCATTATGTATAGCACATCCATGTAGCATGATGGCAGGATGAACAGTACAGACAGTGCAGGGACACCTTTCACAAGGGCACAATATTGTCGGTTGTGAACTTTGTGGAAAACTATACCCTACATCCACAGAATGAGATTCAAAGTCAATACTACCATTCAGACCAAGTTAGCATAATGGTCCATATCATGTACAGGCACGTGCCAGAGAGCAGCAACAACATGAGGATGATATTGAAAGAGACCAACTTTTACATCAGTGACGACAGGTGCCACGACCTCCATTATGTGTAGCATTGCTTCAAAATTTTCTATGATCAGCTGAAGGAGAGAGGGATACATATGGATCAGCATTGGATATGGTCAGATGGTTGTGCAGGCCAGTTCAAAAATGCACGTCTTTTCCAGTGGTTGAGTATGTTGCACAAGACTTATGATGTGCTGCATGTATGGAACTATTTTGAGACTGGGCATGGAAAGGGAGAGCACGACGGAGCTGGAGCATGTCTCAAAACTACCCTACGAAGGGAGGAGATGAGGTGCATGGGAGGCCCTCATATTTGGAATGCCGAATCCACAGTTCGATGGTGCAAAGAAAAAATGTCATATCGAACCACGGAGCAACACATACCAACAAGTAGAGGACATGTTGTCAGAAATTTCTGGAATGTAGTTGATATAGAAAGATCGCATTCTTATAGTTTTAGTACTGTGCAAGGCACTCGTGGCTTTCATTTGGTTCGAAGCTCAAACAATCCTTTATTTGAAATATGGATGCAAAAACTTGCTTGCTTTTGTGGGACTTGCAACAGTTGTGAGTGGGATGAGTGTGAATCAATGGATTGGGTTGATGAATGGGATCATGTATCACTTGCAGTGGACCCATGTGCAGTTGCTGAAACAATCCAGTTAGAGGAAAGCCAATCCTCTATTTCGAATGAATATGATCATATATCTGATCTTATACAACCAGGTAAACATTTCTGCATGCATATCCTGGTTCCCTCCTTGTTTTTGTAATTATCCAAGTTATCAAACCACTGCTTTTTGGAATATGACCTTAAAATGCATTTTTGGAGGACACATCTACGCAGCTGTCGCCCCGACAGACAGTTCAATTGGGACAAATTATTGGTTGGCACGATGCATCCAAGGGAAGCAAACCCTCCTCACATCATTGGCAGATAGTGAAGGCATTACCTTTCCGGCTGGCTCGATGGTTGTTCAGGGGGAATATCTTACAATGGATGGAAAGGGACCAAAGAGCAATGGCTACATGTACACAGATTATAGACCAGGGTCACGGGTGAATCACTTTACGCACTTGATCGTGGGTACAAACATCCAACTACAGACAATGTCAATGAAGGCCTAATTAACTGAGGTGCATAGTATAGCCATGTGATTGTTTATTCATGCACGGTTAGTGTTATTCATGTTAGATGGTTGATTTGATATCGTTTATTTGATGTCTGAGTTATGATTAAGTTATGACTTATAGCCATGTGATTGTTTATTCATGTATGATTAACCCTAGAAGCACTAATATAAACCTACAAACATAATCTAGCCCTAGAAATGCTAGAAAGCTAAACTAACCTTAGAAACACTAATCTAACCCACAGAAACTAATCTAGAATCCTAGAAACATAATCTAGCCCTAGAAATCCTAGAAAGCTAAACTAACCTTAGAAGCACTAATCTAACCCTCAGAAACTAATCTAGAATCCTAGAAACATAATCTAGCCCTAGAAATGCTAGAAAGCTAAACTAACCCTAGAAACACTAATCTAACCCTCAGAAACTAATCTAGAATCCTAGAAACCTAATGTAGCCCTATTAACCTAATCTAGCCCTAGAATCCGTGACCCACCACACATACCCTCAATAGGGGGTATTTGGACTCCAAGTGGGATAGGATCACTATTAGAAGGGTTTGTTACCCAATCTATTAAGGGACCAAGTCACATTGAGTCATTTCCAGTCTTATATAGCCTATATGCCGCTAATCAAATGCCAAAAAATATGGCTGGGAGAACACTTGTTATCTTACACACTATAATTAATCTCTAGGCAAAGCAACGGCCATTGCTCTGCAACCTGTGAAGGCTGCTCAAGAAAAAAACTAAGTGCTACTAATCAGAGGAGGGTAGTTGTCACTGGATTGGGAGTAGTCACTTCCTTTGGTCATGATCTAGGTACTTTATAGGGAAATCTTCTTAAGGGACAAAGTGGTATCGGTGATATTGAGAGCTTTGATTGCATCAAACCAATAGACAATGACTACTATTTTGCAACAAATAACCTCCAAAAAACATAGAACCAATGACATCATAGAAAAACCATAGAACATAGAAACACACTATGTAACATAATTATCAATGAAAAATATACTTTATTATATGTTAATCCTCTTATCCTACAAATGAAACTTCCAAAATTTTGTTACTTCCGGTTCTCTTATCAGATTTATTAGAAAATATAGGGAGATGTTTTTCAACAAAATTCAATGCAATTGCACATTTATTACATGTATATGTACATTAAGGATGAAGACATTGATGGTGACGGTGATGGTGATGGTGAGGATGGATAAGATGGCTTAGTGCTAAGGTTTGGGTGAGGGTCAGGGCTAGGGTTATGTTAGGAACCTATGTCAACCCTTCTCTTTACTATGTTAGTATATTGTTGTTGGACGCATATGCTTTGTAAGTCATCCCGTAGTATTTGTTGATCCGTAGTTTATATTAGCCCATAGTATTGACCCATAGTATTGGACGCATATGCTTTGTAAGTCATCCCGTAGTATTATATGTCCCATGGTTTTGACTCATAGTATTGGGCATAGACTTAGTATATAAGTGTGTGTTGGGGTCATTGAAGGCACCGTGAAGTTAATTGTATTGAGCTTGCTCAAAGGAGGTTTCCCCCTCGAAGTGGCCCATGATCAATATAAAAGTGATTCTGAGTTCTATTATTTCTGATATCTTGTGTATTTGCATTAATTAATTATTGCAGGTTCTTCACATCTGGTATCAGAGCACTTTCTTGGGCTCGTTGGGTGGAATTTCTGCCAAATTGTTTTTCGTATCTGTTGCAGCTTCGGATTTGGGAATAATCCCTATCCGCTTAACTGTGGGAAGTACTTGGGAATAAGCCCTAAAACTCATTGTGAGGAGTACCACAGGAACCCCAAAGTAGCTGGCCCATTGAGAGGACCTGCTAGCGAAAAGGGCAACGACCCCTACCTGATTGACTAGTTCCCACCCGTGAGGTAAACCAAGAGCTGTCGTTTGTGGCAAAGCGGTTATCAGTTTTACCTGAGCCGTGGAGTGAGGGGTACTGCCCCAATACGCAAGTCGCCAGACAACATTGGTGGCTGAGTGAAACACCTGAACTGTTAGGAAGCCGTACATACCTGGGGTCCATATCTATTTTCAGTTGAACTGTTGCCGATCACTTCCGCTCCAGATCCAGCCGTTTCAGATCTATTCTGAAAGTCGTTCCAGATCCAGTCATCATTTTAGATCCAGCCATTTTCGATCCCTTCCGCGCCATTGCAGATCCATCTGTTGCGGATCCCTTCTGCGTCGTTGTTTCCGATCCATTTCTGAAAAAAATAAAAATAAAATAAAAATTTCAATTTTTTCTCCATATCTCCCTTGTTTTCACTCTGTTTCCCTTGAAATTTTTGGGGAGCCCCTGTCATCCCATTCTGCATCTTTCATTCCTGAGGACCCTATCCCAACGAAAGATCGAGGATAAGATCGCAGCTCAACAACTCTCCAAACCCACCTTTGTTCCCTTCCGAAATATGGGTTCCCAACGACCTCCCATCACGCCTTCTCCTCAACCAACTCCTATCAAGCATTTGTCTGAAATAGAAATGCAGGCACGCCGAGAAAAAGGGCTTTGCTATAATTGTGATGAGAAATTCACTCGGGGACATAGATGTGTTCAACAAAAGTTCTATCTCTTGGATGTGGATTCTCTACCTGCCTTAGAACTTGGTGAAGAAGCTACAGATACAGTAGATGATCAGGTCGACATTCAACACCCTCCTATTGACACCCCATCTCAGGACGACCCACTCGAGATCTCTCTCCATGCTGTAACCGACGTCACCACCCCACAAAAAATGCGGGTCAGGGGATACTTCAAGAATCTCCCTCCTACCATACTCATTGATTCTGGTAGCACTCATAACTTCATTGACCCTCGGATTTCCAAACAGGCTGATTGTTTTGTCCATCCTTGCTCCAACTTTGAAGTCATGGTTGCCAATGGGGGCGCCTTACCTTGCAAGGGGAAGTGTCACAATATGCGTATCTCTATGGAAGATTATAACCTACGATCTGACATGTTTGCCTTGTCCTTAGGCGGATGTGATGTGGTTTTGGGAGTTCAATGGTTACGCACACTTGGCCCCATCTTATGGGATTTTGCTGAACTTTGGATGCAGTTTAAAGTCAATGGGGCATAACACAAATTTATGGGCTTACAACCAGGGTCTCTCTACATCATCAATTCACATCGCCTGGAAAAAATCCTTAAGAAGAATTCACATGGTGTCATCGCTCAGCTCAATTCCATTCAGATGCACCCATCAACAGTCTCCACTACTTCCTTGGATAGATATGCAGGTATCTTTGTTGAACCAATGCGCTTGCTACCTTCAAGAGACCTTTCCGGTAAGAATTTAGCCACACCTACCTCTTAGCAGGAAATGATGGCTATTTTGCATGCAGTACAGAAGTGCCAACCATACCTATTAGGGAATTATTTCTGCATCAAGACTGATCTCTAGAGTCTGGAACATTTTCTGGACCAATGGGTCTCCTCCCCAACACACCTGAAATGGGTTATCCAACTCATGGGTTATCCCTATGTGATCACTTACAAGAAGGGTAAGGACAATATGGTGGAATATGCTCCTTCTCGCAGAATTGATGACCCAGTTTCTCTTACATCTCTTTCTCTGATTGTTCCAAATTGGTTGCAATATGTTCAACAGGTCTATCTCTTCTATGAACTCCATGCTTCTTCATCAACAGGGCACTCTGGGTTTTGCAAAATGTATGACCGAGAACAATGTAACTTCTTTTGGTAGGGACTAAAAGTGACAATTCAACAGATGGTGGCTGACGATGATACTTTCCAAGTCAACAAGGGTGAAACGACACTCCTTTCGGGATTGCTCAAACCCTTGTCCATCCCTACACATCTTTGGCCAACTATTTCTATGGATTTCCTAGCAGCGCTCTGGTGGTACAATACCACATCTCAAAGGACACCATATGAAGCAGTCTATGAAAAACCACCGCCAGTTCTTCTTCCATACACCCTTATCAGCTCCCCAGTTCAGGAAATTGACTCGGTTCTTCGAAACCGCGATCAGATTCTTCTCATTTTGCAGGACAATCTTCACATGGCCAGAATTCGCCTGAAACAACAAGCCGATCAGCACCGTTCTGAGTGCATTTTCCACGCAACTGACAGGGTTCTTCTTCATCTACAGTCTTCCAAGCAATCCTCCTTGACACTCCAAAGGCGTCAGTCGCCCGAAATGCAACTCGAGGATGCTACCGGGGAACCACTCCTCTAGATTCTGCAGCAATTTCTCCAACCAAAGCTTTGAGGACAAAGCTTTTTCTAAGGGAGAGGGGATGTTAGGAACCTATGTCAACCCTTCTCTTTACTATGTTAGTAAATTGTTGTTGGACGCATATGCTTTGTAAGTCGTCCCATAGTATTTGTTGATCCGTAGTTTATATTAGCCCATAGTATTGACCCATAGTATTGGACGCATATGCTTTGTAAGTCGTCCCGTAGTATTATATGTCCCATGGTTTTGAATCATAGTATTGGGCATAGAATTAGTATATAAGTGTGTGTTGAGGTCATTGAAGGCACCGTGAAGTTAATTGTATTGAGCTTTCTCAAAGGAGGTTGCCCCCTCGAAGTGGCCCGTGATCAATATAAAAGTGATTCTGAGTTCTATTATTTCTGATATCTCGTGTATTTGCATTAATTAATTATTGCAGGTTCTTCACAAGTTATAGAAGGAAATTGAATTAGGGTTAGAGTTACAGTCAATTATGATGATGGAGATGGTGGTGATGATGAAGACGTTGATGGTGATGGTGATGGTGATGGTGAGGATGGAGAAGATGGATTAGTGCTATTGTTTGGGTGAGGGTTATAGAAGGAAATTGAATTAGGGTTAGAGTTATAGTAAATGATGATGATGGAGATGGTGGTGATGATGAAGACATTGATGGTGACGGTGATGGTGATGGTGAGGATGGAGAAGATGGCTTAGTACTAGGGTTTGGGTGAGGATCTGCTAAGGATCATCTAGACATGGATCAAAGATAAATTATTGAAGATTTCTCAAGTTTATGTGAGACATCTACTGATGGTTGTCATTCTTTCTATGTTGTTGACATGGATATCTACATTGGAGATCCTACTGCAAGCTTACATTATCATGTTATTGAAGACCTTGTAGCAGTGGAAGAAGAAGTAAGACCAATCTCATCCTCACCACTTGTACTTCATGAGGTTGATCACATGATCGAGGAAGAGGTTGTATCTCATGAGCCTAATTGCATTGAAGGGCCACACAAGATGAGCAACAAAAAGATTCAAGAGGCCATACACATTCTCCATGACACTCATGCATTGGTGTCAAATTCTTATTGGAGAATATCTTCATTGGAGGATCCATCCTTCCTTGAAGTCATGAATAAGATTTAGAGAGTGATGAGAATCATCAATGGTAACTTTTTGTATTTTATTTATAAAAGGAATGATTTATTTGAGCTTGTTAATGTATTACATGGGGACTACTTGAATATTAATGAAGATAATGACAAGTTAAACAAAAATTAATTTCCACCTAGGATTATTTGGAAGCAAGATCCATATTAAGCAACTTAATGTAATGTTTCAAGGTTCATATTTGCACTCCTATTCTTTTGATTGTACACATTGTTTTATGGAGGATTCTCATGACATGATGGATCATGTGAAAAATATTGGTTTTCATGTGCTTGATGAATGTGATGACATGGTAGAGGATTGCCAAGCACTTGTTTTGGAGCATGCGTTTCCTATGGAGGGAACAAGTTTTGCACTTTTTGAGGCACATAGTACTACTACCTTGGATCCATCCCTTGAAGACAATTTCACACTTGTGGAGAAATTGCATAATCCCATGATAAGTGAACCAACCAAGGATGAGACTTTTGCACTTCTCAGCTTGGAGGATGAGTTGGTTCATGTTCCTTCATCCTACCCTTCCTTATCTTGCATCATACATCCAAAATAAATTTGGGTGAAGGGTTTCTTTTTATTGGTGCCATATGAGGAGTGTGAGACTCCTACACTGCATGATGATTCTATGATGAGTACACCACATTCTCTTTTGCATAATAAGTATCCATTGCTCTCATTTGATGACTCTAACATACATGGATGCACCTATGATGTTCACTTGATTCATTTGAAGACTCATGATTTTCCTTGCTCCTTGCTTAGTTCATTTGATGTTGGAGTCCAACTTCATCCAATACTTGGGTGAAGAGATACATGATTGGAGAAAATTCTTATTGGTAGCAACATCCTTTTTTATTTCTTAATGATACACTATGTATTGATCGGGTGCACAAGTGTTGGTACCCTAGCATCCCATACTTGCTAGATTGGTTCTTGATGACAATGCACACTAGGAGAGTGCGCAAGCAGTGGGACAAAGGAATTGTTGATCATTGGCAGCTCATTGGGAGCACATTTTGGTTGGTTGGATTGAGTCCAAGCAAGCCTCTTCTCTTCCCCATGGGTTCATATTTGCATCAGATGGTGATGGTTTCCTACATGGGAAACATATTTTTGGATGGACATATGTTTTTCTTGCAGGGTGTTATGATGAATTCCATGTGACTCTTATGCATTGCATAGGAGAATATATATTGCACTTTGTATTCTTGAGGATCACTTGGGATCCTAGCATATTTATTTAGTCTTCACTATATGCATGGTATGATGGTGGAACAGATGGGGCGGTGCTTTGATAGGATGATTCTCAAGGTGTAGCTGGGTAAATTTCAGAGATATAGTTGATGCACACTTCAATGTTCACTTGTGATTTCCCATACGTCGGATCATATGGAGTTCATGTGTGGTCCACATAGTGCTGACTTCGTTCATCACTAAGGTTGGAGGCAATTAGTGATGTGATGGTACTCCCTCATTTTTGTTATGGTTTCTTGAGGACAAGAAAATTAGGAGGGGAGGAATTTTCATGTCCCCAAATTTTGCATTGGATCAAAATGGCCTTTTAGAACCACTTGGCCATGTTTATGATAGTTTGTCAAATTGGTGCTAAGGGTCAAATAATTTCTAAAGCATGACGTCCTAGTTAGTAATAATGAAAAATTAGATCCAAACGGACAAGGTGGGTCACATGAAGAGTAAATTCCCAATCCAAAGTTCAAATGGATATAAGTAAATTTATTTGGGAATTTAGATTTATCATAAGTTTTCCTTTGTATTAAAATGGGGTAAAATTTCCTAAGGAAAATTATTTAAATTGATGTAAAAGTTGGCCCAAGGTGTGAATGGGACCAAATGATGATTAAGGGAGGTGCATTAATGTTTTACCAAGTATAAGGGACGTTTTGGGGGCAAATAGAAGTGTTCTCCCATGTAAAAGAGTGTTTCCTTAAGATAGGGGAACCTAGTGGAGATCACTAATGAAGGAATAATGAAGGTTGGACCAAATTCAAATTTGAAGGGAGAGAAATGATCAAAAGTGGTTAGGACGACACCTTGGGTTGTGGAAATGATCGATGTTGGTTAGAAAAGGTCCAAGAGGTTTTTGTAGGTTTAATTACATGAGGAAGTGGTCAAATGGTACATTGAATGTGGCCAATGTGGAATAAATCAAGGGTTATGTTACTCCCCATGGTTTTTCTACATGGTTTTTAGGTCCCATGGTATTTGCAAGTGGTTTTGGGGTTTCTCTGAAGCTATATAAATAGAAACAAGTGCACTTCATGAGGTTGGATAGTATTTTGTTTGAATCTTATTGAGATTTTTCTTGAGCGGATTCTGGTACTTGAGAGATGTACCCCTTGCTAGCAGTAGGGAGATGTGACCCTCTGTTCATTTTATTGAGTGAAGCATCCAACTTCCGTCTCACATCCAAAATATGGAGATGGTGATGATGATGAGGTCAATGATGATGATGAAGATGGTGACATTGATGATGATGGTGATGGTGGTGAGGTTGATGGTGATGGTGATGGTGATGATGAAGATGGTGATGGTTCCGTCTCACATCCAAAATATGGAGATGGTGATGGTGATGAAGATGGTGATGATGATGAAGATGGTGACGTTGATGATGATGGTGATGGTGGTGAGGTTGATGGTGATGGTGATGGTGATGGTTCCGTTTTGCATCCAAAAGATGGAGATGGTGATGGTGATGAAGATGGTGATGATGATGAAGATGGTGACGTTGATGATGATGGTGATGGTGGTGAGGTTGATGGTGATGGTGATGGTGATGATGAAGATGGTGATGGTTCCATCTCACATCCAAAAGATGGAGATGGTGATGGTGACGAAGATGGTGATGATGATGAAGATGGTGAAGTTGATGATGATGGTGATGGTGGTGAGGTTGATGGTCATGGTGATGGTGATGATGATGAAGGCGTTGATGATGATGGCGATGGTGATTAAGATGATGATGAAGGCGTTGGGTAATTTATTTATATCCAATGTATTTGACTCTAAGAACCTATCATGTGTGATTATAAAAAAATCAAGATTCCCTCAACCCCCAAACATGCCCTTTCAAAGAATTTTTTATCTTTGAGTGTGGTATGGGTGGCAACATGAGGTTTTGTCTACTAAGGATGGATCTTGGCGTCTTGACCATGGTTGGGGTGATGACAATGAGTTTCATATGACTCCAATGAATATTCCATGGATCATGGGGTAAAATGATCTCTCAAGTATTATTGCATGTGAACTTGCATTTACCAAGCTACAACAAATCTTTCACAGGAGTGTATTTGTCTATGTGAATAGATAAGTGAAAAGATTTTAGCAACAAGACCTATCAATTTTAACTTGGAAGTATGGGAAATGTTCAAAGTGGGATTGAGAGGCTTGATGGTGATTGTAGTAGTGGGCATGGTATTGGTGAGAATGATGACATGATAGTGGAATTAAACATTAATATGGTGACCCTGGAGCTTGGATCCTAGCCTAGAAACATGAGAGCCTAGCCTAAAAACCCTAGTTGGTAGCATAAACCCTAGTTTGTATTCTAATCACAATGAAACCCTATTATGTATCCTAAGATATAGCCCTCAATTATAATACATGTAAATATTAAATCATTTTCATTGTACATATATATTCATCTGCACACATTTGAATCCAAACCACTATACACATATATGCATACATAAAATTAGATCGCTATCACATAATGATAAATTAAGGAAGTCCTAATTGTAAATGGTAGTGGATGTGATGGTCATCAAATCAAAGGTGGCTATATCTGTGAGTGAGAATTAATGAGCTAGCTATACATCGTGCTCAAGATTGTCCTATTTGTATGGTGACAATTGATTAAGAAATGATTCCATAACTTGGTTATTAATTTGTTGCATGATCTTAAGTGGACAAAATGGTCAAAATAAATACTAGTGATGACATTTCATTATGTAGAGTATGGCCTTTTTGGATCTCATTATGTAGAGCTATTAAAAATCATGTTGGATCTCATTTTAACCTTTTGACGACAATGGACATTTTCTATTTTTAAGTGATCTTTTCCTAGTACTTAAGTTCCCAATATATATCTTATGTGCCATGAGGTGTGATTTGTCCATCCATTTATTCCGTTTGTTTTTAGATTAATTCTCACACATGATTTTGTTTGAGTTAGCCTATGTTTACAATGTTCTCTTAACATAGATACCGTTAGAAGCTTTTACATGTGTAAATATAAACCAAGCTGAACTACGATATCCAACTTCTCTTCTAAGATCTAGGTAAAACCCAAATTTACACAACATCACATCATGATACACACAACATGAGACAACCACATTAGACAACGAGATATATAAATCACATAACTGAAAATCCATGTACATCGAGGCTACAAAACTCATCCAAACATATACAATTTCTGGAAAATAGGGGAACATGGTTCCTAATGTACGTACAATGGCAACTCGTGCCCTACACAAAATGCGACAACTCATGCCGTAGATACAAAATACATGGCAACTCATGCCGTAGATACAAAGTACATCAAAACTGGTGCACAAAAGTGCCACATCGTGGCTAATGTACATAACACGTGGCGTGTCAAGCATTGTGACCACCACCGTCACTCCCAGGTGTAGATCCAAAGTCGATCTTCCTACTCTTCGAGCTACCGGTGCCTCAGGTCTTGGTCCGTCTAGGAGTAGACCGTCTCTCCGGGCTCTGGAACAAATGATATAAGATACCATCATTTTCAAGCATTTGCAACATTTACCACATTTATAAAACAAATGTAGAATTCAAATCTTAAATAAATCACCTTTGACATGAGTGGGAAATGTTGGGCAGGTGTCCTGGATCTACAGAGCCTCTCAGCAATTCCAGCCTACAACATTTAAAACAATCATTTCATTGAAAAGTCATAATTGCTTAAATTAATTTTTGTTAATGCATCAAAATATTTTCATAAATTAACTTGATTCTCACCGTGAACACCTCCAGCGATGGACATGGCTGGCCTTCTGGGCTAGCTGGTGGAGCAGATGGCCGGACAACCAAATTCGATGCAGTGATGGGGGGGGGGGCACAGATGTAGTGGCAGCCACTACAGGTGCAACCACTGGATATACTGATGAGGATATTGGAAGAGTAGATGCCACAATAGTGGAGGGAAGTGGGGATGATATGGTGGGAGAAGACACAGTGGTATGGGGTGGAGGAGGACCATGTGGACTATGAACCCCTGTCGGCTGTAGAATAGAGGGTATCAAATGGAAAGGGCTACGGATAGTGTTGAGGGATGGTGCATGGGAGGGCAGTTCTGCATGGAGGGAGGAGGATGGACGAATGGGAGGTTGTGGACGAAGAGGGGAAGGTGGAAGGAAGGGGGGGCATGGATGAATGGGGGAGGATGGATAGACATGGGGGCATGGATAAATTGGGGGGGATGTATGGACGTAGGGGGGTGGGGGAGTGGGGGAGGATGGATGGAGGGGGGAGTATGGTTGGAGAGGGGGGGATGGATGGAAGGGATGGGGTGGACGTAGGGAGGGGTCTAGATGAAAGCGAGGGGGGGGACTCATGGGAGAGGGTGGATACATAGGACTAAAATGCGAAGACACAACTGGTGGTGGAACCTACATATACATTTGTAATATCACAATTTAGTAAACAAACAATAAATTAAACCATAGTAAGTAGTAACAAATCAAATTAAAAGCATGCTTATAACTACACATTGTACCTGTGTATATGGTGATGTGCCAGTCCCTGGCAGGGGTGGCTGATCACTGTAGTCATGAAACACCCGTGGACAACAAAATGCATGCATGTTATGAACATGTTAAACAAGTCATTATCTAGGAAATCAAGATATTCAAAAACATTGTACAAACTATCAATGTGTATGCCATAAATAGAAATACTTGAGTAATATAAATCACATAAGTAATAACAAAATTGTGTCAGGTACTGAAAATACCTCCGTGTGGGGTGCTGCAATTTCGTTTGCAACTGCCATTGCTGCATCCAGGTTGGGAGATTCTACGTTCTCCCATCTCGGTGTATCACCTCTGAATAACTGTACATTGAAATAATAGTTTAAGTCAAACAAAAATACTTTCAAAATACTTTACAAGTTATAAAATGATGATTGAAAACACATTAAAAAAATTGCTGACCTAATCCATATAACAACCCTCGATCAGGCCAGGGCAAGTGTGCTTGCAATGGGGACAAAGATGTGGCATTGTCCCCGTTGAACTGGAATGCCCAGCATGGCTACCATCGGTCATGGGTCTATCCTGGCCTTGTCGTGAAGGCCCTGCACCTGGATCTCTATCAAGGTCACCCGACCTCTCCACTGTGGTCACTGCTACAAAGGAGGTGTGTCTGAGGAGACCACGTGCAACATTCCTCATTTCCACCTTGATCTGATCAAGCTTATGGGGCAACTGAGGTGGTTGGGGAGAGGGGTTGGGGTCGTGCCTCAAAGCTGGTGGCCCTCTCAGTGGGTTCCTCCTGGAAGCAATTCGATCTTGGGAAGAGCCATGCCCAACACCCTAGAACTCGGTTATGTCAAAATAGTTGACATGTAAACCGAGGAAAAACTCAGCCCATAGCTGGCGAAGGAAGTACTGTGGAACCTCCCTATTAATGCAGGGAGGTTTATCGTATACCATGAACCACATCTGCATCCAATTGTCCCTCCACGGTTGGTAATGACACCAATCCATGCAGACACGTGGCTTTGTAATGTTCAGTGGTTGGCCTGTTTTCAGATCAGTGAACATACTATATAATTGGGATTTTGAAATGTTCAAATCTTTTATTGCTTCCTTGGAGATGCCCATGGAGTAGTACTCCCGCATCCTAGCTCTAAATTGAGTAATGTCAGTCAATTGCTGGTGTGCATGTATGAGGGAGTCAATTGAGTTCTCAATTGACGTGGAAAGAGACAATCGAGATGGTTCACCCAAGTTTCTAAGTTCGCGAGTGTGCACTCGCATTTCATTTACATAGTGGTTAAGGTCATCTTGTTCAAAATTAGGTTGTGGGTTTTGGTTTTGTTCGGCATTTGGATTGTGTTCATGGTTTCTTCGGCATTGGGTCCAAGGTTTGGGTTTTCTTGTGTTCCACCGAACTCAGGGTTAACATCTTGTTCACTCATTGTCTCAGTTTACAATCTGCAATAGAAAATTGGTTCATTGTTTTCAAAATTTGAGAATTATTTACAATTAAGTAAACAAAAAAAATAAAAAAATTGATACAAAGAATGAATAAAATGAAAACAAAACTTGATATTTACCTATCAATCGCCCTGTTGATGAGTTAGTGGGTGTTGTGGGATGGTTTTGAAGTTGATTTGGGAAACTTTGGTGGTTCAAGTCACGCGTATGCAGAGGTGTAAGTCGCGCTCGGTCAGCCAATTGAACAATGCGGAAATTGGGCACTGTTTTTATTTTATTTTATTTTAACAGACGCGCGTGCACGCCATTGTTGCGTGCACGTGCCACATATGCACACACGCATTAGTTCAATACCAAACCTAGTGGCGCATGGACGCTTTCTTAGGTGCGTACGCACCACTTTTTTTTTCCGCTAGCGCGCCCCCATTGCAACGAAAATGGGGACCATCTTCGTGCGCCCGCCCATTATTATTTCATCTCTAGAAGACATGGAATTTTATTATGTTGATAATACATGCATGCATGTTATATGATTTTAATTAAACCTTTAATCAATTATACCCATATTCTTGAGTTGCATAATAATTTGATTTAGAAACATATGTACTTGTATTTTGCTTATGAACATTGACAATTTCTTATTATGTCAAGAGAATTTAATTTCACATCAAACTGATAGTGGTAATCTTTAGTAAACAATGTAGGTTTTTTAATAAACTCCTTGAGAGAGAGATATTAGTTCTCATTGTGAATTGAATGTTATAGTTTTATATCAACATTCATGTTATAAGACAACATCTTTGAATCTATTTCCTTATTTGAAATGATATGATAAAATCAATTCCTAATATAACAATCCAACTCAATTATGGATTCCAACGTTGTAGCATCCTCACCGATAACTCTAAACCTTAGGACAATGTATAGAAATTCAAGGCTACCATGAAATTGTTAACCTGAAGTTTCTGAAGGTCCTTAATCATGGCGATAACTTCAAATTTTTACCCACAGGAAATTGCAGCGAATTATGGCTAATTAATTCCAAATATTTCAGTGTTAAATCTTCTCTCATGTTGTATCATATTTACCATGAATTCTCCAAGGTCAGAATATGTAAGTGACAACTCTTTTTGATAGAGTTGATGAGAAAAAGGAAAGACATAGTTTTCCTTTATGAAATCATTATTGAGTGATGCTATTTTGTTGAGGATGAGTTCATGAAGTCAATTTCCAGGAGATCACTGCAATAATTTCTTCGTGCACCATTATGTGGGAAAGTTTGATGAAACGGGAAGACTATGTAATCCTTGTTATTATTTTATCGTTCATTTTCTTAATAGTTTATTAACTATCATACTTCCCTTTCTCATTAATACTCATTGTTCACAGGGACTGTTGTTCAATATATATGTTCGTCACGCGTAGAAATGATGAAGCTCTATATGTGCAACAAGATCGTAGTTCTTCAACATGCTCAAAGAGTTCAAAGGCTCGACAATTAAGATGGTGGATATGCGTTGGGATAATTCCCTGTTAATAGCAAAATTAAAGGGCCAGCTCGACAAACAACACAACATATATGCAGTATGTTACGCAGAAGCAGTTCAACATTTGAAAGGATCTCATCACCTATAAAAGAGGCAACAATTTGATTGTGGAAGGGGAGGAACACTCCAAAACTTGTCCAAGTTATTTTTCATAATTCTGTTTTTGTTTCTCCGGAGGTTCGAGGTTGGATGTAATATAAGAATAAGAGTGGATTTTTGTTATTCCTTGAATTTGTTTTTGAATATGTTTAATTGATGACACAAGTATTTTGATGATAAACTTTTGTTATTATCTTTATTAATTGTGTTGTCAAAAATACATGTTGATTAAATTAGAATGATTGACTTTTGCATTGTCATTCTAGTTTCAATAATATTTATCTTAAATTCAGATTTGAAGATAACATTAATAGTTTTTACTTTGTGACACGTCCCCAATCCCCTCAGTTCCCTTTGAGTGATGGGGGAACAAGTCGGATAATTTTTTTTTTCAAAACTTATCGGCAACACTACTCTTTTTAAACAACTGCAATTGTCTTTGGTCCGCAATTCTACAATTTGCTATCCACAGGTCAGAAGTTGGAAGGGAGGAATACTCAATCACAGCGTCGAACAAAATACGATTCTGAATTCCACATTCCGCTACGGGAGTCGAAAAGTTGGAACTCCAAAATACCCGGCTTCGAACAAAATGCGACCCTGACTTCCGCATTCCACAGTGCGGTAGTCGGAAAGTCAGGAAGCCAAAAACACCATCTCAACGATTTACGCCTTCGACTTCCGCACTTTGCATCTGCGATGCGGGAGTCGAAACGCCAGATTCACTATCTCATCGACAATGCGCCTCCGACTTCCGCACTCCGCATCTGCGATGCGAGAGTCAGAAAGTCGGGATACCAATCACACCATTTCGACGAAAATGCGCCTCCGACTTCTGCACTCCACATCCGTGATGTAGGAGACAGAAAGTCAGAACGCCACATCCACCATTTTGACTAAAATGCACCTCTGACTTCTGCATTCCGCATCTGCTATGCGGGATTCAGAAAGTCGGAACTCCAATCACACCATTTCGACGAAAATGCGCCTCTGACTTCCGCACTCCACATCCGTGATGCGGGAGTCGGAAATTCAGAATGCCAACTTCACAATCTCATCAATTATGTGCCTCTGACTTTTGCACTCCGCATCCGCGATGTGGGAGTCGGAAAGTCGAGACACCAAACATACTGCGTCAAGAAAACATGGCCCTACTTCCACACTCTACATACACGATGCAGGAGTTGGAAAGTTGGGACACCAAAATTCTCGGCATTGCATAAATGCGCCCTTGACTCCCGCATTCTACAGTGTGGATTCAGAAGGTCGAGAGCTGACCATACCCCTATTCTGCCAACTTCCTAGCCCGATAAATTCTTCATCCTTAGACCATTTTGGAAAAAATCAATACCGTTGGAAAGCTCTTTGAGAGCTCTATGCAATGGTATGGACCTCTACCACACCTGAGGACTCTTACCTTTCCTATTTTCCAACCAAAAATCTGCCCCAAAGTCCATCAAAATCTCTTTACCCCACTGTCAAAAGCCCTGGAATCACCCTTCCAAGGCCCCTCCCTTCATATGAACATAGAGGGGGCATGAACACACCAGGGAGTGTCTAATTCATCCCCAAAGCTCATTTGATGAAGTACAAACCCTCTTAGGAGGTGTACAATGCATAACAACAAACATAGTGGAATTAAATCTTGGTTAATGCATCTACATCATGTAAAACTACAACATATTAACACAAGCAAAATGATGAAGCAAACAACCAATGCACCAACCTCATATTCAAGCTTATACACATACTTCCTATTGGTTAATCAACTATGTTCATTCCATTCAAATTAACTTGAAATAACAACTGAACACAACATAGGAATTAGTATCATTGAGACCATGAAGAGCACTTATATTTTGAGATGAATTGTCCAAGCAATTGGCTATGTGAGAGCAACGTTCCACCCAACCATAAGTATTTGTCTAGCCTATACTCTTTCAGCTGAGAGAACACCCCCGATCTGGGATGTGTATCCACTAAGGAGGGATAAACAGGCTCACTCGCATCCATGGCTTCACACACAAATATGTTAAGCCAACACACAGTTGGATTTATCAAGCATTTGGGAACAATGGAGGAGGATGCTAATCCAGTGATCTCAACCACAAAGCTATAGGCCTCTCAATTCACACTCAGAAAGTCTTGGTACCGATAATACCTACCACACCCAACACAAGAAAGTATTCCCTTCACTGCTACACAGTCCCTCAAGCCATACCTTCCCTCTAGTTCTCTTCAAGATGGGCATAGAAAGGTCCAAGATGTTGGATCCTTGAGACTCTAGCCTTCACTGGGTTTATCAATCAACCCTACCTTCTATCTTTTTCTTCTTTGTCATTTCCACTTGAGTTTTCTTTCACTTTTTATGGCTAAAAAAATCTATCCCACAATTGGTTTCTCGGCCATCAAGACAGGGTTTTCTTCACCGGTTTTTGAGCATATCACACGTTGCAAATTCCCCTAGGGTTCAGGCCGACGGATCCCGTACTGGATTGAGATTCCCACATGAATTTCTGCGCAAGTTCGTCACTAAAAAAATCGAGGTTTTTATAGAATCGTGATTTTTCCTTTCCTTTCCCACTGGTCGACTCTCTCTTCTGTGTTCCAACATTGGTTTCCTCCACCTAATGGAATGGGGATTAGGGAATACAAATTCCCATGGGTAGAGTGACTTGTGGTTCAAGGAAAATAGAGCCCCATACCCTACCATCTGAATTTTCGGGACTGCCACACTCCATTGACTTCACGAACAATTTCTTCAACCACCTTCTGTAGTAGAATTAAATGTCAGCAAGGAGAGTCAAAGGGGTTCTAAAGGTGTCATTTGGAAGTCTATGGTACAATACCACAACCCCCTCACCTCTCCCTAGTGGATACACATGGCCCTCTCTTATTAGTTGCCCCATAGCCATTTTTCTTGGTATTTTATTGCAATGTTAATATTTACATCATTTACAATGTCCCATGGCTTAATAGCACACGGATGATGGAATATAAACTACTTGCCTTTACATAAAAACCTAGCATCCACTAGTGGGCCTTGGCCTTGAGCTGCATGTTAGGGAAAACATGCATCGCATGTGTACAATATTTACATTGAAAGCCAAATATATTCTAAGGTTCAAAATGGGGGTATTACATTTCCCTCCCCTTAGAGCAACACCGTCCTCAGTGTTCTCAAAACTGAAAAAATGGGAATTCCTCTCTCATGGCATCCTCTAGCTCCCATGTAGCCTCATCAGGACTAAGGTGCTTCCATTACACATTCACCTGTCCGATAGCTCGATTCCAGAGCAATGTGACCTTCTTGTCGAGGATGCGCATAGGATCCACTTAGAGCTCTCCCTCTTTTTTCCACCTGTATCACATTCCAATCAAATATGTGATTATGATGATGTACATATTTCTTAAGAAAAGAAACATGGAAAACAATATGAGCTCTCATGTTAGTAGGTAATGCAATCCTATATGAAACTGGTCCTATCTTATCAAGGACTTCAAATGTCCCAAAGTATCTTGGTGCCAACTTGGCACACTTCCCAACTTTAAGGAACTTTTCCTCGGCTTCACTCTCAAATCAACATGATCCCCAATCTTAAATTCCTTATGCACTCTTTTCAAATATGCATAACTCTTTTTCCTGTCCTGAGCTGCCTTTAAATTCTGCATGATTTTATCAATTTCATGTTCCATTTCCTTGATCATCTCTGGTCGAAGCACTTACCTGTTCACTGGACTATCCCAACTCACTGGAGTCCTGCATCCTTTTCCATACAATACCTCAAAATGAGTCATCCCCAATGATGCATGATGTCCATTATTGTATGCAAATTCTACCAAGTGTAGGTAGTCCTTCCACTTGGATGGTTTGTCCATCACATACATTCTCAACATATCTTCAAGAACCCAATTCACCCTCTCAGTTTGACCATCTTTTTGAGGATGATATGTTGTACTAAAGTTCACCTAAGTCCCCAATTCCTGGAACAATCCCTTCCAAAAATTGCATGTGAACTTTACATCTCGTCTAAATTATTGCGTTAGGCAATCCATGCAATCTGAATATCTCCTTCATGAAAATATTTGCTATGTCACTTGTCTTATGAGTGGACTTGACTAGAATAACGTGAGCTACCTTGGATAGATTTTCCACCACTACCATAATTGAATCATGCTTCCTCACTGTCATTGGAAAAACTGTTATAAAATCCATAGAAATTACTTCCCACTACCATTCTGGAATGGGAAAAGACTGCAACAATCCTGTTGGATGTTGATGTTCTTCCTTGACTTGTTGGCATTTTTTACACCTAGAAATGTATTATGCTATGTCTTTCTTCATCCCATGCCAAAAGTACTGCTTTCTTGCTGCTGTTATTGTCTTCTGATATCCTGGATGTCCAGAGTATGGATTTTGATGTATTTCCTCCATCACTAGCTTCTTTAAATATGCACAATCTGGAATATACAGTCTAGTGCCTGATAGTTTTAAACCTTAACAGTGCAGTAAAAACTCATATAGATTCTTAACCATTAATAGAAAATACACAATGGCATACGCATAACACAAAGATTTTCACCTGGAAACCCTTAACCGGGAAAAAACTAGAAAAACTTAGAGTCGCACAATGCTTTTCTTTTTTATGTTTTCTTAACCATTTACAATACAATATATGATATTCGAAGCATCTAAAACCCTAATTCGTTTACCCAAAATTAGGTTACAACCCTAATCCCTTTACCGGGATTAGATAGAATACAATGGGCCGAAATTGCAAAAAAGCAAAAAACAACCCAAAAATTTTTTGCGCTCCGCGTGGACTCCGGGGGCCTAACGAACCCCTCTGTATCGTTTCGGAACCTAACGATTCGAAACGAAGGGGGGGGGGCCTAGAGGGCTACCCCCCCCTCACACCCCCTCCCTGGGGAGGGGATTGTGGTGTACACGCACCCACCATGTGAAGAGATATAACACACCCAACATTCTCCCACTTGTTGTTCTCTTCACATATGGGAGAAATTTATGACTTCAACAGTACAGGGCAACAATTCCCATGTTCTCTTTACATAAAGAGAACTTCTGAGTACTCACAGACTTTGTCAAAGAGTCTACAACATTTTCCAAAGTATCAACCTTCTCCAACAATACTTTGTTTTGTTCAACCATGTCTCTGATGAAATGGTACTGCACATCAATGTGCTTTGTCTTCGAGTGATAAGCAGGGTTCTTTGCTAGAAAGATTGCACTTGAGCTATCATAACCTATCTTCACTGCATTCTGAACAAAATTGATACCTGAACACAACCTTTGCAACCATACAACTTCCTTACTTGCATGGGTAGCTAGCATGTATTCAGCTTCTGTAGTTGAGAGTGCAACTACAGCTTGTCTTCTACTCATCCAACTGATTGCTCCAAATAGTTTAAAAACGTAGCCTCTTGTACATCTTATGTGATCAAGATCTCCAACCCAGTCAACATCAGCAAATCCTTGTATATCTATCTCTATGTTTAGTCCAGGTCTTCCTTGGTAGCAGATTGCAAAATCTGTAGTGCCACGTGAATACCTGAAGACCCTCTTTACTGCAATCCAATGTTCCTTTCCTGGTTTTGACATATATCTACTCAAAACTCCCACTGCATGAACTATATCTGGTCTAGTACACACCATAGCATACATCAAACTGCCAACAACACTAGCATGGGGAACATGAGACATGTCCTCTACCTCTTCTTGTGTCATGGGACACTGTTCTGCAGATAACTTTACACCTACAGGAATGGGCATCTTCACTGGTTTGCTTTCCTGCATATTAAACCTCTTCAATATTGTTTCAACATATTTCCTCTGATTCAACCAGAGTTTCCTATTTTCTCGATCTCTTTTTATTTCCATGCCCAAAATGAAATTTACAGCACCAAGATCTTTCATGCCAAATTTAGATGACAACTGATTTTTGACATTCTTGATGATTTTCTTGTTGTTTCCAATTAGCAACATATCATCAACATACAATATCACATAAATAAAATGATCACCAATTAGTTTGAAATAAACACAGTGATCAGCTTTGCTTCTTGAGAAGCCAAGTCCTAGTATATAAGTATCAAACTTTTGATACCACATTCTTGGAGATTATTTCAGTCCATAGAGGGACTTTTTCAACTTACAAACAAGCTCCTTTTTACCTTTCACCACAAACCGTTCTGGTTGCTTCATATAGATTTCTTCATTAAGTTCTCCATGTAGGAATGCCGTCTTCACATCCATCTTCTCTACTTCAAGATAAAAAGCAGCATAAATAGATAAAAGAAATCTAATAGAAGTCAATTTTGCAACAGGTGAGAAAATATCACCAAAATCGATGCCCTCAATTTGGGAATAACCTTTCGCTACTAGTCGAGCCTTGTACTTATCCACTTTACCTGCTGCATTTAACTTCTTCATGAATACCCATTTGCTTCCAACATGTTTTCTTCCTTCTGGCAACTCAACCAGATCCCATGCCTCATTTTTGTCCAAGGCATCCATTTCTTCCATCATGGCCTTCTTCCATAGTTTACTATCTTCTGAATCCATTGCCTATCTAGCAGTTCTAGGCTCATCATCAGTAATAGATAACACAAAATTAGAACGAAAATCAGGTGGCTATACCTTTTAGCTTGCCTTCTTACTCGGTCATATCTCCTCAAGACCAGAGTATGTGGTTTCGCCTCTTCATCTGATTCAGACAAATCTGCCTCTTCATCTGATTCAGATGAATCTGGTTCCTCAAATGAATCACCTCTTTCATTCTTAATATCAAAATGTAGTTTCTCTCGATCCTTTTCCTTTGGTGCATATTCAATCCTGGAAGTGTTTTCAACTTATCTGAAGATCACATCTCGACTGTAAACTACTTGCCTTTTTACTGGGTTCCACAACTTGTAACCTTTCACTCCATCCTTGTAGCCAATGAAGATACATTTTTCTGCTTTATTATCCAACTTGCTCCTTTTTTCCTTTGGAACATGTACAAAAGCATCACACCCAAACACTCTGAGATGCGAGAGAGAGGGTTTCTTACTAGTCCAAGCCTCATGAGGTGTCTTGTCAACCAACGCTGATGTGGGTGTCCTATTTACCAAGTAACATGCAATGTCAACAACTTTTGCCCAAAATTGTTGTGTTAGCCCTGCACCACTGAGCATACTACTTGCCTTTTCCATCAACTTCCTATTCATCCTTTTTGCAACCCCATTCTGTTGAGGTGTGTATGGAGTAGTCTTTTGCCTTGCTATTCCACACGTCTTATAGAACTCCTCAAATTCATTTCCACAGAATTCTCCACCGTTATCTGTTCTCAACACTTTTATTTTCTTTTCAGTTTGATTCTCTACAAGAGCCTTAAATTCTTTAAATCTATTAAAAACCTCAGATTTCTTACGCAAGAAATAAATCCATGTTTTCCTTGAGAATTCATATATGAATGAAACATAATACACAAATTTACCTAGTGATGAAACATGCACAGGTCCAAACACATCACTGTGTATTAACTCTAAGATTCCTTTAGCTCTTACAACACCAGATGAGAATCTTACCCGATTCTATTTACCATATATGCAATGTTCACAAAAATCAAAATATAGTGTGTAATCAGACATGCCTTCAGCCATACTTTTACCTTGTAACAGTTGAAGACCCTTCTCTCCAATATGTCCCAGCCTTCGATGCCATAGCGTTGTCTTCTCACTAGAGACAGTAAGGACTCTGTCTCCTTCATTTTTACCCTCAGGAACAATAGTACTATTACATCCATTATTAAAAGTGCTTCCCAACAACTTGTATAGAGTTCCAATCCGAACTCCCCTCATTAGCACCATTGATCCTCAAACCATCTTGCATGTGTTCTTCTCAAACATAGTTTTCACACCTGCATCATCCATTTTACTTACATATATGAGGTTTATAGCCAGTTTTGGAATGTGCAGAACCCCTGGAAGAGTTCCAACCCGTCCATCTTTTAGCAATAGCTTGATCTTTCCTCGACCTATGATTTTCGCCACCAAGTTGTCTCCCAGGAATACATCACCTCCATCATACTTTTCATATTCAGAAAACCACTCCCCGTGAGGAGTCATATGAAAAGATGCACCTGAGTCAATCAACCACGAATCATGCTCTGCATGTGTACTTGAAGATGCCAAGTACACGTCTCCTCCTTCCTCTATAGTTTCTTTCCCATCTGCAGATGGAGCATCATTAGATCCTCTGCTTTTATCAATATTTTTGGATTTACAATCCTTCTTGTAATGCCCAGCTTTACCGCACTTCCAGCATTTTCGTACAGAAGGTCCTGCATATTTAGATCTCCCTCTAGATTTCGATCTGCCACCTGAAGACTTATTTTTAGATTTGTCTCCAGGGCGACCTCTCACAAACAAGGCATCCTTGGTTGAACTGTCCATGGATTTCCACCTCATTTCCTTCGATAGTAGGGATGCAACCACATCATCAAAGATTAGGTTGGTTGCGTTACTCCCAATAGCTATAACCAGACTATCCCATGAATTTGGTAGAGAGCACAACAAACTAATACATTTTTCATCATCAGTAATCATACATTTAGATGCTCTGACACACAGTCTCCTTCATTCATTCTTACAAGGTACAATTTCTTTCAAAGAAATAACTTATTTACCAGGGAATTTAACTGAAACAAATTTCTCAGCTTATCCCACAGTTTATTTGCACTGTCTTCTCTAGATACGTTCACCAACACCGAATCTGAGAGGCAAAGTCGAATCGTGCTCCTTGCTTTTCTTTCCAGCTTATCCCATTCTTCTTTTTCCATACCAGTGGGCATGATACCCGGATCTACTACGATCCATTGTTCTCTATCTACCAGAAGATCTTCCATCTTGAGGTTCCATAGCTCAAAGCTCTGACCATTAAATTTCTCGATCTCGATTCTAGAAGTGCTTGCCATTCTTTCAACAAAAGAATCATAGCTGCAAATCTCCCACTGAAACCAGGTTTATCACAGATCCAAGATCGAGCCAAACCCTTGGAAACAAAGGCGTCCCTCTAAACCCAATAATGCTCTGATACCAAATGATAGTTTTAAACCTTAACAATGCAGTAAAAACTCATACAGATTCTTAACCATTAACAGAAAATACACAATGGAACACATATAACACAAAGATTTTCACCTGGAAACCGTTAATTGGGAAAAAACCAACAAAACTTAGAGCCGCACAACTCTTTTCATTTTTATGCTTTCTTAACCATTTACAATACAATATATGATATTCGCAGCATCTAAAACCCTAATTCATTTACCCGAAATTAGGTTACAACCCTAATTCCCTTATCAGGATTAGATATAATACAATGGGCCAAAATTGCAAAAAAGCAAAAAACAACCCAAAAAAATTTTGCGCTCCGTGCGGACTCCGGGGTCCTAACGGCCCCCTCCGTGTCATTTCGGAACCTAATAGTTCGAAACGAAGGGGGGGGGGGGCTAGTGGGATACCTCTCCCCACCCCCCCCAAGGAGAGATCGTGGTGTACAAGCACCCCCCATGTGAAGAGATATAACACACCCAATAGTGCCTTGATAAAGGAGAATATCATCTTCACCAAGATGATATCTTGCACACCTTTCATCTATATTTTCCTGCTACAAATTCTCTTTAATTTGGAGGTAAGTTCCATCATTGGTTTGAGCTTCAAGAACTCTTGCGTTCAAATATCATTTTCACATACTTAATGCTGCAACATGAAACTTTTGCTGAGAGCATCTATAACCTTATTCTCTTTTCCTTTCACATGCTTAATTTCAAAATCAAATTCTCAGAGAAATTCCATCCACCTTGCTTACCTATCATTCAGGTTTGGATGGTCAAACAAGTACTTCAAGATCATGTGGTCTGTCCTAAGCTTAAAATTTCTTCCCAACAAATAATGTCTCCACATCTTGAGAGCATGTACTATGGATGCCAGTTCTAAATCATGTGTGGCATAATTATTTTCATGCTCTTTCAACTTCCTTGAATCATATCAAATCACAAATCCTTGTTGCATGAGCACTCCACCTGGCCCTTCAATGCAAGCATCTGTGCACACGACAAAATCCTTCCTTGGATCTGCAATCTTCAAAACATGAGCACTGGTAAGCAACTTTTAACTGCTGAAATCTTCTCTCACATTTTTCAGACCATACAAATTTAACATTCTTCCTCTACAATGATGTAATTGGATGAGCTATCTTGGAGAATCCTTCAATGAACCTTCTATAATATCCTGCAAGACCCATAAAATATCTAACATCCAAAACATTCTTGGGAGTAGGCCAATGCATTATGGCTTCAATCTTTTCTGGATCCACTGCAATTCCCTCTTATGAGATGACATAAGCCAAATACTGTACCTTCCTTTGATATAAATCACACTTGCTCAGCTTTGCATACCGCTAGTGTTCTCTACGAACTTGCAACACCATTCTTAGATGTTCATCATGCTCTTCTTCATTCCTTGAATAAAAAAGAATGTCATCCAAGAACACTATCACAAACTTATCCAAATACTTGCTGAAGACACTATTCATGAGACACATGAATGTAGCAGATGCATTGGTAAGACCAAATGGCACCACTGTGAACTCATAATGACCATATCTTGTCCTGAAAGCTATCTGTGGATGTATTCTTCCTTTATCCTCACTTGATGATAGCCAAACCTTAAGTCAATATTTGAAAACACTCTAGCTTCCTTCATTTGATCAAACAAATCATCAATTCTTGGCAATGGATACTTATTCTTGATTGTCACTTTATTGAGCTGTCTGTAATCAATACACAGCCGTAAAGTCCCATCCTTTTTCTTGACAAATAACACTGGTGCTCCCCAAGGAGATACACTAGGTCTTATATACTTCTTGTCCATCAATTCCTATAGCTGCATCTTTAACTCTACCAATTCTGGTGTGCTCATTCTATAAGGAGCTTTGGAAATTGGTGCTACTCCTGGAACAAGATAAATGGTAAAATCAATATATCTCTTTGGTGGCAGCTCAAACATTTCATCTGGAAAAACATCTTGGAACTCTTACAACAACTGGAATTTTTCTATCCTTGGTCCATTGTCCTCTGATGAATATGATATATACACTGCATATAATTGGAAACCCTTCTTATAAAAAAATTTCAACTGTAAGGATGAAATCTGTCTTACTCAAACTTGTTTGGGAATTCCTTTTACAAATCTAGGTCTACCCTCTTCATCAATGCATTCAAGTACCTTTTCATAACAATCTATCTTGGCTCTATGCCTTTCCAACAATTCCATTCCAATTAGGTCATCATAAGATCCTAATGGTAGGACATTCAAATTTACTTGTGTGAGGAGTCCATTCAACTCCATGGGGCACTACATCACGACTTCACTTATGTTTCTCTTGGTCCCTGTGGCTAACTGAACTAGACAAGACTCACTATGCTTCATTTTTCTAAGAGAACAACCCTCAACCACTTTCGGAGAAACATAACTATGAGTAGATACTAGGTCAATCAAAATAGAAATGGATTGCATAGCAATATTACCTTCAAATTCCACCACTGTTGACTAATGGTCTTCCTGATGGTTATCCAATGCTGCATAGATTTGAGGTGCCACCCTTGCCATCTCCTCCACTGTAGCTTCTCCTTCTAAGTTGTGAAAACTTCTAGTATTCTCCCTCCTATGAGGACATTCTTTAAGCATGTGGTTTCATCCACATCCTAAACATTGAAGTGACCCTTTTGGTGCTCTTTCTGCTGCTACTGCTAGTTTGTTTCCACTTCTTGCTTGCTGGCCCTATGGAAAATTCCTTGGTTTATTTTTGAATGGTAGCTTGAATCCACTTTTCCTTTGATCAAACCTCCCATTTGGATTTCCTTTCCATGCTAGGCAGACCTCTGATTTCCCTTTGCTCTTCTCATAGCAATGCGTTGCCATCCTAATGGATTCATCAAGACTTGGTGGATTAACGAACTCAATCCTATCTCTGAAATTCTGAGGTAGACTCCCAAGGAAACATTGGATCTTAACCCTCTCATCCCTAATATTGTCGACATACCTCAACAATTCCAAAAACTTATGGACATGCTCATCCATAGATTTCTGTCCCAACTTGAGTTCATTGAAATATTTCCTCTTGTTTTCATAATACCTAGATGATAGGTATTTTTCCTTAAAATACCTGTTGAATCTCTCCCAGCTGATCCTTCTTTCACTAATCCTTTTCACTTGCATGAGGTGCTCCCACCAAATTGAAGATCTACCACTTAGATTGTAAATGGTAATTCTGTCCTTTTCATTTCCTGAGTAGCCATGGATCCTGAAGTATTTATTAATCCCAAGAAGCCATGCCTATGCCTCTTGGCCAGTTTTACCTTCTCCATAAAATGTGGGAGGCCTTGCCTTCCTAAATTCTCCCCGTGGCATTCCTTTGGATCTCTTTATTCCTTCTCACTTGCTAGAAGTATGCCTTGGACTTCTTCAAGGGCCTCTTGAGTCACACAACCTTTTGGAAGAAGATATTGAGGAGGGCATGTTGCACTTTTCTCTCACCGAACTCTTCCTTGGGCTTGGAGTTCTCATCCTAGAATGTCCTCTCGAGCGACTTTCTTCACCCCTTCCTTCTTTGCCTACGTTTCTTGGGTTGGAACCAAGGTTTACCCTCTGCTGCATATCAGTGAGGCTCTGCAAAATAGAAGCATTGAGTTGATTCTATTCTTCCCGAGCCTTCATCAAACTTTCATTGAAGCTTATCATGGTTTCAACCAAATTCTGAGGAGTTATTTGCTCCCTTCTTTCATTGGATTCAGTCTTAGAATTATCTTCTTGCACATTTATCCTAGCACATCTTCATCATGCTCATAAGGATCCTGGGCATCATTCATGGTCACTATTTTCCTTACCCCTACTTGTTGCTCTCTGCTACACTAATAAAATGCTATCAGCTGCAAGCACCGTGCATCATAGAGGAGTTTATTAGACATCATATAAAATAGAAAGCATCCATAATTAACATAAATAAATGCATGGAACTAATTTATAGAGCTATTATGACTTCTTCTTTGGTCCACGCAGACCTAGTGCTACAACCTTAGGCTCTGATACCACTTTGACACGTCCCCTATCCCCTCAGTTCCCTTTAAGTGATGGGGGAACAAGCCTGGTAATTTTTTTTCAAAAATTATCTACAACACTACTCTTTTTACACAACCACAATTGTCTTTGGTCCTCAATTCCGCAATCCGTGATCCATAGGTCGGAAGTCAGAAGGGCGGAATAGTCAATCACATCGTTTAACAAAATACAAATCCGACTTCTGCATTCCACTGCGGGAGTTGGAATGCCAAAATACCTGGATTCGAAAAAAATGCGACCCTGACTTCCGCATTCCACAGTACGGGATTCAGAAAGTCGGGACGCCAAAAATAGCATCTCAACGATTTATGCATCCGACTTTCTCACTTCGCATCCGCGATGCGGGAGTCGGAAAGTTAGAACTCCAGATTCACTATCTCATCGAGAATGCGCTTCCGACTTCCGCACTCTGCATCCGCGATGCGGGAGTTAGAAAGTCGAGATATCAATCACACCATTTCGATGAAAATGCGCCTCCAACTTCTGCACTCCACATCCACGATGTGGGAGATGGAAAGTCAGAATGCCACACCCACCATTTCGATGAAAATGTGCCTCCGAGTTCCGCACTCTGCATCCGTGATGCGATATTCAGAAGGTCGAAATTCCAATCACACCATTTCGAAGAAAATGCACCTCTGACTTCCGCACTCCGTATCCGCGATGCGAGAGATGGATAGTCGGAACGCCACATCCACCATTTCGAAGAAAATGAACCTCTGAATTCCGCACTCCGCATCTGCGATGCAGGATTCAGAAAGTCGGAACGCCAACTTCACAATCTCATCGATTATGCACCTCCGACTTTCGCACTCTGCATCCGCGATGCGGGAGTCGGAAAGTTAGGACACCAAACATATTGCGTCAAGAAAACGCGCCCCAGACTTCCGCACTCCACATCCACGATGCGGGAGTCGAAAAGTTGGGATGCCAAAATTCTCGGCATTGCAGAAATGCGCCCCTGACTCCTGCATTTCGTAGTGCGGATTCGAAAGGTTGGGAGTTGACCATACCCCTATTCTGCCAACTTCCCAACCCAATAAATTCTTCATCCTTAAACCATTTTGGGAAAAATCAGTACCATTGGAAATCTCTTGGAGATATCTATGCAATGATGTGGACCCCTGCCACACCTGAGGACTCTAAACTTGCCTCTTTTCCAACCAAAAAGTTTCCTTGAAGTCCATCAAAACCTCTTTACCCCAGTGTCAAAATCCCTGGAATCACCTTGCTAAGGCCCCTCCCTTCATCTGACCATAGAGGGGGCATGAACACATTAGGGAGTGTCTAATTCATCCCCCAAGATCATTTGATGAAGTAGAAACCCTCTAAGGAGGTTTTGAATGCATAACAACAAACATGGTGGAATTAGATCTTGGTTAATGCATCTACAACATGTAAAACTACAACATATTAACACAAGCAAAATGATGAAGCAAACAACCAATGCACCAGCCTCATATTCAGGCTTATTCACATAATTCCTATAGGTTAATCACATATATTCATTCCATTCAAATTAACTTGAAATAAAAAAATGAACAAAACATAGGAATTAATATCATTGAGACCACAACGAGCACTTATTTTTTGAGATGAACTATCCAAGCAATTGGTTATGTGAGAGAAACGTTCCACCCAACCATAGGGCTCTGTCCAACTTATACTCTTTCAACTGAGAGACCACCCTCGAGTTGGGCTGTGTATCCACTAAGGAGGGATAAACAGGCTCCCTCACAACCATGGATTCACACAAAAACATACTAAGCCAACACACAGCTGGGTTTATCAAGCATTTGGGAATAGTGGAGGAGGATGCTAAGCCAGTGAGCTCAACCACAGAGCCACAGGCCTATCAATTCACACTTAGTCAGTCTTGGTACCCACAATACCTACCACACCCAACACAAGGAAGTATTCCCTTCACTGCTACATAGTCCCTCAGGCCATACCTTCCCTCCAATGCTCTTCAGGGTGGGCATAGAAATGTCCAAGCTATTGGATCGTTGAGACTCTATCCTTCATTGGGTTTATCAAGCAAACCTACCTTCTATACTATTCTTCTCTATCATTTCCACTTGGGTTTTATTTCACTTTCTATGCCCAAACAAATCTATCTCATAGCTAGTTTCTCAGCCATCAACACAGGGTTTTCTTCACCGATTTCTGAGCATCTCACACGCTGCAAATTGCCCTAGGGTTCAGGCCGATGGATCCCCTGCTAGATTGATCTTCCCACATGAATTTCTGGGCAAGTTCGACACTCAAAAAATTGGGGTTTTTAGAGAATCATGATTTTCCTTTCCTTTCCCACTGCTCAGCTCTCTCTTATGTGTTCCAACTTTGGTTTCCTTCGCCTAATGGAATGGGGATCAGGGAATACGATTCCTCAAGGGAAGAGTGACTTTTGGGTCAAGGAAAACAGATCCTAATACCCTGCCATCAGAATTTTCGGGATTGCCCACACTCCCTCGACTTCACGAATAGTTTCTTCAACCACCTTCTGCAACATAATTAAATGTCAGTGAGGGTCAAATGGGTTCTAAAGGTGACATTTGGAAGTCTATGGTCCAATCCCACAACCCCCTCACCTCTCCCTAGTGGACACACGTGGCCCTCTCTTATTAGTTTCCCCCATAGCTAGTTTTCTTGGTATTTTATTTTAATGTTAATATTTACATCATTTACAATGTCCCATGGCTTAATAGCACATGGATGACATAATATAAACTACTTTCCTTTACATAAAAACCTATCATCCACTAGTGGGCCTTGGCTTTGAGCTCCACGCTAGGGAAAACATACATCGCATGTATACAATATTTACGTTGAAAGCCAAATATGTTCTAAGGGTCAAAATGGGGGTATTACACTTTTCTCCTGGCCAGGATAGATTTAAGTAATTAATTTAGTTGATTAAATTAGTTCTAATTTAGCAGCTGCTATTTTATAAGTTGTGAATATTTTAGAATAGATTATTTTGCTAACACTTTTAGTTTATCTAGTTTTCATATAGTTTCAATAAATAGGAAGTAACAACAAAGCTAAACCAAAAAACATATATGAGACTCTCTTGTTGAGAGCAAACCTCAAAGGTAACAGGGCCTTAATCATGTGTAAGGAAACTACCTCAAACATGGCTGCACATGTACAAGATTAATTGATTTTGGTAAAGCATGCGAACATGCACAAGATTAAGAGAAGGATTTTAAGAGGTATTCCTTAGACCCTTTTTCTTCTTTATTTACTAATAATAATGATGATAAAGATAAAGATGAAGAAGATAATGAGTCTGAAATTTCTAGGTTGTATGAGAAAGTTAAGGTTTTGCATGATGAAATTATGTCTTTGCATAAAAAAATAAATAAATCAATTTTGCGTGATGAAAGAAAAGTTGCAGCTATGTATACAACATCAATAGGTCTACAAGAAAATCATATCTTAATTGTAAATTCATTGCAAAATGTTGATTGTTATTTTCCTCCGCTCGAAATTGAATATGAGGAATGCTTTACTTCTGATTCTCATTGTTTTGAATCCACATATGAAACCCATGAAGTAGATCATAATTCAAGTTCTTCTGATTTATTAGACTAAAGTCATACATCATTTAATCACTCTGATCAACCTTCTAGTAAATATTAAACTGATTTACAAACTAATATTTATACTCTAGATAATATTGAACTCGAAATGGAATCAAGTTCATGTCATCATTCATCTTTTTCTAGGGCTGAAAATTGTTTAGAATCTGATCTCCTAAATCATCAATTTCTTCTTGATTCAAATTAAAAATCTAAAGTGCATATTGAAAGTTCAACATATTAGAAAGAGATAGCTCTAGATTCAATTAATGAATCTAATTCTAACATCTCGATATGAAATCAATCTATGAGCTATCCTAAATCTGAATTTTTGATTTCAGGCCAAAATAATAGGTTTGTTTCATATGATTGTGTGAGCAGAGATGAATTTATATACTCACCTCCTACTAATAGATTGGGTAACAATTTGGAGATCAAAGGAAAATTTCCCATTCTCCTGAAATTCAAGTTTGTGTCAAATCAAAATTTCGTAATTTAAAAGAACATAAACCGAATAACGATAACCTTCTCACCATAAAACAATGTTTAGAAGATGGCGAGGGGAAATTTTTAGGAAATCATTTCACTTCTGATTTGGAATATTTCTATAACTACCCAATTTGCTCACAAGAATTTTACACAGAACAAATTTTTCCCAAATATTCTTTTCCTTCCAATTTCGAGGATGTAAAAGTACTCTTGATGATGAATTAACTGAAATTGTATCTCAATTTGATGATCTTTATGAAAGATTTATTTGTTTACAAGAAAATATTCGTAAGAAAAATATTCCACATCATACATTAAAGGGATCAGAGCAAATTTCAGATTAACTTTTTGTAAATCAAATTTCACATGAAGAATTAAGAGAAGATCAAATCTCTTCATATGAATGTTCTAGTTTTGTACCTTATCAATCTATCACATCAAAAGAAGGGATGGTAATAACAAATAATTTTGATTATCCTTTCACTATATATTGAATTCCACACGTAAATGCTACTCATTGTACATATCATGATCCAATAGAAGCTTGGTTAGAAGAATCGTTTCGTGTGAGATTTCCTGTAAATAATAGTCTTTTAATTTTTCATTTGTTACAAATAGTTCAAGATAGTTTTAGTTTTTATTTTGCATTTTATCATTTCTACTTTTTATTTGGGATGTACATGTGTCTGTTGATTTGAGTTTACATGACTGGTTACATTGATTATATGATTTCACTTGATTTTTTATTCCATTTGATCTCTTTTGTACATATTTAATTAGGCTTTAGTTTTCCTTTTTTATTTTTGTTTTGTTTGATTTGAAGGGGTCCTGTATATAAATAATATTATGGTAGCACATTTCTTGGTATTAACATGTTTCTTTATTATTAAACCTGATATCTTTTGAAGAAAGCATTTTGATTGTTCTTCTTGTCTTATGAGATTTTATTATTTATGAACAAACTAATCCTAGCCTTGAAAATGTTTGTCATACTTAACTAAGTAGTCAGTTAAATCCTTGAGCATTATTCTTAAAATTTTATCTTTTGAATGATGACCAAGTCATAACAGGCTCACTTTTTGAATATTGTTCTTCCTGAAATTTATAGCAGTCGGTAATATTGGCCATCACTCAGCTATCCACATAATCTAAAAAAAAACCAAAAAAACGTGCAATCTAAATGATTCTTCCCATCCATTAGAATGAATTTGTAAATAAATAAATAAAACTTTGGTTGAAGAATAGGAGGTCTCTCCATAGATCCGACCTATCATGATCATCATCCCTGTTGGGGATGACACCATTTCTGATCACCAGGGTGATGGATCTTAGTCATAAGATCAAGGGATAAGAGGTCTCATCACAAGCCGACCTATTCATCTCCAACAGTTCTCGTGAATGATGTTGTTGATATTTGGTTACCACGCCAAGACAATATTCTTAAACCAAAGTTCTAATTAATATTATTGTTTTATGTAAATAAATATTAGCAATGAAAGAGGTTAAATAAGGGAAGGAAGGTCTCATTAGGAGCCAGTCCTTTTATGATCATGGGTCTTATTGGATTGTCTTTGCCATATTTGGTTACTAAGCTAAGGCAATGTATCTCAGTTTTATAATCAAGAGACATGGGTACTCATAACGATCCATCCTACTCAATTTATGATAGTGCTTGTGAATGATGCTACCATTATCTAGTTACCATGCTAGGGAAGTATACCTTAGTTAATGTCTTTATGTTCATATGATAAAAATAAAAAATAAAAGATAAAAAAAGGGAAAGAAAGTGAAAAATTGAATAGTTAGTCACTGATGGATGGGTCAATTTTTTCAGATACCTTCTTTGAAAATGTGTAAGTCATATCTTTATGCTAATGCATGCTTGAATATATTTAATCATGGAGGGATTCTTTCTTCTTGAATTTGTCTTACTATGTGTATGGGTACCTGCAATAAACTGGTACCCAAAAAGGCCGCAACGACAACGCGTGAGCGGAAAAAAAAGAGACACCCACGTGCATCCAAATGCGCACATGCGTCGCTGCTTTGGCAATGCCGAATGTCCACGTGGTTGAGCCTACGTGGACAAAAGGTGCGCTCATGTGTTATTGACGCATATGCACAAACTCGCGCGCACGCGTCAATGACACGTGCACGCCCCTGTGTTTTTTATTAAAAAAAATAGAGCTCATGGGTTTGTCATTTTCAACAAACCCGCGAGCGCATATTGGGAAAATAGTGACCACGTGAATGCGTATCAGAGCACCCAACTTCTCCTCAATTCCTCCAAATCTCCCCTACACCACGATGCCAACCATTTCTCCAGGTAGGTGCTGAACAATGCATTCATTTGTTGTTATTTTTGTTTTCCATTTGAATTTGAATTTAAAAAAAAATTACAATCCATTTAAAAACCAAAAAAAATTCATTGCAGGCCATCTACACCTAACAAGATGACAACAACTGAACCATCTGATGAAACCAATGAAACCCGAACTTCAGAAAACAACATGGGAACTGACAATGAACCGAATGAAAACCCTGAAGATCAATTACACCAAGATTTAAATCAATTGAGGGCACTAAGTAATGAATTGAACAACACCAAGGAACCCTCTTGTGTTTCCTTGGCTTCATCATTGCAAAACATTATTGAATCAATCAATATTGCACACAGTGAGACAATAAAATTGAGCCAATACAGGGCTCGAATGAGGGAACACTACTCCACTGGGTTGTCCAAAGAGCAGATAAAAGATCTCAACATCACCAAATCCCAGTTGTATAGAAAATTCATAGTTCCCTTGACAGGACAGCCTCCAGCTGTGACGAGGAGTCGAGTTTGCATGGACTGGTGTATTTACTAGCCATGGAGAGATAACTGGAGAAAGAGGTGGTTCATGGTGTTTGAAAGTCCCCCGTGAAACAATTTGGAGGTCCCACAGTATTTCCTTCGGAAATTGTAGGCTGAGTTTGAGCTAGGGTACCATGTCAACTATTTTGACATCACTGAGTTTCAGGGTGTTGGTCTTGGCTCTACCCAAGATTGACCTCAGGCGCACCGCAACCCACTTAGAGGGCCTCCTACACCCAGGAGAGAGCCAAACCCCCCTCCTCAGCCACCTAGGTTTGGTAGCGGCCTAGATGAGATTGATGTCTTCGTAAGACGTGCCACACATCACTTGCTTAGACATACCAGATTTGTGGCCATGTCTTCACAGATCCAGGAGGACATCGATGAGACACAGACAACTGCACAGTCTATGGGTGGTGGACGGGACATGCCGGGTACAGGTGGAACCTAGGCGGGGCCTTCTAGTTCTACTAGAAAAATGGTGCATCATTCTCACTGCGGTCATTATTGCCATGGTGATACACACCAACATGCCACAAGGAGCTTCATGGATCAGGTTTGCTATTGTTTTATTTAATGTTCAAGTATTTGTTGTATTTTATTTGATATCGTATTGTTTAATATATTTAACTTTGAATTACACATTTTTGACTTTATTTGTTTTAATGTACAGTTATTCGGGTCCGGGTCTCCATCCCCAAGGTGGGAGGATGTCGGTTCCTTTGACCTCGATGGAGCCATGGTAGCAGCAGAGTATACTGCGGCACCATACACACAGGTAACTTCTTTACTTTGAATAATTAGATCCTGTTACCGGTAATTTGTGTTCAGTAATTACAAATTAATTAGCACTAAGTAATTACCATATTATCATCGTATTTCACAGTAGTGTTTATCATATTGTCTAAATTATTTGAGAGCTATAAATTCATATAATCCAACCAAACAAAAATGAAACCTTATAAAACATGAAAACCTAAGAAAACTAGAAACATTTGTCCATGTTCACTTTAGGCATCCTAGACCTCTAATGATTATACAAATGGGAGAGAAATTTCCAAAATCTATCATTCTTACTTGATCAATGATGAGCCCGCAGCTGGGGCTTTGGTGATGCCCGCAGTGTCCTTCATCCTTGGACTACCATCCAATGCTTTCTTACTCTTCTCGTGCTTGACCAATGCCATGTGTTTTATTGTTTCTTTTCCATTTCTCACCATGTCATCCAAGTTATCTTTTCCATGTACTCTGCTTGTCCAAATCATCTTCAAATGACCACAGTATGGGTCATTTTACTCTTGGCTCAATAGGTGTGCCAATGGCTCCAATGCCCATCACTTTGTCCACCAAATCAACCTTTGCTGCCATGCCCTTATGCCATGTGTTCTTCAAGCTTAAAATTTAATATATTACCATGGTAATTATCACTTTCCCCCGTATTCTACTAATAGGTTATTTTAATGGTAAAGGTGGTCAAATCACTTTTATGCTTCTGCTAACTTTGTTGCATCAATTGAGTTCATTGAGATGTTGTACTTGTCACTTTTGCATCTACCGAGACTAATAGGAAAACTATTTATTGCTATGAATTTTCACTACATTGCACAAAACTCTCAGAAAAAAGAGAATCATAGTGGCCAAGCTTCTAGAAATTCAAGAACCTGATGTTTCTCATGTCCTTATTACCCTAGTTTATTATCATGGGATTTCCAATTTATTCTAATATTTGGGACTGAAAGTAATAATACTACTACTCCTAGAACATGCTATTAGGAAAGACATATAAACAACGTAAAACAACTTATCACATATATTGTCACTAATGTTTTTGAAAATGATGTAAGGCCCATAAGGAAGAGCGATAATCTTACAAATATGGTATATGGGGCCTTGCTTTTATCTTGATTCAAATACAACTTGGTAAAACATTTGGCATCAAGAATACTCATTTAACTCATTTCACTCAAGATTTCTATGATTTCAATCAAGTGATATCATTCTGACAACATAGCTATTCAATCAAGAACACATAATTACTCATTCAATGCAAAAGAACATGGCACATTCAAGCTTGTAAGTAAGTTAATCATGAAAAAGATTTATCTTTCTTCCCTTTTCTAACGATCAACACTCTAAAGTGTATTAAATAACATGCACACTAACTTAATTGCTATTTAGCACCTCTTTGCAAATTGAAACAATGAGATGCCATTTTATTTGATGATGTAAATGTTAAGGAAATAAAGGGACTCAAGATCCTCATTCTAGGGATGCAAATACTTTTCCACTGGGTGAATCAAGCTTGTGGGAAACTACAAATCTATAAGAAGACATCAAAACCTAGGAACTATTCATCAAGAACCCAAACTCGTTACATAGGTTTCCAATTCAAATTTGTAAATGGACATGAATTCCATTCACTTATGAGGCACTGCACATCTCTCTAGGGCCAAAGGAAAATCTCACCTACTCACGGGGATGACTCTAGAAAAGGAAAAGCTCACCATGTCACCTTCTATGCCCTGTCGCCTTATTTAATTTTAATTTCATGCCATGCCACCTTCTATGCTTTCAGAATATTGAATATCAATGACAGCTTTGCCCATCAAACACTTCAAGCATAAATTGTCAACCTTCCTTCCCACATTATCTTCAATGAATGACCACATAATGGGTCATTTGTTCCTATCATGGGCCCAATCCATTGTGGGTCAAAGGACTCGATCCCCACAACCATGTTCTTTACCAAGTCTTGAACAAATGGACTGCACCAATACAATAAAAACGTTATATTATATCCAAATCCCATCAAACCACTATCATCGAACTTGAATATAAATTAATTGCAGTCATATTTTTTAAGTACTATCGTTGTCATTCTCATTCGCATTGTGTTTGATATTGTTAATATTGTTTTTATAAATTCAGTCTAAAAATTGTAGTGTTCGCATAGGTGTTCGTAGGCTCCAGCGACCAGCCACCGCCACCGGGGACCAACAGTTTTCCATGTGTGCAGGTATCGTGTGTATTAAAGCATAAATTTAATTTCAAATATGATGACTTGTCCGTGTATATTTATATTTTTCTATATTAAACTATGAGGTTATGAATGTGTATGTAGGTGCGAGCACCTCGGCCTGGCAGTGCCATTATTCCTCCCTCCCCGACGTTTCAGCCACCTTATATGCCAGTTTTATCCCCTGGAATACATGCCCCATTCCCCACCCCCTTCCATACATCCCCCTCTCCTATATAGCACCACAGTTCCATCCAAATCCCCCTTACGTTTCATATCCCTCCGTATCAGTTTCCCATGTTCCCACCCTCCCCCATCCGACCACGGCACACCACCCATCCACAGTCACCCATCCCTCTACCCCATCACAGACCTTTCCCTCCCCAAATTCCCCCACCACACTCACTTCCCCTTCCAGGGTGCCCCGATCCATACTACAACCAGCTGGGGTTTATAGCCCTAGACATGCATCTCCACTTCGCCCACCCCAGTCCATGCCTCCTTCTGCCACCACTCCTTCTTCCACTGTTCCCCCCAGTGGTGTACCCACCATCGATGTGGCTACATCCTCCCCTTTATTGTCCACCCTAGCATCGGAGTAGGCTGTCCAACCGACTGCTCCATCCTCTAGCCCCGAAGACTAGTCGATTGTGTTCATGGTGAGATTGACTAGTTTATGAAAATCTTGTTCAATTTTAACGAAAATTACTATATGCATCTAGTTTCAGCATTTATCTGATTGTTCTAAATGTTGCAAGGTGGCATTGCTGAGAGACTAGGATCACGGAGGAGGGAGACCCCCTCATGACTTACAGTCTCGCATGCGATGAGTTATCCAAGATTTGAAAACTAATTTTATTTTGTAATTATGTTTTATACTTGTATAATTGCTAGGAAAAGTTGACATATTATTGTTGTCATTTCAGGGCTCAGGGGGATGTGCTCCAAGACGCCGGAAGGACCGAACTTCCTCTAGCACGAAGAAGAGGAAGATCAATTTTGGAGATGCACCTGGGAGATCCAAGGGTGGGCAGGAGGATTGAGAGACCCTCCTATGTACACTAGCCACGATGTGGAATTTTCGGCACGAGTTTCCATATTTTGTATAGATGGGCCATATTTTGTATAGGGCAAGAGTTTCCTTTTTTTGTAAGGGGCAGGAGTTGCCATTATATAGATGCTGGGAACGATGTTCCATTTTTCCAAAAAGTGTACATGATTGGATCATTTTTGCATATTAATAGATGGATCTGCACTTGTGTATATGAGTTTGTCTTTGATTACATTTTTGCATACATGATTTTGTCTTCGATAAGAATGTTATGGAAAAGTTCTCACATACATATAGATGTTATTTCTAGACACCAAGTGAGCTCAATATGAGTCCCTTGTATTTGAATGGGTCTTGCATCTTTTCCTTTCATCAACAACATACCTATCCAAGCAAACTAAGGAGTGATATTTACATTACAAAGTGTTGTGACTTTAAGGCTACAAAAAAATAAATAGGAGATGATGATTTCTTCGATACTTAACCTTGTAATGGTTATAATAGTCGATTCTAACAAGCATTGCATCACATATTATATCAAATTAACCTAGATATATGAGAAGTTCATATGTGTGCTTGGATGGAAGGGTTAACCATATCACTTGAATTAGTTCAAACATGAGGGGTGTGCATAGGTGCAATTGGATTGAGCAATAAAATAGAATTGTTAATGTAGTTACATATGGATCGATCTTTGTGTGTTAGTATGTGCCTTTAATGAAAGCATGGTTAATGTGTTGAACTACTACTTGCACAAGTTGGCATAGACCCTTAGTGTTAATAATGTCTTCAATGTTTTGGTAATATTGATAATCACTCTTTGTAATTTAAGTATCTTGGATTTTTCGAGGTTAAGACACATATTGAACATAGTCAACTCAATGGTTCAAGACATCATTTTACCCCATGATCCATGGAAGATTCATTGGAGTCATATGAACCTCATTGTCATCACCTCAACCATGGTCAAGATGCCAAGATCCATCCTTAGTAGTCAAAACCTCATGTTGGCACCCATATCACACTCAAAGATAAAAAATTCTTTTAAAGGGCATGTCTGGGGGCCGAGGGAATCTCGATGGATAATATCCTTAAAAAAATTATATACGATTTGAGGCCTCATATGTCCTCACCTTATCATTGTCAATACCTAAAGACCCATCCTTAGTGCATAAAATCTCCAAATGGAATCCATATCCAAAACAAATGCCATGTATCCCGTCTAGAGAGCTTGTGTCATGATTCAAGGACTTGTTCATGGCTCATGAGCATGCAGATATTCATTTAGGTCCTAATAACCTTTATATTTTTTAATCACCATGCTCGAGGTCTAGAGACCCATACCTTGTGTTAAAAATCCCCCATTGGCATTGTTGTAGTATCTTTATTCAACTACTCAACTAGGATAAAGAGTTGATTGGCGGTATACATTGTAAAAATAAATATTTGTTAGGGATTAATAAAAGGCTAATTATTGATGGCTCTAAAGTTACGTTCTCCCCTTTCTCACTTTCCATTTATGTGTATGAATATGTAGATATATCTTGGATAATGACACATAATGACACTTGGATAGATAGATTGGGAAATTTTTAGATGAATGCCTAGAGCTCTACACACAAGTTAAAGAAAAAAAAGAAAAACTCCTAACATTGGGAACAAATAGCCAAAACCAACAATGCAACTAGAACACAATGAACAAATAGCTTCAACCAAAAAAATTATATTTAACAATACACATATTCATAGACTTGGTTCCCCATGCTCAATGCTCACCATATTCAACAATACACTTATCTTAAATTTAATTCATGTCTTGTTAAATATTTAATAATTAAATAGCTATTTGAGAGCACCACCTTTGACCAAGCCATACCATTAATATAAAATGTACATTAGAGAAATGACCTAATTCAATTTCCTTCTATAAATCTAACCCTAACCCTCACCCAAACCCTAGCACTAAATGATCTTCTTCATCATCACCATTACCATCACCATCATCATCAACGTCTTCATCATCATCACCATCATTGTCATCATGAACATCTTCATCATCATCGTCATCTCTAGGTTCCTCATCAACATCTCCATCGTCACATCTTCTTCATCATCATCATCACCATCACCATCATCATCCATGTCTTTATCATAATAATCATTAACTCTAACTCTAACCCTAATTCAATTTCCTTCTATAACTCTAGCACTAACCCTCACCCAAACCCTAGAACTAAACCGTCTTCATCATCATCACCATCACCATCACCATCCCCATCATAATCAACATCTTCATCATCATCACCATCATCATCTTCATCACCATCACCATCATCATTGTCATCTCTAGGTTCCTCATCAACATCTCCATCATCACATCTTCTTCATCATCATCGTCATCATCATATTCATCACCATCACTGCTGTGAATATTTAATTAATATTATTAATTATAACTTAATAGATTATTAGGTTATTAGTGAAAGGTTGTAACCCTTCGTTATGATTGCTAAAGCATTATAAAAGGCCATCTTATTGTAATTTTATAATCATCATCTAATATATTATTCTTATTATCATTCATCATGAAAGTCAGATTCGACTCTTAACTCCTTAACCGGACACGGTTAACTCCGTAACTGGATACGGTTGCTGCATTTGGTATCAAAGTGGGTATTGCTCCTCCCTGAGCTCGGATTCGGCTCATCAACTGCTCACATCATCCCACTCCCTCACGTGTTCTTCACTTCCACTTCCTTCCAGCCTCCAGCGTTGCTTCCAAGGATAATTTTAGGGGCGAAATTTAGCCCATGGGTTATTTTTCCATTGTTTTTTCCAAAAAAAGATTCGCCAATTTGCATTTTTTGAAGCCCCGTTTCGCCCAATTTTGATGGGGTAAACTTTTTTCACTTTAAAAATCACCAAATTATTGTATAAACTATATAAATCCTTAGAAATTGAAATAATTTTAGAAAAATATCGCCAAATATTTTATAGTTGACATTTTAAGAATTGGTAAGATTCGCCAAGGCTTATACACTCTTAAATATGTATGGGTCCTTAAAATTATCCCTAGGTCACTTGCTTCCACTCAATTCACTCACCCATCCCTATCGCACTGCACTCCTTCCATCTCTCCCTCTCATTCCTCAATCACCTCTCCACGACCACCTTTTTCCCATTGCTACACACGGCCTCACCCTTCACCATTGCTGTGCCTCCATCTTTGCACCTCATGCCCTCTCACGTAGCTCTCAACCGCCATCCTCGCACCTCCATTTCTTGCATATCTTCTCACTCACTCCCCACTCCAACTCCAATGCCTCCCCTCCCCCGCCAGCCACCCCGCGCTCTTCCCTCCGCGCTCTTCCCTCCTGCTATGCCCTTCTCCTGCCAACCCCATGCTTTGCACTCTCCCCGGTGCAGCAGCTCCACCATCCAAAATGCCCTCCACCATCCTGCTGCGCCCTCCACCATCCTGCTGCACCCTTCGTCAACACGTCCACCCATTACCGCTGCCCACACCCTCCTGTAGCCCCCTGACTCCTCTTCCACTGTCCCTCCCGCTTGATTCCCTACTTGCTCTCATCCACAATCGCGTCCTTCCATCCAGCCAACCTCACCACGCCATCGCTCCGCCTCCACCTCCACGACCTGCAAAACAAAAACAAAAAAAAAAAACAAATTTTAATAAAAATAAAATATTTATATATAATAATAATATATTATTATTTTATAATATTTTTTTTTTTTAAACTTAAAAAAACTATATACAAAATATTATATAGTTTATGAAAAAATAAAAATAATATTAATTAATTAATATATTATTATTCAAAATTTCACCTTAAAAGGCCAAAATAGCGTTCTACAAACATCCATGGCATCTTATAGTGAGAGTGATGAATTCATAAATCTCCTTGAGAAAATCCTTAAGGATATAGATGAAATAAAGAAATCTATGGACGAAACCTTTAAAGAAAATGAAGATGGATGTGAAAAACAGGTAGAAGAAACTATCCAAGCTAATGTAAAAGATGAAGATACAGTAGAGTATTATGTCATCTCCCATGAGAGTAATAGTAACAATCAAGACATTGTGCAAGACAAAGATATAACATACCCTGGTAATGAAGAAAATGACAACAAAATATTTGACGAGAAGAAAGATGATCCTTACCAAGACTGTGATAAGAGACAAGCCAATGTTCTTATGAGCATTATAAGCACAAAGAGCCCGTTCAAGGGAACTGACAGAATATGTGTTGGGAATAACAACACGACAATAGTTAAGATCGTAATGCATGTTGAGCATGTTCAATTGACGACAAACATAGTTAAAAGAATCAATCACACAAGTAGAAAAAGCATAAACAAAACTTCACCAAGTTCATACTTCATGCAAATACCAAGACAAAATAATCAAAAGGGAGAAATGGTCGTAATCAAATTCGCATCTCTCAAGTCATCAGTGCGACATAGAGCCAGAATAAAAGACATCATGAGAAACTCAGCTTTGAGGACAAAGCTTTCCTAAGGGGAAGGCAATGCTGTGAATATTTAATTAATATTATTAATTATAACCTAATAGATTATTAGGTTATTAGTGAAAGGTTGTAACCCTTCGTTATGATTGCTCAAGCCTTATAAAATGCCATCTTATTGTAATTTTATAATCATCATCTAATATATTATTCTTATTATCATTCATCATGAAAGTCGGATTCGACTCTTAACTCCTTAACCGGATATGGTTGCTGCATCACCATAATCATCAACTTCTTCATCATCATCACCATCTTCATCATCATTGTTAACTCTAACTCTAACCCTATTTCAATTTCCTTCTATAAATCTAACCCTAACCCTCACCCAAACCCTAGCAATAAACCATCACCATCACCATCACCATCATCATCAACGTTTTTATCATCATCACCATCATCATCATCATCATTAACTCTAAATCTAACCCTAATTCAATTTCTATCTATAACTCTAGCCCTAACCCTCACCCAAACCCTAGCACTAAACCATCTTCTTCATCACCATCACCATCACCATCACCATCACCATCATCATTAACGTCTTCATCATCATCACCATCATCATCATCATCATCATTAACTCTAACTCTAACCCTAATTCAATTTCCTTCTATAACTCTAGCCCTAACCCTAACCCAAACCCTAGCACTAAACCATCTTCTTCATCACCACCATCACCATCACCATCACCGTCACCATCACCATCATCATCAACGTCTTCATCATCATCACCATCATCATCATCATGAACATCTTCATCTCTAGGTTCCTCATAAACATCTCCATCATCACATCTTCTTCGTCATCATCATCATCATCTTCATCACCATCACCATCATCATCAACGTCTTCATCATCATCACCATCTTCATCATCATTGGTAACTCTAACTCTTACCCTAACCCTCACCCAAACCCTAGCACTAAACCATCACCATCACCATCACCATCATAATCATCATCAATGTCTTCATCATCATCACCATCATCATCATCATGAACATCTTCATCATCATTGTCATCCCTAGGTTCCTCATCAACATCTCCATCATCACATCTTCTTCATCATCACCATCACCATCACCATCACCATCACCATCCTCATCAATGTCTTCATCATCATCACCATCTTCATCATCATCAGTAACTCTAACTCTAACCCTAATTCAATTTTCTTCTATAACTCTAGCCCTAACCCTCACCCAAACCCTAGCATTGAACCATCTTCTTCATCATCACCATCACCATCACCATCAACACCACCATCACCATCATCATCAATGTCTTCATCATCATCACCATCACCATCATCATTGTCATCTCTAGGTTCCTCATCAACATCTCCATCATCACACCTTCTTTGTCGTCATCATCATCATCTTCATCGCCATCACCATCATCATCAACGTCTTCATCATCATCACCATCTTCATCATCATCATTAACTCTAACTCTAACCCTAATTCAATTTCCTTCTATAACTCTAACCCTAACCCTCACCCAAACCCTAGCACTAAAACATCTTCTTCATCATCACCATCACCATCAACACCACCATCACCATCATCATCAACGTCTTCATCGTCATCACCATCATCATCATCAACGTCTTCAAGCTGGGAACGGTAGTGATACTTGCCCGGTTGACGATTTTGCAAATTTGACCCCAATGTGAAGGCCATGCCAATTTGCTCAAGGGGGCCATTTCTTGTCCAGAGGCCCCCGAGGGTGCGGGGCCACCATGGACAGGTCCACAAGGGCCACGTGGACCTGTGGGAGCCGACGGAATCCAAGTCTGCTCACCGGTTTGGGTTCCGTGGCCCTGGAGCAAATCCCCAAAGTGTCCCTGAATAACCCCGGGGTGCCCAACTAGAATACTTGTAGCACTCGAACCGTGGCTTTGTTGGTGAATCCGTCGATTTCAGTGGGTTTGGGACGCTGGATTTCAGCTAGGGGAACCCCCACAACGTCTCTCAAAGACTCGGAAGCTGTGCCAATGAGCCATCTCTGGAGCTAGGGTTTTGCTCAGTGAGGGCCATTCCAAATTTGTTCAAGGGGGCCATTTCTCATCTGGAGGCCCCCGGGCGTGCATGGCCACCATGGGCAGGTCCACAAGGGCCACGTGGACCTATGGGAGCCGACGGAATCCAAGTCCGCTCATCGGTTTGGGTTCCGTGGCCCCGGAGTAAATCCCCAAAGTGTCCCTGAATGGCCCTGGGTTTCCCGACTAGAATGCCCGTAGCACCCAAACCGTGGCTCCGTTGGAAAATTCATTGATTCCGGTGGGTCCAGGACGTCGGGTTTCAGCTAGGGGACCCCCCACAGTGTCCCTCGAAGACCCAGAAGCGGTGCCAACGATCCATCTACAGAGCTAGGGTTTTGCTCAGTGAGGGCCATTCCAAATTTGATCAAGGGGGCCATTTCTCGCCCGGAGGCTCCTGGGCGTGCATGGCCACTGTGGAAAGGTCCACAATGTCCATGTGGACCTGTGGGAGGTGACACAATCCAAGTCTGCGTGCTGGTTTGGGTTCCGTGGCCCTAGAGAAAATCCTCCAAGTGTCCCTGAAGGGGTGCAAAAACCTTAGCTCCAGAGATGGACCATTAGCACCGCTTCCAGGTCTTCAAGGGATGTTGTGGGGGGTCCCCTAACTAAAACCCGACATCCCAGATCCACTAGAATTGATGGAATGGTGAACTGAGCCATGGTTTGGGTGATACGGGCATTCTAGTCGGACACCCCGGGGCCATTCAGGGACACCTTGAGGATTTGCCCTGGGGCCACGGAACCCAAATCGGCAAGCACACTTGGATTCCATCAGCTCCCACAGGTCCACGTGGCCCTTGTTGACCTGTCCACGGTGGCCACGCACGCCCGGGGGCCTCCGGACGAGAAATGGCCCCCTTGAGCAAATTTGGTATGGCCCTCACTGAGCAAAACCCTAGCTCCGGAGATGGCTTGTTGGCACCACTTCCGGGTCTTTGAGGGACGCTGTGGGGGGTCCCCTAGCTGAAACCTGGTGTCCTGGACCCACCGGAATTGACAAATTCTCCAACGGAGCCACGATTCGGGTGCTACGGGCATTCTAGTTGGGCACCCGCGGGCCATTCAGGGACACCTTGGCCCAATTATTCGTGGATGCAGGCTGGAGAAACTTTAGGGAGCATCATACCCTAATGATTTTGCCACCTTCATCTACTAGGGGAATATTCTTGCAAAGACTGGTAAGCTCTTCAGTCTAGACATAGTTATTTGCAGATGAATAGTGCAAAAAATGTGCAGTGGTGATAACAAGTTTACTATCTGTTGAGTCTGATACTATATCTAGGAGCCGCTCAACAAAGTTTGAGATAGAAAGCTTTGTAATTTTAGGATACTGATTCAACCACTCATACAGTTTCTCACCTTCTCAAGGATCTAAATTTATAATTTCCTTCTGGGTAGATTCAAGCATTCTCGAGGATCTAAATTTATAATTGCCTTTTGGGTAGATTCAGGCATGGAATAATATTTGGCAACACTTCCAAGCTCCCCAAACCATTTGGTCAGCCACAATGTGTGTGACTCCTTTGAAGAAAGATAAATTCTGGTGTGGACGGTAGCATTTGATACACTAGCCAAATCTATGTTGTTGGAAACTTACATATTTCAACAAAGGAGTGTTTTGTAGGTGACTTGAAAATCCCTTCCAATTTTCAGCAATAAAACAAAGAATTTCAACGTACATATTTTCAGGCAAGCTTGTCAACCAATCAGACAACCGAATACAGGGAGATAACCACACCCAAAAAATTCAAGCTATTATAAAACTCTTGTTTATCAAGATAAGGATGGACTATGTGTGCATTACGAGAATATAGATTAATGAAGTCACTTTGATGAACTTGTCCTCTTGCTTTCTCCAGAATGCATTTAAAAGTAGAGAGTATTGTCCGAGCTTCTGTTGGTTTACATAAATGTTTATTCCCAAAGCTGACATCACATAAAACCACTTCCTCATCTTTCAATTGGTTAAGAATGGCATCTCTAACTTGTGTTAGCTGTGGATAACATGAAATATGAAAGGGAAGGTACCTATAGACCCAAGTTTTCGATGATAGAGGTGAATTACCACTTATCAGAGCACGAAATGCTGAACAAAAGGCTAATGGAACACAACGAAGGATTCCCTGGTTCCACTTGTTATTGAAAATGATACTTTCTCTTGACGAAACTAGTAAAAAATATGCTTGTATTATAAATGGAAATCCTATTACAATTTTCGTCGAAAGAAAAGCATAGATACCTACAGCTGCCATATTTCCTTCTGTAAGCCGCTCGCCCATCGGAAAAGCTAATGTAATAGCCCATTTCCCAACATCTTTCCTTTGCTCAACCCTACACTCATTTTCCACGGGAAACCACTGCCTCCACATTTAATAACTACATTGTTTTGTTGAAAATTGATCTTCTTCTGCTAACAAATGCAAAATGAAGGATTCATTGTCATTGCTACGAGAAGTTCTAAGGTTAGTTTCTCGTAAAACAGAGATTGTATAAATCATGTTAAGATCGATATGTTCCAGCTCACGAACTGAGAGCTTCTTTATCTTAGACATAAACAAAAGAGCTTCAGGATGAATACTAGAGAGCTATTGCTTTACAGCTTCAACCTTCTCAGGACGTAGGGGTATAAAACGAGCCATAGAATGACGACCGTGGATCAGATCGATGAACCGTCGACTTCATTGGATTCAGGATGTCTGGATAGTGCTAGGGGTGCCCCTCCCCTTCGATCCAATGGCTCCGGTGTCATCTTGTAGGTCCATCTTGGAAACTAGGGTTTTGCTTAGTGAGGGAGTGTGCAATTTTTGCACATGGGGGTCAACTTTGCAAAATCGTCTGCCAGGCACTTACTGCTAGCGTTCCCAGCTAGAACCTCCCTAGACACACTTGTAGGACTCCCCAAAACCCAGTTTTGCTGCACGGTTGGACTTCTATGCCCCCGACAGGTATCTAGCAGGTGTCCTTGAAGGCCTTTTGGATGTGAAACAGAACGAGCCATAGAATGATGACCGTGGCTCCGATCGACAAACCGTCGACTCCGTTGGATTCAGGACATCCGGATAGTGCTAGGGGTGCCCCTCTCCTCTAGTCCAATGGCCCAGGTATCACCTTGCAGGTCCATTTTGGAAACTAGGGTTTTGCTCAGTGGGGGAGTGTGCAATTTTTGCACACAGGGGTCAAATTTTCAAAATCCTCCACCAGGCACTTTTGGCTAGCGTTCCCAGTCGAAACCTCCCTAGAAACACTTGCAGGACTCCATAGATCCAGGTTTTGCTGCACGGTTGGACTTATATGGCCCCGATAGGTATCCAGCAAGTGTCCTTGAAGGCCTTTTGTATGCAAGATGAAATGAGCCATAGAATGATGGCTGTGGCTCCGATCAGCGAACCGTCGACTCCATTGGATTTAGGATGTATGGTTGGTGCTAGGGGTGTCCCTCTCATCCGTTCCAATGGCCCAGGTGTCACCTTGCAGGTCCATTTTGGAAACTAGGGTTTTGCTTAGTGAGGGAGTGTGCAATTTTTGCACACGGGGGTCAACTTTGCAAAATCCTCCACCAGGCACTTCTGGCTAGCATTGCCAGCCGGAACCTCTCTAGACACACTTGAAGGACTCCCCAGAACCAGGTTTTGCTGAACGGTTGGACTTATATGCCCCTGATAGGTATCCAGCAGGTGTCCCTGAAGGCCTTTTGGATGCGAGACAGAACGAGCCATAGAATGATGGTCGTGGCTCTGATCGACGAATCATCGACTCTGTTGGATTCAGGACGTCCGGATAGTGCTGGGGGTGCCCCTCTCCTCCGGTCCAATGGACCAAGTGTCATGTTGCAGGTCCATTTTGGAAACTAGGGTTTTGCTCAGTGAGGGAGTGTGCAATTTTTGCACACGGGGGTCAACTTTGCAAAATCCTCCACCGGGAACTTTTGGCTAGAATTCCCAGCTGGAACCTACCTAGACACACTTACAGGACTCCCCGGAACTAGGTTTTGTTGCACGGTTGGACTTCTATGCCCCCAGCAGGTATTCAGCAGGTGTCCCTGAAGGCCTTTTGGATGCGAGACAGAACGAGCCATGGAATGATGACCGTGGATCCGATCGACGAACTGTTGACTCTGTTGGGTTCAGGACGTCCATATAGTGGTATGGGTGCCCCTCTCCTCCCATCCCATGGCCCGGGTGTCACCTTGTAGGTCCATCTTGGAAACTAGGGTTTTTCTCAGTGAGGGAGTGTGCAATTTTTGCACACAGGGGTCAACTTTGCAAAATCCTCCACCGAGCACTTTTGGCTAGCATTCCTAGCCGGAACATACCTAGACACACTTGCAGGACTCCCCAGAACTAGGTTTTGTTTCACGGTTGGACTTCTATGCCCCCAGTAGGTATTCAGCAGGTGTCCCTGAAGGCCTTTTGGATGCGAGACAAAAAGAGCCATAGAACGATGACCGTGGATCCGATCGATGAACTGTTGAATCTGTTGGGTTCAGAACGTCCATATAGTGGTAGGGGTGCCCCTCTCCTCCCGTCCCATGGCTCGGGTGTCACCTTGTAGGTCCATCTTGGAAACTAGGGTTTTTCTCAGTGAGGGAGTGTGCAATTTTTGCACACGGGGGTCAACTTTGAAATGATGGAGTTGTTGATGAGGAACCTGGAGATGACAATGATGATGAATATGATGATGATGATGAAGATGTTGATGATGATGGTGATGGTGGCGAAGATGATGATGATGATGATGATGAAGAACATGATGATGATGGAGATGTTGATGAGGAACCTAGAGATGACAATGATGATGAAGATGGTGATGATGATGAAGACGTTGATGATGATGGTGATGGTGATGAAGATGATGATGATGATGACATGTGGGGTGGGAGGTCGACCTCCAAAAACTCAAGCATTGACATGGGTGAGGTAGGTCTAAATCCTCCCTTAAGGACATTTCCAACAATTAGGTGACAATGATGAACATGTTAGTGCTACTCAATTAGATAATGAAGTAGCTCAAGATAATGTGGAAGTTGTTGCATCACATGAACTAGATACATATTCTCCAGAACTGATTCAAAATGACACTATTGAATTGAATATGATTAAAGGTTGTCAAGTGGCAAGAAGCCTCAATGAACAAATGACATTGCAAAGCCAAAAACCCTAGCATGAATGTTTATCATAAGCCATGATGGATATGGATATGATGAATATGAAGACCCTTCTATCCATACATGGATTCCTAGAAGGTTTCAAGACCATTGTAATAGATTATGTACTTCAAAAATTTTCCTAAACCCTAGGTAATTCTAATCTTGAGAACCTATCAAAACTGCTATCTTCAAATGCTACAAACATAAATAGATATTTAAAAAAATACTAACTCAAATTACTCCACTTTGATCCAAATCACATCACCATTTTATTCAACATAAAAGAGAAGCATGGAACAGTTTAATACATATAGGAAAAATAAAAAACATAGGCAAAGACATGTATGTATGTATGTATCAACAAAAAATGCATGTACCAACGAAATAACATAAAACTACACATACCTCGATGTAGAACATAACATTATTTGATGCAATTCTTTCTCTTATGTAAAGTTGACTCGCCTCATTCAATAAATCCATCTGGATCCTCTCTGTTGCTAATTGTCTCCATCAATCTCTCGTAAACTAAATGAGGCAAGTAGTAGCGTACTGTAGTGCCCCTAGACTACTGTAGACATTGAGGGCACTTGCTTAGTGACCCGACTGTTTGAAACATTATTAAAATAATCCTTTGATTTTATTTTGAGTATATTTATGATTACGATTGATTGTAACTCAATAAAATAATGATATATGTTTGTGAGAAATGTGTGTAGCGACAGGTGAAACGGTTCATCGAAGGACACACAAAGGAATATGAAGGGTCGTAGAGTATGGGTAAATCACACACAGGGGGAGCGACGACGATGTCGAATTCTTACAAGAATACCATGCATGAGCAGATAAGCACTGATCCGCTTGCTCAAGAGGAATGCGTGAGGGCGTACGAGGTAGGCCATGACGGAGCTCATCAGGTACGAGTTGAGGGGTGCGCAGTGAGAACGGACTCACTCCTTAGTGCCATTAGTCCCTAGATATCATGTAGACGAAGGATGGATGGTAACGATTCCTAAAATCCCTACAAGAGTTCCTGCAAGTCAAAATGAAAGATGGTGGCAGAAGGGCCCGACGATGCGGTACCCTGTCGAGAACGGAAAGAATGGACGCAAGGACCCAACGATGCGGTACCATGCCAAGGAATGGAAACCATGGATGGCTGGACCCGATGGAGTGGTGCCATGTCAGGGAATTAAAATTAAGTAACCAGGAGCCCAACGACGCGGCACCGTGATCCTAGTGAGTTTGATTGTTAAATTTAACTGCATAAAAACTTATAAGATTAACTCTAGATTATTACTTAGCAAATGCATAAAAATATTTTAGGCATTTGCACATGAATAGTTATTTTTGTTGAGCATTTAAAATAATAGAAATCATTAGTTAGGAGCAAAATAGAATCCTAAGATTAGACACCTAGTCAACTAAAAGATAGGAGTTAACTAAAGTATCTAGGGGACAGACTTGAGGACACCTAGGGATTTAGGTGCATCTCCTAGAAAAGCTGACACTTGGATGGGTGAATGTTTTCTTTTAAAAAATTAAAAATAATTATATAATTGTGCATGAAGCGACATGTGTCACAAGAGGTTTTCCTTTATAAGGAAGACATTGGGAAGGGGAAAAGGTCCCATAATTTGGACAATTGTTGTAATTTTTGAGTGCCTCAAAGACTTGCTTCTATTTAAAGGGTTTGGCTAAGAAATCCTGGGGGGAGGGGAAACCCAAGATGGATTTCTGAAAAACGTGTGTGAGCTCTACAACCCGAAGCTCGGGGGAGGCCATGCGACTGAAAGCATGAGCCTATGGTTGGGTGGCGGAGCTAACGGTTGCTTCGACTATGGTTATACGAGCTTTTTCTGGAGGGATCCTATGAAAGATGCGGACGACAACGGGCTAGATGGATCGGATTGGCGACGACTACTCCTCCGATAGCGGGATCGACCGATGAATGACAGTTTTAGGGACGACCCCACAAACGAGGGTCCCTACACGTACCTTGGTTGAGCTCTTGCTTGACATTGTCTGTAGATGGATGTTTGTGCCAATGATCAAGTTTGTGAAGTGATACACCACTGAACCTGGTCTCTAATCCATGAATAGATGCCCACTAGCCTTTCTTGACTTCCCATCTAGTGTAAGATATTCCCCCTTAACCACCATCGATCCAGTAGGAAATTCAATTCCTTCATCGTCGATTAATGATCCGTAGAGGGTTTGCTTACCTTGGATGCACCGTGCCAACCAATAATCCACACCGCATTCATTATCTTTCGGTGCAAAAACTGCGTATATGTGTCCTGGTTGTACAAGATCTGAGATATGGTTGTAGTCTGTCGAAATCGCTGACTGACCCTCCTCTAACTGGGCTTTTTCAACAACTACACGTTGGTCTACTGCAAGTGACACACGATCCCATTAATCAACCCAGTCCATGAATTTGCATTCATACCATTCACCACTGCTTCAAGGGCTGCAAAAGCATGCAAGCTTTCACATCTATATTTCAAATAAAGGGTTGTTTGAGCTTTGAGCTGAATGAAATCCACGTGTTCTTTGTAATGTGCCGCAACTATAGGAAAGCGATCGATCTATGTCAACCACTAGCAAAAAATTTCTCACCACGTCCTGCCACTGATGATGTTTGTTGATCTCTTGCTCGGTCTGAAATTGTTGCGGAGCACCATTGAACTGTGGACCGTGCATCTCGGATATGAGGTTCCTGATCAAACCTCATCTCTTCCCTTCGTAGTGTGGTCTTGATGCATGCACTAGCTCCATCATGCTCGCCTTTGTCGTGCCCGGTTTCAAAATAGTTCCAGATATGCGGCACATTATAAGTCTTATGCAAAATACTCATCCATTGGAATACTCAGGCATTTTTGAACTAGTCCGCACAACCATTCGACCATATCCAATGCTAATCCATCTGTATCTCTCTCTCCTTCAACTGATCATAGAAAATTCGAAAAAAATGTTGCACATAATGTAGATCATGGGTTCTATCATTACTTATGTAAAAGTTTGTCTCCTTCAGTATTATCCTCTTGTCATTGCTGCTCTCTGGACCATGCCTATACATAATATGTACCATGATGCTGACTTGGTATGAATGGTAGTATTGACTCTGGATTTCATTTTGTGGTTGAAGGGTGTAATTTTCTACAAAATCCACAATTGACACTATGGTTCCAACGAGAAATGTGTCCCTACATTTTCTGTACTGCTCATCTTTCCATCGCGCTACATGCACATGTTGAACATAGTACTTTGTTTTCTCGTATAACTCCGTCAAGAAGTCACATATCAGTACCTGTTACCATGGAAACAAGGGAAATATTACAATGTGGCCTCTGGAAAAATGTATATGTCATAAATTGAACGTGTAATATGAAAAATATGCAATATTCATTTGTACCTGTGACTTCACCAATGCAATATTTTTACTTTCCCTGACATTGTCTAATTGATAGGTCACGTACTTGAAGCTCTGCATCTCCACGCTCATCATGCCAAATTCGTGCTCCTTGCTTTCATGAATGCAATGGTTCAAAAGAGAAAACCCAGTACACCTAGAACATGTCCCATATAGACACGATTTTTAATAATACTTTTTTCCTTTGGGCCTTGGACACATGATGTTGTGGATAGAGTCTCTTGATGCATTTGGTGGTAGTATGGATTCATTGCATCCTTGCACAATGTTAGTATGCAAATCACAAAATATATGTTTATATGCGTCATAATAATATTCATATTCTACATGGTCTCTACAACAACAAGTGTTCCGATCAATGCATATACGAACGTACCATGGTTTGCATTTCTCAAAGGACCATTGGCCCAGGTTCAATTGTGTGTGCTCATTCCTGAATCTCTCATAGAGTTCAGTCTGTGTGGTGTCGAGGAAGTGTTTAACATGGGGTTCACGTTCAGTAGAACCTTTTCTCAGCTTTAGCACGTCTCTTTGGTTTGATGAAGGTTTAGTATGATCATGCCAAAAATTTTGTACTAACTCCTTAACAACATCAATTAGCTTCCTATTTGCACGAGGCAACCTACCAACAAAATCCCAACAACCGTTTCCACCCGGAGTGTCAAGATTTTCTCTTATAACAGAGTACTTTTTAATAGTTTTTCCATTTAATTTGAGTATGTGAGAAGTGTGTGATAGTAGGAGACGTTGCCTTGTGGACTTGTTTACAACTGATTTCGCTAAAAAACGACGAGCCGCAGAATGATATTTTGTACGAGACGTCTTCCCAATCGCATTAAATGCAGATTGGAGATTTCTAACAATATGACTATTCGCATCTGAACTTTTAACTATCTTTATGCCCAAAATTCTCTTAAAAACAGCTAAAGAACGCGACTTTAACAAACATAGCAATAATTGACATTTACTTGCATCACCTTTGGATTCAAAATATTCTTTGACAATTTTTTTACATTGCCATTCGATAGTGCGTTTTGGAAACTTGCCTTCAAGCCCCGACATAGCACTCTCATCTACATGAATACGTCTAGGATTTCTTCTTCTTGCACTGGACAATTGAGGTAGGGAGGGTGGACATGAGACATGAATACCGGAGCTTGTTTGTTGTGGTGCTTCATTCACAGATTGGGCCATAATGGGAGTGTGGTCAACATGGTTGTGGTTTTCTTGGGGATATTGCAAATTAAGCAAGGCTTGTATGTCCATCTCTACACATGCAGCATCTCCCAAAATTCTTGTGTCGTGAGGAAGTTCAGCATGACTTGTTGATGGATTGTTGGTTGGAGATTGTGTTGATGTTGGAATTTGAGTTGGGTCCATTGGACACGACCGCTTTACTTGTGGTTCTGAACAAGAGGTTGTCGTGTCAACAACTGTGTTAGGATCAGTGGCAGGATCCGGGGAAATGATAGGACCACGTCTCAATCTTTCCATTCCCAATCTGGCCTTTTCTCTTAAGTCATTGACATTTTCAATGGGTAGCTTCCTTCTATATTTTTTTTTTGTGTTTCGTGAGTTTCCCATCTCCAAAAGTCTCTTTAACACAACTATCAGGCCTACCCCTGCAAAAGAAACAACAAATAAGATAAATTAGTGCCATTATACAATGAACTTGACACATTCCAACATAACTTACCACTTTACAAATTAACATATACAACTAGAGACTATGTTGGTTTATTTGTGTTCTAATAAACATCATTGTCCCTTACAATTCCAATCAATATAGATAATGGTTGGTCAAGTGTAGAGTGGAGAAACTAGTGTATTGCCTAGCCATGAATTCATAACAATTATGGTAGTAACACCCTACAACAGAGATGGATAGAGATGCCTTGGGAATAGTTTGATAGTTTTTCTACATCAAATAAGGTAACATACGAGAATAGTTTGGGAATAGTTTTTCTTATTGGTTTACATCATATTTTTCACCTTAATTAGTTGCATTTTTTGCTTTCTCCCTTAATGTTATCAATTCTAAATTTTGCACCTAGTTTGATTGCTTTGTCTTTATAGTGGAATGGTATATCCTTTCATTTGAGGCAATGTCCTTTACCATCATAAATTACTAGGTTATATAACACCTTAAGGAATTGAAAAAACAACAACAAACTATTTCCTTATCTATAAACCTTGAGATGATAGAATGTGATTTTGATTTTAAAATACCCATGGTTAAATTCAACAATGCAGCACAATAAAATGAATGTAGACCTTGTATTGTGCAAAACCTTAAGGAGGATGCAAAGGTTTCTAACAAGGATCATGGTCTTGGGAAGGGTGATTAGGGGAATATAATTTGACCTTTCAATGTGCAATATCTAGGGTGGGGAGGTGTTGGAGAGTGGGGAACTAGGGACTATACCAACAATGATCATGTTGAATAGAGCATGAAGTGGGAAAGTCTTGGTTTTTGGAAAAAGATCATTATTAAAGGTGAGGGGATATTGTAAGGATGGTAAATATGGATGAATAGTATCATATTTGGATTCATAGAGAAAGGAAAGGTGCATATACTTACAGATATCCTCATTCCATACAATGGTATTGAATAAGAGATGAGAGAGTTGAGGTTTTGTGGATGAGTTGAAGTAATATTTTTAGTCATGTTTAGTGAGTGTGTAGTATTTTTTGCTAGCATAATATGAGGTGAAAAGAACAAAATTAACTTGGGAACTAATTACACAATGAAGAGGTTGCATACTTCATCTTGTCTAGTGTTCATGGTCTTGGGAAGGGTGATTAGGGGGAATATAATTTGACCTTTCAATGTGCAATATCTAGGGTGGGGAGGTATTGGAGAGTGGGGAACTAGGGACTATACCAACAATGATCATGTTGAATAGAGCATGAAGTGGGAAAGTCTTGGTTTTTGGAAAAAAAATCATTATTAAAGGTGAGGGGATATTGTAAGGATGGTAAATATGGATGAATATTATCATATTTGGATTCATAGAGAAAGGAAAGGTGCATATACTTACAGATATCCTCATTCCATACAATGGTATTGAATAAGAGATGAGAGAGTTGAGGTTTTGTGGATGAGTTGAAGTGATATTTTTAGTCATGTTTAGTGAGTGTGTAGTATTTTCTGCTAGCATAATATGAGGTGAAAAGAACAAAATTAACTTGGGAACTAATTACACAATGAGGAGGTTGCATACTTCATCTTGTCTAGTGTTCATATGAGTTTTTTTAGATGTGAACTTGGGAAATCTTCTTGTCAAATTCATTGTTGTCTATGCATGGATATTGTTGTGGGCATATGATAAAAACAAAAAGGCATGGGAGAATCTCAAATCTTGTGAATGAAAAGACTTATTTACAATTCACCATACCTCTATAGAAATGATCTCCACTTGCAATGGAAACTGGTAGCTTGAATGTATCCACTAGATTCCAAGACCATTGAAGATGTTTGTTAGATTCCAAGGGTGATTTTGTGTCCAATAGATCAATGAGTGTCCAAAATATCAATGAGTGTGAGCCAATAAGAAACCTGTAAGAGCTTGAAACCCGCGGAAGAAATGAAACCCGTGTTTTTGGTAGAATTCCCGAGAAACAGAGAACTCTATTTTTTTAAAACTAGTAACAGGGACGCGCACGCATGCTTAAACGTGCACACGTGTGTTTTTCATGCGTACATGTCATAAGAACGCACACGCTAAAACACGCACGCGCTAAAACACGCACGCGCTAAAACACGCAAATGCGTCCCTGTATAACATTTACACCATTTATTCCCCAACATTTACACCATTTAATGCCAAACCTCCCCCCACTTTGAAAATATTTGCATAAATTCGACTCGGTGATGAAGTTTGAAGAGTGGGTCTTAATTTTTATTTGAAGGGCTTACTCTTTGCATCTTGACACATTTGATAATTTATGGTTGTCTGTAACATCCCGTAATTTCATAAAAATTTTACAATTTTTGATAACAGCATTAATTATGATAATAATAATTGCAGAAATATTAAATTGAGATTGCAACAACATTAATTGTACAGTTGTTAGTACTAAACATGCTTATGATAACAAATGTATTAAACGATCGGTAATTTGATGCGACACTGTTTTCTTTTGCATAGATATTGACAGTTTGACTTTTGATGAAAAGGGTGTCCTACGAGGTACCCTGGGGCTTACTTAGCTATAACGCTAAAGCACAATGAATGTCCTATCTGCAGACGACAGGTAAGAGCGAAGTTCGTGTATAACTCAGTTTCAACGTCATAATTAAATGAAATGTTATAATTTATGTTGCGACTCAACAAAAGTGTACAGGTATGAAGTTCAGAGCTATAATTCTTGCTTTCCAAATGTATATCTTATAACTCTATACTATTAAAAAATGAGTCGTCTAAGCACGTCCTACTGCTGCTAGTCTTATCAATGTAATTCTCTTTGTTGTCTTAGCTAGATTTGCCGTCTTAATATATTAAGTACTTGTAAAAAAAAATAGCACCGTGTTGTAATGTTAAAAGCATTGCGATAAGAGTTCATGGTATGATGTTCAAGACCAGGGCATGGTTTTTGTATTTGTTACAACTCTATGGTATTATGGCAATTCAAGGAATTAAACTCCTATATTTATTAAATTATTGTTTATTATATAACGATGAAAACAAATGAGACCAAGGATTATTGTACTACCCTTTAAAAATCAAATAGAGTTTTAGCCATAGATCATAATTATTTAAAATACAATTGAAACTTCACTCTACCAAGGTGATATGGTATCTATGCTTAATACATGGATTAGTCTTAATCCTAATACCCTAATTGTGATTCTAGAGTTTTAAACTACTAACTTTATAAATCAATATTTATAAACTTGAACTATATCACATAACCATATAAGTCCTAATATGCAAATTATATAACAAGCTTTCGATCATAGTTATAATTCATAACTACTATGTATTAAAACGATAATGTTATCAATTGGAAACTGTGTCGTGAGTTTATATACTGACATGAGTTTACTGTTGGTAGGATTTGAGTTGACAGTCATTATTATGACATGGTCTCGAGCTGCTGTGAAGATCACGTCGTGATCCTGCATTAATAACTTGGTCCACCACTTGGCCTATGGGGAAATATGACAATCCACGTAGTTGAAAGGTTGATGACCGGCTGCAACATCCTCTATATGACAATTTCTATAGAGCTTTTCTCTAGGCTAGCTGTGGTATGATCGTTCGGGTACCAATTTGGCATTGCCATGCTGGTTTCAAATGATGGAAAATAATAAATGCCGAGGTTGTATATCCAAAAATCCTTCGTTGGAATTATCCTGATCGTTGGTTGCAATGAAATTTGAACCGTTAGATGGAAAACCCTAACTTAAATCGTCGTTTTGGTTTAAGAGGTTTTGATAGTTGTTTAATCAGCTATTATTACGGTTTACATGGCCGATAGGTTGCCAGAAAATTCTAGGGTTTACAAGCAACAGGAGGTCTCGTCCTCGAATCCTGTAGACATGATTTGAGTTGCTGGTTCTACATTTTGTAGTGGTGTTGTAAATAGGATACCCGCTCTCTGGTCTTAAGTCAATGGTGCCTTGTAGTTCTTCGAACTCTTCGTTTATGAAAGTGTATGAGTTTTGTCAAGCTGTAGAGTGCTAGAAGACCTCTGGTTTCGTTTATAAGGGCCTCGTTATCTTCTGGTGATTACAAGGACTTGGACATCAATTTAAAGGGCAAGTTCTCCCTCAGAAAACGTAACGACTTTGATGTTTTTAAGTTTTTAAGTTTCAGTTTTAAAATAGAATAAAGTTATAATTATAGTCTAATCTTGAACTTGTCAGTTGCAAGGTTTGATAATACTCCGGACAAGGGTTTTGGAAAGGAACGTTTTGCTTCCACTCCTGGTAAGCCCCCGGGTCCTCCAAAAACCCTCGTAGGTGCTCCTTTTGATGATGTGGTTGATTCTACAGAGAGAAATTGGTCATGCCATGAGGTTGTCTGTCAAATGATCCATTGAAAAGATTTCTATGTTGGTGCTAAAATTTCTATGATGAGAGTCCTTCATCTCTATCATCTATGTTTGTTGGATGCTTGATTTTGTTTCAAAGTCAAACTTAGGTTTACGAAATCGTTGAGGAAGGAAATGAAACCCTATTTTCGATTTTCGTTTTGAGCATAATGTAAAGTTTTCTCTATTGGAAACTATCGATTTCTCTTTCTAGAATATGGAAACTATAATGGTGAAGTGTTTGACTTTCCACTTGATGTTATGTGTTATTATGGAACTGTAATGGGGCTGAGGCTCGTTTATCCTATGAAATAAACTCAGTTTATTGAAAGGTTTAACTGTTGTTTACATCCGATACTGTTTGATTTCTATTTAAAGTTATAACTGTTACACTTATTTCAAGATTACGAAACAGTAAAGATCGGACAACAAAAGAATAGGTTTTGTTTTTGGTTGTATGAAGAAAATAACGAGCTACGCCCCAACTGGATATTTACATTGTTTTGTATGAAAAGTGTACTACAGAAAACTGAACATTCTGAATTATAAATCGGTTCTGTGTAAATGTTGATGAATGAGATCGTGAATTTCGACTCATACTAGGGTTTACGAAAATAGTGGAAATACAACATTGGATTGGAAAGATATAATGATAAGTGTGAAACACTAATGGCTATATGGTTCTCTGCTCTACAGTTTGATATCTATTAGATAAAATGATAGCAATAAAATGTTTATACTAATTTCATTATCTGTTTGAGCTATAAAGTTTATAGAAATGGATATAATAAGAAATGAAAATGATGTATGTATGTGGAAATGAGAAAAACTGTATGATGACTATTATATACAGCCTTGATAAGACGATCACGATCGTTTATTTGCTGCTGTGTTAATATAATATAAACACAATATGATTTCTATCTATTCTCTATGTACACAGTAATGATATGAATACTACCATACAACTATTCAAGAATTAAACACTATTTGTTTTTCATATAGCACATAAACATTTATAATATCTATATTAGATATTATATAGAACTTTCTACTATTATTTAACTATAGAACATAAAACAATAAACATATGAATTACTATATTTATCCATCGAATTCAAAATGGCAATTTTCCTATCTTTCAATCTATCTTTAATTTGTGTATCTATACTGGAGTACGATGCACAAACAACATGGGGAAAAATATAGATATTGGTTTATCAATTCCAATTCGTCATTTAAAAACTTTAACTTTCATACTATAATAAACCTAGAATTAAATTATTTTTCAATATAGAAACAGAAAGTTCTAACTTTACAGAACAGAATTACTAGCTGAGATAAAATAGAAAATTTGTAGAACCTGGATAAATCTGTAGGGCAACAAACATCCCAAGAAGACTGCTCCACCCAACCAATTCCTGAAAACAGTCAAGTACTGTCCTAGGACCCCCGAGCCTGTTCACTGAACCACTAGGAGGATGAAACTCAGGAAATAGGACTTCTTCTTGCTGTAGCAATTAACTTCTGAATCTTCAATAACTAGCAGTCCAATAGACCTGCACCAGCATCTCTAGTTCTTCTCAGCAATATTGCATACTCAAGATTGCAGTCACCACTAGCCTCCCTATTCGAATCTCTCAGTGATCACCTGATACACTTGAGGAAAATATTCTGCAGAAATATTGATTAAGAGCTACTTGCTCAATTCGAATTTGCCTTTATAGGATGCCTAGGCCTTTTTAGATCTTACTGGGTCATTAAATGAGCTACCTGCTCACTCCCTCCACCTGGGGGATAATGCCCTATTTTTAGGGGTAGTTGTCCCATAACCATAAGCTAGTGGTGTGATGCAACTGTTGCCATATGTCCCATACCTTCCAACATTCCTCCTAGTGGGTCAGTGAACACTCATTTAACAGTCCCCTTGGGTGTTTGTCTCCTAATTAATTTATTTAAATAATAATATTCAGTAATTACATTCATCCATGATCAAAACTGATCTTAATTACAAAACTTTGTAATTAAATTTAACATAAATTATTTTGCAAATAAAATAGTAATTTTCAGAAATTTGGGTAGGTGACATACACCCCCCGTTAAGTCTCAACATCATCCTCGATGTTGGTTAATCACTCCTTAAGTGTTCCTGAAATAGAGTTGGGTATGCTACCCACATATTACTCTCCAACTCCCAGGTTTCCTCTTCTGGGCTAAGGTGCTTCCATTGCACCTTCACTTTCCCAATGCCGCGATTCCACAGAATAGTTTCCCTCCTTCCGAGGATACAATCCGGTTCCACCAGAAAATCTCCCTCTTGTCCCACCTGTACATCATTCCAGTTCACAACATGAGTAGTATCATGCACATATTTCTTTAAAAAAGATATATGAAAAACATTATGTATTTTTAAGTTTGGTGGCAAATCCAGTTGGTATGCCACTGCTCCAACCTTAGACAATATTTCAAAAGGACTACAATACCTGGGTACCAACTTGGCACAGCTTCCCAATTTCAATGAACTCTTTTTCGGTCTTACCTTGAGGAATACGTGCTCACCAACCTGGAACTCTTTATGAGTTCTTTTTTAATCTGCTTGACTCTTTTCCCTATCTTGGGTAGCTTTTAAATGTCCTTGCACCTGTTTCACAATTAGTTCTAACTCCTGCAATAATTCAGGCCCTAAAACAACTCTATTTACTAGATCATTCCACAAACATGTGCATTACATTTCCTACCATAAAGAATTTCAAAAGGACTAAGTCTGGCCGATACATGATAGTGATTATTATAAGCAAATTCTGCTAAGTGCAAGTAATTTTCCCACTTACCAGGTTGATCCTTAACATACATTCTTAATAAATATTTTAAAACTTGATTCACCCTTTCTGTCTGTCTATCCATCTGTGGATGAAATGTTGTACTGAAATTTAAAGTTGTGTTCAGCCCTTTAAACAGTGACTTCCAGAAGTTACCTGTAAACTTCAAGTCATGATTTGAAATTATTACTTTCGGTATTCCATGTAGTCTAAAAATCTGTTTCATAAAGATCTCTGCAATATCTGGAGCTTTATGAGTAGTCTTTACGGGTATGAAATGTGCTTCCTTGCTGACTTTGTCCACTACCACCATGATAGAATCATGTTGTTTCTGATTTTTAGGTAATCCAGTAATAAAATCTATACTAATCACTTCCCATTTCCAACTTGGTATCGGTAACGGTTGCAACAATCCAGCAGGATGTTGGTGTTCAACCTTCACTTTTTGACAATCCAAACATTTAGATATGTACTTTGCTACCTCATCTTTCATTCTGGGCCAATAATATTCTTTTCTCAGCATATTAATAGTCTTTTGATAACCTGGATGACCAGAATAGTGACTTTTATGCATCTCATTTAATATCAGAAATTTTATTTCTGGTATGTCTGGTACATACAAACTGATTTCCTTCATGCTGTAATCTGCCATACAATTTTCAGAATTGTTATTTGATGTCTTTTCCTTCATTTTTCTGTATTCTTCATCTGTTTCACTCTTTTCCAGAATCTGATTTTCCAAATCAGTTGAATATGTACTGATTGCTGAAATGAAATTTAGTTTTTCCTTATGACTCAAGGCATCTGCAACCTTGTTCTCCTTCCCTTTAATATGCTGAATTTCAAAATCATACTCACTTAAGAACATCAACCATCTAGCTTGTCTAGCGTTCAGGTTTGTCTGATTTAATAAATATTTCAGACCCATGTTATCTGTCAATAATGTAAATTTTCTGCCAATAAGGTGGTGACACCACATTTTTAAGGCATGAATAACTGCCAGTAACTCTAAATCATAGGTAGAGTAGTTCTTTTCATGTACTTTCAGCTTTCTAGATTCATATGCCACCGCATGTCCTTCTTGTGTCAAGACTCCACCGAGTCCGTCGTTGCATGCGTCTGTAGTAAAAAATTCCTTCCATCCTTGTTGGGGTTTGCTATCCTTAAGATGGGTGCTGTAGTCAAAAATTCCTTCAATTTCTTGAAACTATCAGAACATTTCTGATCCCAAACAAATTTCTTCCCTTTCTTCTGCAAGGAAGTTACGGGGTTGGCAATTTTTGAAAATTTTTCTATAAACTTTTTGTAATACCCCGTAATGCTCATAAATGATCTTACATCTGACACATCTTCAGGAACCGGCTAGTCATTAATGTCCCTTATCTTGTCGAGGTCAACCGAGATTCCTTCTGCTGAAATTATGTGTCCTAGATACTGAATTTTGTCTTTGTGGAAGTCACACTTACTAAATTTGGCGTACAGTTGATGATCTCTTAATACTTGTAAGATAATCCGTAAATGTTCATCATGCTCTTATTTGCTTTTTGAGTACACTAAAATGTCGTTTATAAACACAACAACAAACTTGTCTAAGTATTTATGCAAAATATTATTCATCAGACACATAAATACAGCCGGGGCATTAGTCAAGCCAAACGACATGACTACGAACTCGTAATGTCCATATCGAGTTCGGAAAGCTGTCTTGAAAATATCTTTGTCCTTAACCCTTACTTGATGATATCCTGATCTTAGATCAATCTTCGAAAATACTGTTGCTCCATGCAGCTGATCGAATAGATCATCTATGCAGGGCAATGGATACCTATTCTTGATCATCATCTTATTAAGCTGGCGATAATCTATGCACAGTCTTAAGGTTTTGTCTTTCTTCTTAACAAAGATGACAAGTGCTCCCCAAGGAGACACACTGGGTCTAATATACTTCTTGTCAATAAGTTCCTCCAACTGTGATTTTAATTCGTTTAACTCCAGTATGTTCATTATGTACGGAGCTTTAGAGTTGGGTACTGCTCCTGGTATCAAATCTATGGTAAAATCTAAATCTCTTTTGGGAGGTAATACTGGAATCTCCTCAGGAAATACATCTTTAAAATCCCTCAGGACAGGTATGTCTTCTAATTTCAGTTTGTCCTCTTTATCCATAAACTCATCATTTACCACGTTTACTGCAAACATTTGGCATCCTTTCCTAACTTCCCTCTTAACTTGCATGGCTGAAATCTATCTAAGGGTTACCTTCCTTGGGATGCCTTTTATTTCTATAGTTTTCCCTTCGTCATTTAAGCATGTAAAACGTTTTCCATAACAGTCTAGGATGACATGATGGGCTTCTAACCAGTCCATCCCAACTATAATATCATAAGAACCTAAAGGTAGAATATTCAACTTGATTTGTGTTTGTAAATGATTCATGGACAACACATAGTTTTCTATAAAATCTGATACTTTCCTCTTTGTTCCAGTTGCTAGTCTAACTAGCCATGATTTACTAAACTTTTCAGTTTTCAGTTTAAGACTTTCCACAATATCTGGTGATATATAACTTAAACTAGCACCTGGGCCAATTAAAACAGTAACAGGACGGTCATATATCATACCTTCAATCTCTACCATGGAGATTTGATGATCTGCTTGCCTGTTGTCGAGTGCTACATTAATTCTTGGCATCTCCCTTGCTATGTCTCCAACACTAGGTTCAGTCTGTATAGATTTGATGTTGTTTGCCTTCCGCTTCCTTAAGGGACATTCTGATGCATAATGGGGGCCTTGACATTCAAAACATTTAATATGCGTCTTTGGCTCACTGGTCTTGGTAGTATTAGGTGCATTTCTGGGTGCAGTAGAATTCTACTATGAATTATTTTTGGAATTGTTCCCTTGATAATTCCGGTTCTGAAATTTTTTTCTTTGAAATCCGGAATTCCCACTGAATCTGAAATTTTTCTTTTTCTGTTCAAAATTGTTGGGCTTATGATTTTTCCAGTTTGACTTTCCCTCTCTTTTCCGGTTTGTGTCATAACAGAAAACTGCGTTTCTCATTGCCTCTTACAAGGCCTTAGGACTATCGTACTCGTTTCTGTCCTTAATACTGAAAGGCAAACAACTTAAGTACGTTTGAATTTTTGGTTTCTCTTCTATGAGATATGGTACATATATCAGTAAGTTCAGAAACTTACTGTTCATTTCCTTAATATTCATACCTCCCAACTTCAAATCGTAGAACTCTTTAGATTTTTCTTCATAGTACTGTTTAGATAGATACTTCTTCTTAAAATATCGTTTAAAAGCACTCCAGCTTACATATTTATCTTTAATTCCCTTTACCCTTTTGATGTCCTGCCACCAGATATCCGCTTTTTCGGTCAAATTATATATAGCCATTTTTTCCTTTAAGAACTCTGAATAATTATAGATCTAGAAGTATTTCTTCATCCCTAACAGCCAAGCTTCAACTGTCTCACCTTTCTCAGTTTCTCCATTGAAAGTTGGAGGTCTTATCTTCTTGAATTCTCCAGAAATCTGCTCATATTCCTTATGATTTTTCCTTCTTGGTTTGGAATCTCATTCACTGCTGTCATTGGTATAGTTATGTTTCCTTTTGCGTACTTCAATAGCATCTCCTGATGAGGTTGAGCTATCTTTTACTTCAATGGGTTTTATGTTCTAATTTTTATCAGTGTGAGGCATATCCTCAACTTTGGAAATATCTTCATTGTTTCTCTCTTGTCCCTCTGTTTGGCTATGTTCAAATAACACTTGATTGAATTGTTCTTGTGCTTGCAAAATCCTTTCATTATCTTGTTTCACTGATCTGATTTCTGCCTTTAATTCATGGAAAGCACGTAATAGTTCTGACGATTTGTTATTCAATTCCCCGTGACCTTCCTCTTCATAATGCTGTCCCGAACTGTGACTGTTTGGCTGAAATCTGTCGCTTAAATGTCCAGCTAAGTTCTCCATACCTGTAGCTGAAAATAATTTCTGGTAACATAATAATTAAATTTTTAAGTTAGTACAATTTTCTGCTGTATAGAAATCTTTCGATGCGTGTTTTGGACCTTATTCAAGCCTAGAGTTTGAATCTGTGCTTTGATACCACATGTAACATCCCGTAATTTCATAAAAAATTTAAAATTTTTTATAACAGCATCAATTATGATAATAATAATTGTGGAAATATTAAATTGAGATTGTGACAACATTAATTGTATAGGGGTTAGTACTAAACATGCTTATGATAACAAATGTATTAAACGATCGGTAATTTGATGCGGCACTGTTTTATTTTGCATAGATACTGACAATTTGACATTTGATGAAAAGGGTGTCATACGAGGTACCTTGGGGCTTACTTAGTTGTAACACTAAAGCACAATGAATGTCCTATGTGCAGATGACAGGTAAGAGCGAAGTTCGTGTATAATTCAGTTTCAAGTTCATAATTAAATTAAATGTTATAATTTATGTTGCGACTCAACAAAAGTGTACAGGTATGAAGTTCAAAGCTATAATTCTTGCTTTCCAAATGTATATCTTATAACTCTATACTGTTAAAAAATGAGTCATCTAAGTACGTCCTACTGCTGCTAGTCTTATCACTGTAATTCTCTTTGTTGTCTTAGCTGGCTTTGTCATCTTAAGATATTAAGTACTTGTAAACAAAAATAGCGTGGTGTTGTAATGTTAAAAGCATTGCGATAAGAGTTCATGGTATGATGTTCAAGACCAAGGCATGGTTTTTGTATTTGTTACAACTCTATGGTCTTATGGCAATTCAAGGAATTAAACTCCTATATTTATTAAATTTTTGTTTATTATATAACAATGAAAATAAATGAGACCAAGGATTATTGTACTATACCAAGCTGATATGGTATCTATGCTTAATACATGGATTAGTCTTAATCCTAATATCCTAACTGTGATTCTAGAGTTTTAAACTACTAACTTTATAAATCGATATTTATAAACTTGAACTATATCACATAACCATATAAGTACTAATATGCAAATTATATAACGAGCTTTCGATCATAGTTATAATTCATAACTACTATGTATTAAAACGATAATGTTATCAATTAGAAACTGTGTCGTGAGTTTATACACTAACATGAGTTTACTGTTGGCAGTATTTGAGTTGACAATCATTATTATGACATGGTCTCGAGCTGCTGTGAAGATCACGTCCTGATCCTGCATTAATAACTTGGTCCACCACTTGGCCTATGGGGAAATATGACAATCCACGTAGTTGAAAGGTTGATGTATTACCAGCTGCGTCATCCTCTATATGACGATTTCTATAGATCTTTTCTCCAGGATGGCTGTGGTATGATCGTTCGGGTACCAATTTGGCATTGCCATGCTAGTTTCAAATGATGGAAAATAATAAATGCAGAGGTTGTATATCCCAAAATCCTTCGTTGGAATTATCCTGATCGTTGGTTGCAATGAAATTTGAACTGTTAGATGGAAAACCCTAACTTAAATCATCGTTTTGGTTTAAGAGGTTTTGAAAGTTGTTTAATCTGCTATTGTTACGGTTTACATGGCCTACAGGCTGCCGAAAAATTCTAGGGTTTACAAGCAACAGGAGGTCTCATCCTCGAATCCTGTAGACATGATTTGAGTTGCTGGTTCTACATTTTGTAGTGGTGTTGTAAATAGGAAACCTGCTCTCTGGTCTTAAGTCAATGGTGCCTTATAGTTCTTCGAACTCTTCGTTTATGAAAGTGTATGAGTTTTGTTAAGCTGTAGAGTGCTAGAAGACCTCTGGTTTCATTTATAGTAAGGGCCTCGTTATCTTCTGGTGATTACAAGGAGTTGGCCATCAATTTAAAGGGTAAGTTCTCCCTCAGAAAATGTAACGACTTTGATGTTTTTAAGTTTTTAAGTTTCAGTTTTAAATAGAATAAAGTTATAATCAGAGTCTAAGCTTGAACTTGTCAGTTGCTGGGTTCGATAACACTTCGGACGAGGGTTTTGGAAAGGAACGTTTTGCTTCCACTCCTAGTAAGTCTCCGAGTCCTCCAAAAACCCTCGTAGGTGCTGCTTTTGATGATGTGGTTGATTCTACAGAGAGAAGTTGGTCATGCCATGAGGTCGTTTGTTAAATGATCCATTGAGAAGATTTCTGTGTTGGTGCTAAAATTTCTATGATGAGAGTCCTTCATCTCTATCGTCTATGTTTGTTGGATGCTTGATTTTGTTTCAAAGTCAAACTCAGGTTTACGAAATTGTTGAGGAAGGAAATGAAACCCTATTTTCGATTTTTGTTTTGAGCATAATGTAAAGTTTTCTCTATTGGAAACTATCGATTTCTCTTTCTAGAATATGGAAACTATAATGGTGAAGTGTTTGACTTTCCACTTGATGTTATGTGTTATTATGGAACTGTAATGGGGTCGAGGCTCGTTTAGCCTGTGAAATAAACTCGGTTTCTTGAAAGGTTTAACTGTTGTTTACATCCGATACTGTTTGATTTCTATTTAAAGTTATAACTGTTACACTTATTTCAAGATTACGAAACAGTAAAGATCGGACAACAAAAGAGTAGGTTTTGTTTTTGGTTGTATGAAGAAAATAACGAGCTATGCCCCAACTGGATATTTACATTGTTTTGTATGAAAAGTGTACTACAGAAAACTCAACATTCTGAATTATAAATCGGTTTGTGTAAATGTTGATGAATGAGATCGTGAATTTCGACTCATACTAGGGTTTATGAAAATAGTGGAAATACAACACTGGATTGGAAAGATATAATGATAAGTGTGAAACACTAATGGTTATACGGTTCTCTGCTCTACAGTTTGAATATCTATTAGATAAAACGATAGCAATAAAATGTTTATACTAATTTCATTATCTGTTTGAGCTATAAAGTTTATAGAAATGGATATAATAAGAAATGAAAATGATGTATGTATGTGCAAATGAGAAAAACTGCATGATGATTGTTATATAGATTCTTGATAAGATAATCACGGTCATTTATTTGTTGTTGTGTTAATATAATATAAACACAATATGATTTCTATCTATTCTCTATGTACACAATAATGATATGAATACTACCATACAACTATTCATGAATTAAACACTATTTTTTTTTCATATAGCACAGAAACATTTATAATATCTATATTAGATATTATATAGAACTTTCTACTATTATTTAACTATAGAACAGAAAACAATAAACATATGAATTACTATATTTATCTATAGAATTCAAAATGGCAATTTTCCTATCTTTCAATCTATCTTTAATTTATGTATCTATAATGGAGTATGATGCACAAAGAGCATGGGGAAAAATATAGATATTGGTTTATCAATTCCAATTCGTCATTTAAAAACTTTAACTTTCAGATTGTAAATAAACCTAGAATTAAATTCTTTTTCAATACGGAAACAGAAAGTTCTAACTTTACATAACATAATTACTAGCTGAGATAAAATAGAAAATTTGTAGCACCTGGATTAATCTGTAGGGCAACAGCCCAAGAAGACTATTCCACCCAACCAATTCCTAAAAATAGTCAAGTACTGTCGTAGGACCCCCGAGCCTGTTCATTGAACCACCAGGAGGAAGAAACTCAGGAAATAGGACTTCTTCTTGCTGTAGCAATTAACTTCTGAATCTTCAATAACTAGTAGTCCAATAGACCTGCACCAGCATCTCTGGTTCTTCTCAGCAATATTGCGGTCTCAAGATTGTAGTCACCACTAGCCTCCCTATTCGAATCTCTTAGTGATCACTTGATACACTTGAGGAAAATATTCTGTAGAAATATTGATTAAGAGCTGCCTGCTCAATTCGAATTTGCCTTTATAGGCCGCCTAGGCCTTTTCAGATGTTACTGGGTCATTAAGTGAACTGCCAACTCACTCCCTCCACCTGGGGGACAATGCCCTATTTTTAGGGGCAGTTGTCCCATAACCAACAGCTAGTGGTGTGATGCAACTGCTGCCATCTGTCCCATACCTTCCAACAGCTTCCATTCCTCCTAGTGGGTCAGTGAACACTCATTTAATAGTCCTCTTGGGTGTTTGTCTCCTAATTAATTTATTTAAATAATAATATTCAGTAATTACATTCATCCATGATCAAAACTGATCTTAATTACAAAAATTTGTAATTAAATTTAACATAAAGTATTTTGCAAATAAAATAGTAATTTTCAGAAATTTGGGTAGGTGACATTGTCTATGCCCCTTGACCCAATTGATATTATAAGGTGAGGATGTGCATGCATAATAATCCTTATTATGACTATGCGATGATGATTTAAATGGAAGAGGATGAAAAGACATGTTATTTTTATACGTATTTTGATGGCGAGTGTCAAAGAGAAACGTGGTGATAAACCACATATTTTTGGAAGGACGGAGGGAGGTTACATGATCATGATCATGCCACCCATCAAATTGAAGACAATTCTTGAGCCAACAATTGTTTTTTAAAATTTTATTAATAACCATTGTGGTACTTTTGTCCAAATGTTTTTTCTAACTCATTGTTTCTCCATATTGTGTGCCTACTGCCACCTCTCTATATCAATGCATAAAATCAACCTCTGCTTGGTTTGTGGTTATAGTTGCATGCCATTATTTGTAGTTGCATGCCATTGAGTGTTGTTTAGAGTTTTCGTGAGTCTGTGACATTCATGCAATAAATGAAGTCTTGTAGAGGAGGACTCATCAAAGAGGCAATTTGAATTTCATTTTGACAAAAAACATATTTTGTAAAGATCAAATGCCATGAATGCATCCTCATCCTACCATGAAAGACCATGGATATGTTGAAAAGCATTGAACATCATCGAAGAATGAAAACAGGTTCCTCGAGATCTTATTGAAGCATATTGAGCTCAATTGAATTCCACCTGGGCCTTATTTGAAAATGATAGACCTCACACGTCATCAATAACACATAGAATCCATGACACTATCCCTCTACAAGGAGCCTTTTGCATATGAATTGAATATTGTTGCCATTATAATGTCTTGGACATCAAGGATTTATCTTGGCTCCTTAACCATGGCAAGTGGAGGGAAACAAGAGCCTCTAGCACTAACTCTTGCTTCTTAGGCACAAACACCATGAATGAGTCCCTGGACCACCACATAGGAAATCTATAGGGTATTAGTCAACTTCAAGTGTGTTATGTGTGCGATGACTAGGTTAGTTGTGAACCAAAAATGGGTCTTGAGGTCTGACCAAGGTATATGGAAAACAAGAAGCTTCTCATGCCTTAAATGAAGCTTCTCGGGCTCAAGCACCTTGAACAACACCTACAACTCAAGAAGATTCTTAGGATACGATGTTGAATGCATCTTCAAACCACCACACATAACCCTTGTGGGGTATCTCTAGTAAATGTAGAGGGATACATATACCATGATTAGGCTACATTGCATGCCTTAAACACCATCATCATCATCATCTTCATCGTCAACATCATATTCATCGTCATGATCATGATCATGATCATGATCATGATCATCATCATCCTCATCATCATCCTCATCATCACCACATTCTTCATCATCGTCATCATCATCAACATCTTCGTCATCATCATCATCATCATCAACATCATGATGATGATGAAGAAGATGATGATGATGATGATGATGTTGATGATGATGATGATCACGACGACGACGACGATGACGACGACGACGACGACGATGATGATGATGATGATGATGATGGATGATGATGAAGATGAGTACGAAGATGAAGATGTTGATGTTGATGATGATGAATATGATGATGATCTTCCTCCTCCTCATCAGCATAATCATCTTCGTCATCATTAGCATCATCATCATCATCCTCATCCTCGTCATCATCATCATTATCAATGAATATGATGAAGAAGATGATCATATTCTTCATCATCATCATCATCCTCATCATTGTCATCATCCTCCTCCTCCTCCTCATCATCGTTATCACCCACTTCCTCATCATCATCCCCATCGTCATCATCATCATCATCATCATCATCTTGGCCATCATCTTCATCATCAACATCATCATCATCATCATCATCATCATCATCAACATCATCATCATTATCATCAACATCATCATCATTGTCATCATCATCATCAACATCATTATCATCATCATCTTCATCATCATCATCATTGATAATGATGATGATGACAAAGATGATGATGATGATGAAGATGATAGATGATGATGAAGATAAGTACAAAGATGAAGATGATGATGCTGATGCTGATGAATATGATCATCCTCCTCCTCCTAATCCTCCTCCTCATCATCATAATCATCTTCTTCATCATCAGCATCATCATCATCATCCTCATCCTCATCATCCTCATCATTGTCATCATCCTTGTTGTCATTATCATCTCCATCATCATCATCATCGTTATCACCCACTTCCTCATCATCATCCCCATCCTCCTCCTCCTCCTCCTCATCATCTTGGCCATCATCTTCATCATCAACATCATTATCATTGTCATCATTATCATTAATATCATCATCATCTTATTCATCATCATCATTGATAATGATGATGATGGCGAAGATGTGATAATGATGACGATGGCGAAGATGGTGATGATGATGAAGATGATGGATGATGACGAAGATGAGTACGAAGATGAAGATGATGATGTTGATGATGATGAATATGATCATCCTTATCCTCATCATCATCATCATCATCATCTTTGTCATCATCATCCTCATCATCATCGTCATCATCCTCATCATCGTCATCATCCTCGTCATCATCATCATCTCCATCATCATCATCATCGTTATCACCCACCTCCTCATCATCCTCCTCCTCCTCCTCCTCCTCCTCCTCCTCATCTTGGTCATCATCTTCATCATCATCTTCATCACCAACATCGTCATCATCGGCATCATCATCATCCATCATCTTCATCATCATCATTATCAATGATGATGATGAAGAAGATGATGATGATGATGATGATGATGATGATGGATGATGATGAAGATGAGTACGAAGATGAAGATGATGATGCTGATGATGACGAATATGATCCTCCTCCTCCTCCTCCTCCTCCTCATAATAATCTTTGTCATCATCAACATCATCATCATCATCCTCATCATCGTCATCATCCTTGCCATCATCATCATCTCCATCATCATCATCATCATTATCACCCACTTCCTCATCATCATCCTCATCCTTATTCTCATCCTCATCCTACTCCTCCTCCTCCTCATCATCTTGGTCATCATCTTGATCATCAACATCATCATCATCCATCATCTTCATCATCATCATCATCAATCATCATCATCATCATCATCAATCATCATCATCTTCATCATCCTCATCATCATCATCATCTTCGTCATCATCATCATTGATGATGATGATGATGAAGATGAGTACGAAGATGAAGATGATGATGCTGATGATGATGAATATGATCCTCCTCCTCCTCCTCCTCATAATCATCTTTGTCATCATCATCATCATCATCATCATCATAATCATCATCCTCATCATCCTCATCATCCTTGTCATCATCATCATCTCCATCATCATCATCATCGTTATCACCCACATCCTCATCATCATCTTGGTCATCATCTTCATCGTCAACATCATCATCATTGTCATAATTATCATCATCTTCATCATCATCAGCTTCTTCATCATCATCATTGATAATGATGATGATGACGAAGATGATGATGATGATGATGAAGATTATGGATGATGATAAAGATGAGTACAAAGATGAAGATGATGATGATGATGATGACGAATATGATCATCATCCTCATCCTCATCATCATCCACATCCTCATCCTCATCATCACCATAATCATCTTCGTCATCATCATCATCATCTTCATCATCCCCATCCTAATCATCGTCATCATCCTCGCCATCATCATCATCTCCATCATCATCATCATCGTTATCACCCAATTCCTCATCATCATCCCCATCCTCATCATCATCATCATCATCATCTTGGCCATCATCTTCATTATCAACATCATCATCATCAACGTCATCTTCATCATCATCCATCATCTTCGTCATCATCATCATTATCAATGATGACATCATCATCATCATATTCGTTGTTATCATCATTATCAATGATGATGATGACGAAGATGATGGATGATGATGAAGATGAGTACGAAGATGAAGATGATGATGTTGATGATGATGAATATGATGATGATGATGATCATCATCATCATTGTCACCCACTTCCTCATCCTCATCCTCATCCTCATCCTCATCCTCATCATCATCTTGGTCATCATCTTCATCAACAACATCATCATCATCATCATCATCACCATCATCATCATCATCTCCATCATCATCATCATCGTCATCACCCTGTTCCTCATCATCATCATCATCAACATCATCAACATAATCATCATCGTCATCATCATCATCATCATCATCATCATCATTATCAATCGTCATCATCATCATCAACATCATCATCATCATCTTCGTCATCATGATATTCTTCATCATCATCATGATAATGATGATGATGAAGAAGATCATGATGACGAAGATGATGATGATGATGACGATTGATAATGATGATGATATCATGATGATGATGAAGAATATCATGATGACGAAGATGATGATGATGATGTTGATGATGATGATGACGATTGATAATGATGATGATGATGATGATGATGACGAAGATGATGATGATGATGATTACGGAGATGAAGATGATGATGCTGATGATGACGAATATGATCATCCTCATCATCCTCATCATCATCATCATCATTAGCATCATAATCATCTTCGTCATCATCAACATCATCATCATCATATTCATCATCATCATCCTCATCATCTCCACCATCATCATCATTGTTATCACCCACTTCCTCATCATCATCCCCATCCTCCTCCTCCTCATCATCGTTATCACCCACTTCCTCATCATCATCGTCATCGTCATCCTCATCCTCATCATCATCTTGGTCATCATATTCATCATCAACATCATCATCATTGTCATCATCATCATCTTGGACATCATCTTCATCATCATCATCATCATCATCTTCATCATCATCAATTTCATCCATTCAATAGGATTTTTGAATGGATGCATATGGGCTTAAGCTATGGTTTGGTCCGATTTTACTAAATAGCGTGTACGCACTATTAGTGCGTGCACGCTATTAGTGCGTACACACTATTAGTGCGTACATGCATTTAAAACAACACGCACGCGCCATTTAAATTTTTAAGTTTTGGCGGGTAATTCCTTTCCCACCAACGTGGTGGATGACTTGGCTGCTATGGTTTTAGGTTTGGGTTGCCAAAAAACATATAATACTATTAAAAAATACATCTTATTCTATAACTTCTTCTGTTTCGAGCATGATTCTGCGTATGCTACACTAGTCCATTGCTAATGAAATTGTACACACTTGTAGAACTATGTGTGCAGATTTTGAATATGTAATTTTTTATTAAATCTATTATTTGTTCCTATTTTTTAATTAATTTCAATTGCACTAACGTCAATCTTACACAAAAGTAGGTTATTTCTTTCGTCTATAACTTTTGATTGGCTCACCTATTTTGAAAACAGAGAAGAACCCACACAAGTACACACAAAGACCTACATGCTAAAAAAACAGTTCATTGATTATGTTAAGACCATGATGTTGTGCACTAACGCTCAACCTAGTCATTCTAGGGCTTGGTCGACTTCCTTAATTAAAAATAAATAAAATTAATATAAATAAATATGGAAAAATAGCGCTGCACTAAACGGCATGTTATCTACAACTGTATATAATTTTTTTCACAAAATTCCACCATTTGCATATCGAACCAGCGCACTAACGCAAACATATTCATTATGTTTTCTTAAAAAAATAACATACCAACCTTAGGAGAACCCCATTTTTTGGGAGTTAGAATTAATTTCCATAAATAATATTTATATCTGCAAGGTAATCCAATTGTCTACGTTTCATCTTCTTTCGCCATATTCCAAAAAGTTGTGTAGGTAGCTCTAATATTGCTTTTTGACATTCAGATTTCTGTTTTTTAGGAGTCCATTGCGACTAACGCATCATGAGTGGCCAACATTAGCTTGCACCAACCCGTATATTAAAAGTCATTTAGTTTTGTAAAGTTTCAGATATAATGTTTAGGGTGATTTATTTGGTTGCAACAACATTTTAAGTTCGATTCTTACTATACATGCTAGTGAGTTAAGTGGATCAAGTGATATTAAATATGACACTTCGAGAAGTCACTCTTTGCTGCTTATCTTTATTATTTTCGGGTAAATTATCAGAGATAACTGGTTTTCCCAGGCATGTCGTCATTTGTTGGCCCCCAACAACTTCCACTTCATTTTGTAAAATAAAGGCCCCCCATTAGAATGTTGTATATACTATCTTTAAGTTTTCCTCCATCTTATCTTGCTTGATTTGATAGGTGATTTCATGGTTATCTTTCATCGATCCCTCACTCTTTGCGACTCTGTTGACTTGGCTTTCTTGAGATAGAGATTTGGTGGTTTAACTTATGTTTGTCATTTGCGTCTTTTTACTTCTTGGATTCTCTTTAACACTTTCATGCCTTTATTTGAGCTTATTTGAGCCAGTTATAATATTTTTCTAAGGTTTTTAATTTCATTTAAAATAAGTTTCCATTAGATAAACATATTTTATTTTCTTTACGTTCTATTTTTTGTCATAAAGACTAATCTTATTAAATATAAAATAAAAGTAATATCTTATATTTATATCAATTATACAAATAAGCTTTTTATATATATATATATATATATATAAAAGTCCATGGCTATTATTTTAATGACTTTATTATAAGACTTTTCCATTTTTAATATAAACTTTATTATTTTCCTTCATGATTAATCATAATTGGAAACCTTATTTAAAAGAAACACGTACGTAACTTTTTGAACTCCATACATCAAACCTCACCTTTTGAAATATGATATTTAAATTTAAAATTTTGTTTTACTTTATATTTCATCACGAAGACTTAATTTATTAAACCTCACCTTTTGAAATATGATATTTTAATTTAAAATTTTGTTTTACTTTATATTTCATCTTGAAGACTTAATTTATTAAACCACAAAAAGAGTAAGTTTCTTAAATATTATTAAATACATGAACATTGCTTTCATAAGTATTCATGTTGGCTTATAGGTGGAATGCACAAGAGGATTGATAAAGCCATACACATTGAAATAGACTCCATTTTTTAGGGTTGAGGTCTAAGGATCATAAGATATATATATCAACAAGACAAAGGAATATGATAACATGAAATTTGATTATCATATCGTGAATCTTAATCTGCCATAAGTATTCATATAGTTTTGTGTAGAGACATGTAACAAGTAAAGAGGATTGCCGACCAGAAACGTTATTTAGCCTTCCACGTGGATGCTTGGAAAATAGCTAAAGCCTGCAATATGTTGAGGATGATTCACCAATTAATTAAAGAATTATTTTTGTGCAGATCTCGTGGAACAGGGAAAAAAGACTACCGGTCCATCACGTCATCAAGGAACTTCCACGTTCTGTGTTGTTCCCAACAGGTTATTCATCCATCATGCAAACGATCACTTAGATATTTTGGATATCTTGTTGGTGTTCACATGCCATATGTACATCACCAAAATTGCAGGGATTACATAAATATGAAAGCATTAATGTGAAAAACTATCAAATTGGAATCCAAAGTGTGGTGAAAGTTAAGTGTTTTTCACATTATGTACAGGTGGATATAAAAGGAAAATGAAATGTATGCCAGAATTATGAACTTATGCATTCAAGTTTTTTGGTGACGGTTTCATTATTTAATTTCAGGCTGCCACCACATCATAGATCAATAATGGATTACATGCCAGTGCAATAGGAAGATTGTTGAAGGATGGGAAAGTGAACCTCGTCTCATCAGTTTGGCATGATTTTCATGCCTTAATTTTCGCTACCATCCATAAAAGGATATGTTTTGATTGTAAAAAAAACAGCAGATAAATTGTGGGAACATGTTCCATGTTGCATTGAGTACTACTGAGAATAGGAGTGGATTGTGATCAGTATCACTATTTTGTAACTGCTCTCTACCACAACCTCTTTAAATTGGTTTGAGAATTTATATTCCAATATATAAAAGAGTCTTGTTTATATCTGCCATATCCATATTTTTGGTACATGTATACTTTGTAATTATGTCCTAACATCAGTTTTGTTATTCCTTGATCTGTATGTTGTTTTTGGATCTGTTTAATCAATCAGACAAGTATTTTGATGACAAATTTTTGTTATTATCTTTATTGATTGTGTTGTCAAAAATACATGTTGTTTAAATTAGAATGATTGACTTTTGCATTGTCATTCTAGTTTCAAAAATTCAGATTTGAAGATAACATAATAGTTTTTCCTTTGCTCCTTGCCAGGATAGATTGTGGATAGATTTAAGTAATTAGTTTAGTTGATTAAATTTGTTCTAATTTAGCAACTGCTAATTTATGAGTTGTGAATATTTTAGAATAGATTTTTTTGCTAAAACTTTTAGTTTAGCTAGTTTTCATTTAGTTTCAATAAGTAGGAAGTAACAACACAACTAAACAAAAAAACATATATGAGACTCTCTTGTTGATAGAAAACCTCAAAGGTAACAGGGCCTTAATCTTGTGAAAGGAAACTACCTCAAACATATGAAGTGATGCCTTAAGAACTTCATGTGGGTTGTATTTCCTTAGTTGGCCACATGACATAAAATCCGGCCAACAAATGGTGCTAGAAGGAGGGCCATGAGGTAAATAAGTGGTTTTATTTTAAGTTTTTATTATTTCAATAACCATTATCCTCCAGTTTTGTATTTCAACGTTTTTATATTTTATTCTTCTATGTTGTCACAAACGCACCATAGGGATGGTTAGTCGACAAGCTAGCCTATTTGAGTCAGTTTTATTATGTTTTATCAATTATGTCTCATTCCCATATCCGTGCACGAGAGTCCAACACGGCGTTGAGCCTGTAAGGGCGTTAATCCTGTGAAAGGAAACTACCCTAAACATGTGAAGGGATGATCTAAGAACTTCGTGTGGGTTGTCTTTCCTTTGTTGGTGAGCAGGTCAAATATGACATCAACAAATGGCACTAGAAGGAGGGTAGAGGTAAAAAAAATGTTTTTTTTCAATTATTTTATTAACCATTTACCCTCTAGCTCTTGGATTTCATTGTTTTTATTTCTTATTCTTTTAGTTGTCATATATATGTACTATAGGGCTGGTTAGATGGAAAAATAACCTCTTAGGAGTTAATGCTTTTAATGTTTATCATTTATCGCTTCTGCTCTAATCTCTGCATGGGAGTCCATTTATGCATTGAGCCTTCAAGGGCCATTACATGAGCTCCCTAGAAAGGCAATTTCTTTCTTGCCAAAGTTTAACGGTGAAGGGAATATAACAACTCTTGAACATATTATAAAATACGATTTTGTTTTATGCTTACTTGATATTCAATATGAAGATATTGTATGTAGAATTTTCCCCTTCACTTTTGAAGGTAAGGTATCAAACTGGTATGATGTTCTTCCCATTAAAACTATTCATAATTGGTTTGATTTTAAAAGGGTTTTTCAAAGTGCTTATGATATTTATAATGCGACTAATATATACCTTGAGTTGGATGAAATACAGGTCCAAGAAGGTGAATCTATACGTGATTTTAACACACTCTTTCGACAGGTTTATCATCGACTCAAAGACAATAAAAAACCTTCAGGTGAAATTCTATATGAGTGGTATGTGCATTCTTTACCCAAATGGATAGCTATGTTTGTTTTGAAAAAGGGTATAATTGATTTTGATAAAGCATGCGAACATGCACAAGCTTTAGAGAAAGATTTTAAGAGGTATTCCTTCTTTATTTACCAATAATAATGATAAAGATAAAGATGATGAAGATAATGAATATGAAATTTCTAGGTTGTATGAGCAAGTTAAGGTTTTGCATGATAAAATTATTTCTTTGCATAATCAAAAAAATAAATCAATTTTTCTTGATGAAATAAAAGTTGCAGCTATGTATACAACATCAATAGGTCTACAAGGAAATCATAACTTAGCTGTAAATTCATTGCAAAATGTTGATTGTTATTTTCCTCCTCCTGGAATTGAATATGAGGAATGCTTTACTTCCGATTCTCATTGTTTTGAATCCACATATGAAACCCATGAAGTAGATCATAATTCAAGTTCTTCTGATTTATTAGAACAAATTCATACATCATTTAATCACTCTGATCAACCTTCTAGCGAATCTGATACTGATTTAAAAACTAATATTTCTACTCTAGATAATATTGAACTCGAAATGGAATCAAGTTCATGTCATCATTCGTCTTTTGCTAGGACTGAAACTTGTTTAGAATATGACCCCCTAAATCATCAATTTCTTCTTGATTCAAATTACAAATCTAAAGTGCATATGGAAAGTTCAACATCTGAGAAAGAGATAGCTCTAGATTCAATTAATGAATCTAATTCTAACATCTTGATATCAAATCAATCTATGAGCTATCCTAAATCTGAGTTTTCGATTTTAGGCCAAAATAATAGTTTTGTTTCATATGATTGTGTGAGCAGAGATGACTTTATATACTCACCTCCTACTAATACATTGGGTAACAATTTGGAATATCAAACGTAAATTTCCTATTCTCCTTATTCAAATTCAAGTTTGTGTCAAATCAAAATTTCATAATTTAAAAGAACACAAACCGAATAATGATAAACTTCTCACCATAAAACAATGTTTAGAAGATGGTGAGGGGAAATTTTTAGGAAATAATTTCTCTTATGATTTGGAATATTTCTATAACTACCCAATTTTCTCACAAGAATTTTACACAGAACAAATTTTGCCTGAATGTTCTTTTCCTTCCAATTTCGAGGATGTAACAAGTACTCTTAATGATGAATTAACTGAAATTGTACCTCAAATTGATGATCTTTATGAAAGATGTATTTGTTTACAAGAAAATATTCATTAGGAAAAGATTGCACATCATACATTAAAGGGATCAAAGTAAATTTCAGAATCAATTTTTTTAAATCAAATTTCACATGAAGAATTAAGAGAAGATCAAATATCTTCATACGAATGTTCTAGTTTTGTACCTTATCAATCTATCACGTCAAAAGAAGGGATGGTAATAACGAATAATTTTGATTATACTTTCACTATAGATTTAAATCCACATGTAATTACTACTCGTTGTTCATATCATGATCCAATAGAAGCTTGGTTAGAAGAATCGTTTCGTGTGAGATTTCCTGTAAATAATAGTCTTTCAATTTTTCATTTGTTACAAATAGTTCAAGATAGTTTTAGTTTTTATTTTTTCATTTTATCATTTCTACTTTTGATTTGGGATGTACAAGTGTCTATTGATTTGAGTTTACATGACTGGTTACATTGGCTATATGATTTCACTTGATTTTTTTATTTCATTTGATCTCTTTTGTACATATCTAACTAGGATTTAGTTTTCCTTTTTATTTTTGTTTTGTTAAATGATTTCAAGGGTTTCTGTATTTAAATAATATTATGGTAGCACACTACCTGGTATTAACATGTTTCTTTATTATTAAACCTAATATCTTTTGAAGAAAACACTTTGATTGATCTTCTTGTCTTATGAGATTTTATTATTTATGACCAAACTAGTCCTAGCGTTGAAATTTTTTGTCATACTTAGCTAAGTAGTCAGTTAAATACCCGAGCTTTATTCTTAGAATTTTATATTTTGAATGATGTACAAGTCATAGTAAGCTCACTTTTTGAAGATTGTTCTTCCTAAAATTTATAGCAGTTAGTAACATTGGCCATCACTAAGTTATGCACATAATCTAAAAAAAAACATGCAATATGAATGATTCTTCCCATCCATTAGAATGAATTTGTAAATAAATAAACGGAACTTTGGTTAAGTATTAGGAGGTCTCTCCATAGAGTTGGCCTATCATGATCATCAACCTTGTCGGGGATAACATCATTTCTGATCACAAGGGTGATGGCTCTTGGTCATAATATCAAGGGACATGAGGTTTCATCACGAGCCGAACTGTTAATCTCCAACAGTTCTCGTGAATGATGTTGTCGATATTTGGTTACCATACCAACACAGTAGTCTTAAACCAAATTTCTAATTAATATTATTGTTTTATGTCAATAAATATTAGCAATGAAAGAGTTTAACTAAGGAAAGGAAGGTCTCATCACGAGCCGATCATTTTATGATTATGGGTACTATTGGATTGACTTTACCATATTTGGTTACCAAGCTAAGGCATTTGCTCTTGGTTTTATAATCAAGAGACAGTGGGTCTCATCACGAGCCAGCCTACTCAATTTCTGATAGTGCTTGTGAATGATGCTACCATTATCTAGTTACCATGCTAGGGTAATATTCCTTAGTTAATGTCTTTATGTTCATAACAAAAAATAAAAAATAAAGATACAAAAATGGAAAGAAAATGCAAAATTGAATAGTTAGTCACTGATGGATGGGTTAATTTTTTCAGATACCTTCTTTGAAAATGTGGAAGTCGTATCTTTACGCTAATGCTTTCTTGACTATCTTTAATCATGGAGGGATTCTTTCTTCTTGATTTTTTCTTACTATGTGTATATTAAAAGTCATTCAATTTTTTAAGGTTTCAGAGATAATGTTTAGGGTGATTTATTTGGTTGCAAGAACATCTTAGTTCGATTCTTACTATACAGGCTAGTGAGTTAAGTGGGTTAAGTGATATTGAATATGTCACTTCGAGAAGTCACTCTTTGCTGCTTATCTTTATTATTTTTGGGTAAATTCTCTGAGATGAATGGTTCACCCAAATATGTTGCCATTTGTTGGTCCCCAACAAATTCCCCTTCATTTTGTAAAATAAAGGGGCCCCCATTAGAATGTTGTATATATTAGCTTTAAGTTTTCCTCCATCTTATCTTGCTTGATTTGATATGTGATTCATGGTTATATTTCATCGATCCCTCACTCTTTGCAACTCTGTTGACTTGGCTTTCTTGAGATAGAGATTTGGTGGTTTGACTTATGTGTGCCATATGTGTCTTCTTACTTCTTGGATTCTCTTTAACACTTGCATGCCTTTATTTGAGCTTATTTGAACCAATTATAATATTTTTATAAGGCCCTTAATTTCATTTAAAATGAGTTTCCATTAGATAAAAATATTTTACTTTCCTTATGTTCTATTTTTTGTCATAAAGACTAATCTTATTAAATATATAAAACGAGGAATGTCTTATATTTATATCAATTATACAAACAAACTTATATATATATATATAAGACTTTTCTATTTTTAATATGAACTTTATTATGGTCATTCATGATTAATCATAATAGGAAACCTTTAAAAGAAACATGCACGTAACTTTTTGAACTCCATACATCAAACCTTACCTTTTGAAATATGATATTTTAATTTAAAATTTTCTTTTACTTTATATTTCATCATGAAGACTTAATATATTAAACCACAAAAAGAGTAAGTTTCTTAAATATTATTAAATACATGGACATTGCTTTCATAAGTATTCATGTTGGCTTATAGGTGGAATGCATGAGAAGAATGATAAAGCCATACACATTAATGCCTATTTCATTAAACTTAGATATATTTTAGTCCAAGTCACTTTGAATATGGGTAAAAAAAACTTTCTGAACCTCAAAATCATAATAGGAAACCTTTAAAAGAAACATGCACGTAACTTTTTGAACTCCATACATCAAACCTTACCTTTTGAAATATGATATTTTAATTTAAAATTTTCTTTTACTTTATATTTCATCATGAAGACTTAATATATTAAACCACAAAAAGAGTAAGTTTCTTAAATATTATTAAATACATGGACATTGCTTTCATAAGTATTCATGTTGGCTTATAGGTGGAATGCACAAGAAGAATGATAAAGCCATACACATTAATGCCTATTTCATTAAACTTAGATATATTTTAGTCCAAGTCACTTTGAATATGGGTAAAAGAAACCTTTCTGAACCTCAAAATCAAGGTTTCTAAAGTGCAAAATCCGGTTCCAAAAGTGCCAAATCCAGGTTCCAAAAACATGCTTTTTCTTTTGATATCGCACATTTGAAATTGTTTTTTGCGCTTTCCGATATGATAAATATGATAATGTCACTTTTAGAACCTGATTTTTCCCTTTTGGAAGGCTACCTTTGACAGTTCAAATACTTAAATTTGCAATTTTGAAAACCGATTTTGGCTCTTTCAAGCTCTGATTTTGCATTTTCGAAAAACAAACTCGGCACTTTTGGAGTAATTTTCTGTGACTTTTCTTGCGAAATAGAAAACCTTCCATTTCTAATATCAAAAACATTTTTGTATGGGGAGATGCACAGAAATATTGCTTGTCATGATATATATCGGAATAAATTTGTTTTACTAATTTATAATCTTTGTCTCTTACTTGTCAATGACTGGCCAATATTTGAGTGGTGAGTAACATTGCTGGAGATACCGTGTTTTTCCACCAAGACCTCGTCTGGTTCGTTATTATCCAAGGATCCCACATCCAATGTGATTTGTTGGCTAATATCCACTGACATTGTCGATCCCATCTCTCGTTGTGGAGGATCCATAAGTATTCATACAGTTTTGTGTAGGGACATGTAACAAGTAAAGAGGATTGCCGACCAGAAACGTTAGTTAGCCTTCCATGTTGATGCTTGGAAAATAGCTAAAGCCTAAGGATGATTCACCAATTAATTAAAGAAGTCTTTTTTGTGCAGATCTCGTGGAAGAGGGAAAAAAGACTACCGGTCCATCACGTCATCAAGGAACTTCCACGTTCTGTGTTGTTCCCAAAAGGTTTTTCATCCACCATGCAAACAATCACTTGGATATTTTGGATATCTTGATGGTGTTCACATGCCATATGTACATCACCAAAATTGTAGGGATTATTGAAAGCATTAATGTGAAAAACTATCAAATTGGAATCCAAAGTGTGGTGCAAGTTAAGTGTTTTTCACATTGTGTGCAGGTGGATATAAAAGGAAAATGAAATGTATGCCAGCATTATGAACTTATGCATTCAAGTTTTTCGGTGACGGTTTCATTATTTAATTTCAGGGTGCCACCACATCATAGATCAATAAAGGATTACATGTCAGTGCAATAGTAAGATTGTTGAAGGATGGGAAAGTGAATGCCGTCTCATCAGTTTGGCGTGATTTTCATGCCTTAATTTTAGCTACCATCCATAAAAGGATATGTTTTGATTGTAAAAAAACTAGCAAAGAAATTGTGGGAACATGTTCCATGTTGCATTGAGTACTACCGAGAATAGCAGTGGATCGTGATCAGTATCACTATTTTGTAACTGATCTCAACCATAACCTCTTTAAACTGGTTTGAGAATTTATATTCCAATATATAAAAGAGTCTTGTTTATATCTGCCATATCCATATTTTTGGTACATGTGTACTTTGTAATTGTGTCCTAATATCAGTTTTGTTATTCCTTGATCTGTATGTTGCTTTTGGATTTGTTTAATCAATCACACAAGTATTTTGATGACAAACTTTTGTTATTATCTTTATTAATTGTGTTGTCAAAAATACATGTTGTTTAAATTAGAATGATTGACTTTTGCATTGTCATTCTAGTTTCAATAGTATTTATCTTAAATTCAGATTTGAAGATAACATTAATAGTTTTTCCTTTGTTCCTTGCCAAGTGTGCATGGTCAAAAGCCATAGAAGTTATGTCCTCCTTGTTCAAGGGATGGAATTTTTGCTATATAGATTTGGAAGGTATCTTTGGTGGTCTTGTATCTGGGTGGAATGATAGCATTAATGCCATTTATACCTCCTGTCTCAATGCAGGTATTGCTCTAGAAGGGAGGTCCAAAGGTTTATACAATATTTTCAGGATTATAAACCCGTATGCCCCTTATGGTAATATAAAAAAAATTATGGGAAGCTTTTAAAGATCAGCAGGGACTTACTGGGTAAAATTTTATAATAGGTGGAGATCTCAATCTAACACTAAACTTGATAGAAGCCAAGATAGATTGTGGATAGATTTAAGTAATTAGTTTAGTTGATTAAATTAGTTCTAATTTAGCAACTGTTAATTTATGAGTTGTGAATATTATAGAATAGATTTTTTTTCTAAAACTTTTAGTTTAGCTAGTTTTCATTTAGTTTCAATAAGTAGGAAGTAAAAACACAACTAAACAAAAAACCATATATGAGACTCTCTTGTTGAGAGAAAACCTCAAAGGTAACAGGGCCTTAATCTTGTGAAATGAAACTACCTCAAACATATGAAGGGATGCCTTAAGAACTTCATGTGCGTTGTATTTCCTTAGTTGGCCACATGACATAAAATCCGGCCAACAAATGGCGCTAGAAGGAGGTCCATGAGGTAAATAAGTGGTTTTATTTTAAGTTTTTAATATCTCAATAACCATTATCCTCCAGTTTTGTATTTCAACGTTTTTATATTTTATTCTTCTATGCTGTCAGAAATGCACCATAGGGATGGTTAGTCGGCAAGCTAGCCTATTTGAGTCAGTTTTATTATGTTTTATCAATTATGTCTCATTCCCATATCCGTGCACGAGAGTCCAACACGGCATTGAGACTGTAAGGGCCTTAATCCCGTGAAAGGAAACTACCCTAAACATGTGAAGGGATGATCTAAGAACTTCGTGCGGGTTGTCTTTCCTTTGTTGGGGAGCAGGTCAAATATGACCATCAACAAATGGCGCTAGAAGGAGGGCAGAGGTAAAACAAACATTTTTTTTTCAATTATTTTATTAACCATTTACCCTCTAGCTCTTGGATTTCATTGTTTTTATTTCTTATTCTTTTAGTTGTCATATATATGTACTATAGGGCTGGTTAGATGGAAAACTAACCTCTTAGGAGTTAATGCTTTTAATTTTTATCATTTATGGCTTCTGCTCTAATCTCTGCATGGGAGTCCATTTATGCATTGAGCCTACAAGGGCCATTACATGAGCTCCATAGAAAGGAAATTTATTTCTTGCCAAAGTTTAACGGTGAAGGGAATATAACAGCTCTTGAACATATTATAAAATACGATTTTGTTTTATGCTTACTTCATATTCAATATGAAGATATTGTATGTAGAATTTTCCCCTTCACTTTTGAAGGTAAGGTATCAAACATGTATGATGTTCTTCCCATTAAAACTATTCATAATTGGTTTGATTTTAAAAGGGTTTTTCAAAGTGCTTATGATATTTATAATGCGACTGATATATACCTTGAGTTGGATGAAATACAGGTCCAAGAAGGTGAATCTATACGTGATTTTAACACACTCTTTCGACAGGTTTATCATCGACTCAAAGACAATAAAAAACCTTCAGGTGACATTCTATATGAGTGGTATGTGCATTCTTTACCCAAATGGATAGCTATGTTTGTTTTGCAAAAGGGTATAATTGATTTTGATAAAGCATGCGAACATGCACAAGCTTTAGAGAAGGATTTTAAGAGGTATTCCTTCTTTATTTACCAATAATAATGATAAAGATAAAGATGATGAAGATAATGAATATGAAATTTCTAGGTTGTATGAGCAACTTAAGTTTTTGCATGATAAAATTATGTCTTTGCATAATCAAAAAAATAAATCAATTTTTCTTGATGAAATAAAAGTTGCAACTATGTATACAACATCAATAGGTCTACAAGGAAATCATAACTTAGTTGTAAATTCATTGAAAAATGTTGATTGTTATTTTCCTCCTCTTGGAATTGAATATGAGGAATGCTTTACTTCCGATTCTCATTGTTTCGAATCCACATATGAAACCCATGAAGTAGATTAGAATTCAAGTTCTTCTGATTTATTAGAACAAATTCATACATCATTTAATCACTCTGATCAACCTTCTGACGAATCTGATACCAATTTAAAAACTAATATTTCTACTCTAGATAATATTGAACTCGAAATGGAATCAAGTTCATGTCGTCATTCATCTTTCGTTAGGACTGAAACTTGTTTAGAATCTGACCCCCTTAATCATCAATTTCTTCTTGATTCAAATTACAAATCTAAAGTGCATATGGAAAGTTCAACATCTGAGAAAGAGATAGCTCTAGATTCAATTAATGAATCTAATTCTAACATCTTGATATCAAATCAATCTATGAGCTATCCTAAATCTGAGTTTTCGATTTTAGTCCAAAATAATAGTTTTGTTTCATATGATTGTCTGAGCAGAGATGACTTTATATACTCACCTCCTACTCATACATTGGGTAACAATTTGGAATATCAAATGTAAATTTCCCATTCTCCTGATTCAAATTCAAGTTTGTGTCGAATCAAAATTTCATAATTTAAAAGAACACAAACCGAATAATGATAACCTTCTCACCATAAAACAATGTTTAGAAGATGGTGAGGGGAAATTTTTAGGAAATAATTTCTCTTCTGATTGGGAATATTTCTATAACTACCCAATTTGCTCACAAGAATTTTACACATAACAAATTTTGCCTAAATGTTCTTTTCCTTCCAATTTCGAGGATGTACAAGTACTCTTAATGATGAATTAACTGAAATTGTACGTAAAATTGATGATCTTTATGAAAGATGTATTTGTTTACAAGAACATATTCATTAGGAAAAGATTGCACATCATACAGTAAAGGGATTAGAGCAAATTTCAAAATCATTTTTTGTAAATCAAATTTCACATGAAGAATTAAGAGAAGATCAAATATCTTCATACGAATGTTCTAGTTTTGTACCTTATCAATCTATCACGTCAAAAGAAGGGATGGTAATAACGAATAATTTTGATTATACTTTCACTATAGATTGAAATCCACATGTAAATACTACTCGTTGTTCATATCATGATCCAATAGAAGCTTGGTTAGAAGAATCGTTTCGTGCGAGATTTCCTGTAAATAATAGTCTTTCAATTTTTCATTTGTTGCAAATAGTTCAAGATAGTTTTATTTTTTATTTTTTCATTTTATCATTTCTACTTTTGATTTGGGATGTAGATGTGTCTATTGATTTGAGTTTACATGACTGGTTACATTGGCTATATGATTTCACTTGATTTTTTTATTTCATTTGATCTCTTTTGTACATATCTAATTAGGATTTAGTTTTCCTTTTTATTTTTGTTTTGTTTGATTTCAAGGGTTTCTGTATTTAAATAATATTATGGTAGCACACTAGCTGGTATTAACATGTTTCTTTATTATTAAACCTGATATCTTTTGAAGAAAACACTTTGATTGATCTTCTTGTCTTATGAGATTTTATTATTTATGACCAAACTAGTCCTAGCGTTGAAATTTTTTGTCATACTTAGCTAAGTAGTCAGTTAAATACCCGAGCTTTATTCTTAGACTTTTATATTTTGAATGATGTACAAGTCATAGTAAGCTCACTTTTTGAAGATTGTTCTTCCTAAAATTTATAGCAGTTAGTAACATTGGCCATCACTAAGTTATGCACATAATCTAAAAAAAAACATGCAATATAAATGATTCTTCCCATCCATTAGAATGAATTTGTAAATAAATAAATGAAACTTTGGTTAAGTATTAGGAGGTCTGCCATAGAGTCAGCTTATCATGATCATCAACCTTGTCAGGGATAACATCATTTCTGATCACAAGGGTGATGGCTCTTGGTCATAATATCAAGGGACATGAGGTCTCATCACGAGCCGAACTGTTAATCTCCAACAGTTCTCATGAATGATGCTGTCGATATTTGGTTACCACGCCAAGACAGTAGTCTTAAACCAAATTTCTAATTAATATTATTGTTTTATGTCAATAAATATTAGCAATGAAAGAGTTTAACTAAGGAAAGGAAGGTCTCATCACGAGCTGATCCTTTTATGATCATGGGTCCTATTGGATTGACTTTACCATATTTGGTTACCAAGCTAAGGCATTTTCTCTTGGTTTTATAATCAAGAGACAGTGGGTCTCATCCTGAGCCAGCCTGCTCAATTTCTGATAGTACTTGTGAATGATGCTCCCATTATCTAGTTACCATGCTAGGGTAATATTCCTTAGTTAATGTCTTTATGTTCATAACAAAAAATAAAAAATAAAGATACAAAAATGGAAAGAAAATGAAAAATTGAAAAATAGCTAAAGCATGCAATATGTTGAGGATGATTCACCTGAAATAATTCCTTTTGTATAGATATCGTTGAAGAGAAAAACAAGACTACCGGTCCATCGCGTCATCAAGGAACTTCCATGTTCTGTGTTGTTCCCATCAGGTTATTCATCCACCATGCAAATGATCACTTGGATATTTTGGATATCTTGCTGGTGTTCACATGCCATATGTACATCACCAAAATTGTAGGGATTAATGAAAGCATTAATGTGAAAAACTATCAAATTGGAATCCAAAGTGTGGTGCAAGTTAAGTGTTTTTCACATTGTGTGCAGGTGGATATAAAAGGAAAATGAAATGTATGCCAGCATTATGAACTTATGCATTCAAGTTTTTCGGTGACGGTTTCATTATTTAATTTCAGGGTGCCACCACATCATAGATCAATAAAGGATTACATGTCAGTGAAATAGTAAGATTTTTGAAGGATGGGAAAGTGAACGCCGTATCATCAGTTTGGCGTGATTTTCATGCCTTAATTTTAGCTACCATCCATAAAAGGATATGTTTTGATTGTAAAAAAACCAACAAAGAAATTTTGGGAACATGTTCCATGTTACATTGAGTACTACCGAGAATAGGAGTGGATTGTGATCAGTATCACTATTTTGTAACTGAGCTCTACCACAACCTCTTTAAACTGGTTTGAGAATTTATATTCCAATATATAAAAGACTCTTGTTTATATTTGCTATATCCATATTTTTGGTACATGTATACTTTGTAATTGTGTGCTAATATCATTTTTGTTATTCCTTGAACTGTGTGTTGTTTTTGGATCTGTTTAATTGATCACACAAATATTTTGATAATCAACTTTTATTATTATCTTTATTAATTATGTTGTCAAAAATACATGTTGTTTAAATTAGAATGATTGACTTTTGTATTGTCATTCTAGTTTCAATAGTATTTATCTTAAATTCAGATTTGAAGATAACATTAATAGTTTTTACTTTGCTCCTTGCCATGATAGATTTAAGTAATTAGTTTAGTTCATTAAATTAGTTCTAATTTAGCAGCTATTAATTTATGAGTTGTGAATATTTTAGAATATATTTTTTTGCTGACACTTTTAATTTAGCTATTTTTCATTTAGTTTCAATAAGTAGGAATTAACAACACAACTAAACCAAAAACAATATATGAGATTCTCTTGCTGAGAGAAAAACTCAAAGGTAACAAGGCCTTAATCACATGAAAGGAAAATATATCAAACATACGAAGCGCCGCCTTAAGAACTTCATGTGCGTTGTCTTTCCTTAGTTGGCCACATGATAGAAAATTCGGCCAACAAATGGTGCTAGAAGGAGGGCCATGAGGAAAATAAGTGGTTTTATTTTAAGTTTTTATTATTTCAATAACCATTATCCTTCGGCTTTGTATTTCATCGTTTTTTTATTTTATTCTTCTATGCTGTCACACATGCACCATAGGGATGGTTAGTCGGCAAGCTAGCCTATTTGAATTAGTTTTATTATGTTTTATCAATTATGTCTCATTCCCATATCTATGCATGGGAGTCCAACATGACGTTGAGCCTGTGAGGGCCTTAATCTAGTGAAAGGAAACTACCCCAAACCTACGAAGAGATGCTCTAAGAACTTCGTGTGGGTTGTCTTTCCTTTGTTGGCAAGCAGGTCAAATATTCCCGTTAACAAATGGCGCTAGAAGGAGGGCAGAGGTAAAACAAATGGTTTTTTATTTTTCAATTATTTTATTAACCATTTACCCTCTAGCTCTTGGATTTCATTGTTTTTGTTTCCTATTCTTTTAGTTGTCATATATATATATGTACTATAGGGATGGTTAGATGTTAAACTAACCTCTTAGGAGTCAATGTTTTTAATGTTTATCATTTATGGATTTTTCTCTAATCTCTGCATGGTATTCCAATTCTGCATTGAGCCTGCAAGGGCCATTACATGAGCTCCCTAGAAAGGCAGTTTCTTTCTTGCCAAAGTTTAACGGTGAAGGGAATATAACTGTTAGGATATTTAGACACTTAGGAGTTAGTTAAGATCAACTTGTGTAATATATCCGTTAGGGAAAGTGTGTTTCTTTAGTATGCATTTGTAAATACTTAATCCGACGGTCACGATGTGTTCCCGACATAGAGTGATCTGACGGCTCAACTTCTCTTAGATCATACCTAACCTTGATCCGTGGCTTAACACCTGATTGGTCCATGATCTCTATTTAAAGAGCATGGAGGGTCATTGTTTAGTTGATTGATTATGAGAAGCTCATTTGTAACTTTCTTTCTTTGCATAATAAATTGTCCCGTAGAAGCTATTTGGCCGGGGACGTGGAGTGTTTACCTCAAGAGGGTTTAAACCACGTCAAAACATCGGTGTGTTGATCTATGATTTGTTTGTGTGAGGTGGTTGCTCTTGGTGTTCGGTCCTTTGGTAGTACCCTGTGTACCCGAACAATAACAACTCTTGAACATATTAGAAAATACGAGTTTGTTTTATGCTTACTTGATATTCAATATGAAGATATTGTATGCAGGATTTCCCCCTTCACGTTTGAAGGTAAGGTATCAAACTGGTATGATGCTCTTCCCATTAACACTATTCATAATTGGTTTGATTTTAAAAGGGTTTTTCAAAGTGCTTATGATATTTATAATGTGACTGATATATACCTTGAGTTGGATGAAATACAGGTCCAAGAAGTTGAATCTATACGCAATTTTAACACATGCTTTCGACAGGTTTATCATCGACTCAAAGACAATAAAAAACCTTCAGGTAGCATTCTATATGAGTGGTATGTGCATTCTTTACCCAGATCGATAGCTATGTTTGTTTCACAAAAGGGTATATTTGATTTTGATAAAGCATGCGAACATGCACAAGCTTTAGAGAAGGATTTTAAGAGGTATTCCTTAGACCCTTTTTCTTCTTTATTTATCGATAATAATGATGATAAAGATAAATATGAAGAAGATAATGAATCTAAAATTTCTAGGTTGTGAGCAAGTTAAGGTTTTGCATGATGAAATTATGTCTTTTCATAATAAAAAAATTAAATCAATTTTGCGTGATGAAAGAAAAGTTGCAGCTATGTATACAACATCAATAGGTCTACAAGAAAATCATAACTTAGCTGTAAATTCATGGCAAAATGTTGATTGTTATTTTCCTCCGCTTGGAATTGAATATGAGGAATGCTTTACTTCGGATTCTCATTGTTTTGAATCCACATATGAAACCCATGAAGTAGATCATAATTCAAGTTCATCTGATTTATTAGACAAAATTCATACATCATTTAATCACTCTAATCAACCTTCTAATGAATCTAAAATTTATTTACAAACTAATATTTCTACTCTAGATAATATTGAACTCGAAATGGAATCAAGTTCATGTCGTCATTGATCTTTTACTAGGGCTGATACTTGTTTAGAATCTGATCCCCTAAATCATCAATTTCTTCATGTTTCAAATTACAAATCTAAAGTTCATATTGAAATTTCAACATCTGAGAAAGAGATAGCTCTAGATTCAATTAATCAATCTAATTCTAACATCTGGACATCAAATCAATCTATGAGCTATCATAAATCTGAGTTTTTGATTTCAGGCGAAAATAATAGTTTTGTTTCATATGATTGTGTGAGCAAAGATGACTTTATATGCTCACCTCCTACTAATACATTGGGTAACAATTTGGAATATCAAACGGAAATTTCTCATTCTCCTGAAATTCAAGTTTGTGTCGAATCAAAATTTCATAATTTAAAAGAACACAAACCGAATAACGATAACCTTCTCACCATAAAACAATGTTTAGAATATGGTGAGGAATTTTTTTTAGGAAATAATTTCTCTTATGATTTGGAAGATTTCTATAACTACCCAATCTGCTCACAATAATTTTACACAGAACAAATTTTGCTTGAATGTTCTTTTCCTTCCAATTTCGAGGATGTAACAATTCCTCTTGATGATGAATTAACTGAAATTGTATCTCAATTTGATGATATTTATGAAATATGTATTTGTTTACAAGAAAATATTCCACATCATACATTAAAGGGATCAGAGAAAATTTCAGATGGACTTTTTGTAAATCAAATTTCACATGACGAATTAAGAGAAGACCAAATCTTTTCATATGAATGTTATAATTTTGTACCTTATCAATCTATCACATCAAAAGACGGGATGATAATAACGAATAATTTTGATTATCCTTTCACTGCAGATTTAACTCTATATGTAAATACTACTCATTGTACATATCATGATCCAATAGAACCTTGGTTAGAAGAAACGTTTCGTGTGATATTTCCTATAAATAATAATCTTTTAATTTTTCATTTGTTAGAAATAGTTCAAGATAGTTTTAGTTTTTATTTTTGCATTTTATCATTTCTACATTTGATTTGGGATGTACATGTGTCTGTTGATTTTAGTTTACATGACTGGTTATATGATTTCACTTCATTTTTTATTTCATTTGATCTCTTTTGTACATATGTAATTAGTATTTAGTTTTTTGTTTGTTTGTTTGTTTTGTTTGATTTGAAGGGGTCTTGTATATAAATAATATTATGGTAGCACACTGCCTGGTATTAACATGTTTCTTTATTATTAAACCTGATATATTTTGAAGAGAGCATTTTGATTGATCTTCTTGTCTTATCATATTTTATTATTTATGACCAAACTACTCCTAGCCTTGAAATTTTTTGTCATACTTAGCTAAGTAGTCAGTTAACTCCATGAGCATTATTCTTGGACTTTTATCTTTTGAATGATGACCAAGTCATAGTAAGCTCACTTTTTGAATATTGTTCTTCCTGAAATTTATAGCAGTCGGTAACATTGGCCATCACTAGGCTATCCACATAATCTAAAAAAACATGCAATCTGAATGATTCTTCACATCCATTAGAATGAATTTGTAAATAAATAAATAAAAATTTGATTGAAGAATAGGAGGTCTCTCTATAGAGATGGCCTATCATGATCATCATCCCTGTCGGGGATGACATCATTTTCTATGACCAGGGTGATGGCTTTTGGTCATAAGATCAAGGGACAGGAGGTCTCATTACGAGACGACCTATTCATCTCCAACAGTTCTCGTGAATGATGTTGTCAATATTTGGTTACCACTCCAAGGCAGTAGTCTTAAACCAAAGTTCTAATTAATTGTTGTTTTATGTAAATAAATATTAGCAATGAAAGAGGCTAACTAAGAAAAGGGAGGTCTCATCACAAGACGATCCTTTTATGATCATGGATCCTATTGGATTGAATTTTCCATATTTGGTTACCAAGCTAATGCATTGGCTCTTGGTTTTATAATCAAGAGATAGGGGGTCTAATCACGAGCCAACCTGCTCAATTTCTGATAGTGCTTGCGAATGATGCTTCCATTATCTAGTTACCATGCTAGGGTAGTATTCCTTAGTTAATGTATTTATGTTCATATAACAAAAAAATATAAAGATTAAAAAGAGAAAGAAAATGCAAAATTGAATAGTTAGTCACTGATGGATGGGTCGAATTTTTCAGATACCCTTCTTTGAAAATGTGGAAGTTATATCTGTACGTTAATGCTTGCTTGACTATCTTTAATCATGGAGGGATTCTTTCTTCTTAAAGTTTTCTTACTACATGTATATTAAAATTCATCCAGTTTTGCAAAGTTTCAGATATAATGTTTAGGGTTATTTATTTGGTTGCAACAACATTTTAAGTTTGATTCTTAATATATAGGTGTCACGTCCCCTCCCATCGTTCCAACGCAAGGAAGGGAACATGACCAACATTCTGGGATTTTACAAAAACTCAGTCCCATTCATTATGAACAGATTCATAACAAATAAAACACGTGTGCATATGCCATTCAAAATAAGCATGCACAACGGAATTAAACTATCCACATGCATTCAACATATCAATAACAGTCATCAAATAATTAAAACAACGAAGAGTGTAATACACATAGAGAATACTTATTTTGATGGTGAAGTTTCCCCAAGAAACTAGCTATGCAACTGCAGTGTTCCACCCAGCCATATGCCAATTGTGTTCATCAATCTCTCAACACAATTGCCACCCCCGAGCTGGGCATGATTTACACAAGGAATGGGAACACTCAATCTCATGAACAACGAAATAAACATTGCATCTAAGCCAAGCCAATCCATAGTTGGTTTTATCAATCCAGATATGAACCCTCTATTTTTGGATGCTTGCACTCAAACTCAAGCCAAAGTAATGGATACCCATAACTCATACCACATTCTTCTCTCCCACACACAAAAAAAGACATATGTTGGGTAGAGGGAAAATGTTTTTACTAGGGTATTCACAAACAAGATGTCCATGGGTTTTCCCCAAATTGTGGCCAGTCAAAAATGGATTTTGGGAAGGGAAAATCGAACACAAAGAGGAAAGTCGAGTTTCTAGCATGTATGTGGGAATTTGGAGGGAAAAAAAAACCTCCCAGGACCCCCAAATTGGATTCCTCTTCCCTCCAGATGTTCTGCAACCCCCCAAAATACCTCCCAACTAGAGAAAAATGGAGGAAAACTTAGGAAAACATGAGGGAAATCTCCCAGGTTGCTTCCAACTTGTGAGAGAGACAAACTGGTTTATGGATAATGGATTGGGGAGCAAATTCATGGCTCTTTTATTTCCCAAGAAGCCAAAACATGAATTTCCAAAATGGTGGCTTTCCCATACACGAAAATTGGACAGCCATACCTCTCCATTTCCCCAAAATAATACTTACTTCAACCAATTATTGGGATAAATAAATGATTGGGTACAAAATTCAACATGGGTGGTTGAAAGTTCATGGTTTCTCTCATTGAAACTTGGATTGACTTTATTGGCTCAAGCGTTTGAATATTTCCCTCCCATTTCCTTGTAAAAATCATGCCCCCATACTCTTGTTGCATTGCAATGCATAACTAGTTGTGGGTATTTTATTAAAATGCATATTTAGATGATATTTATGAGTTCTATTGTGCTTGGATAGCACACAAACCATATGCATCAATTTTAACACTAAATTGTTGGCGGGGTTTTGGCCTTGAGCTCCTCACCATGATTTTATATTGATATTACATCATTTACATGTTTGATGCAACAAGGTCAAAATCAGGATATTACAATCCCCTCACCCTTGGAATAACACTGTCCTCGGTGTTCGCTTTATTTTTATCAAGGTTCCATGTCCTTCTTTTCAGCTGCAACTGAAATTCCTTTCTCTCTCTTCATCAATGTCCATTGGATCTCTTTCCAATATTTAGATTCTCATACTAATCCTTTTAGGACAACCACATGTCCCTGGAATCCTTAAAATGTCTTCAAGGTCCTTTCATCCAACAATACCTATACTCAAACATTGAGTCAATTCATACATCAATCCATTATCACAAGATTCATCTCTTAACAAGAGTTTAAAAACCATAGCCAAATCATATACACATGTATATTCACATTAAATCAACAAGAAGATGCAAGATAAACCAAATACTTATCTGCATGAGAATCTTCCTTTAGCTCCACAAGTATCCTACGTTGTGTTGGCAGGCGGTTAGATGGGTCATTATCGCAGCACCGCGAGTGCTGCGATACCACAAAAGCCGAAAAGACGAAGCACAAATGATGATATCTTATGTAGTTTTTTGTCAATTGTACCACGGTATGCGGGTTTTTGGGTCATTTGGACCACACTAGTTAGATTTTGGGTCAATGTTGGTTAGGAAGTTGTTAGTAAGTGGACAAGCAATGTAAAGGCAGAAGCCTATAAATAGATGTAGATATGTAGGTGTTGAATAACCGAAGCTGGATCATCTTATGTTGAAATTTTTTTTGGAGATATTGATGCGGAGTTGAGTATTTTGTATCTGGGTTTTTGCGGAGTTAATATAATGAGACAAAGCTGTTTTGTAGAATCCTTGTGTACCTTTTGTTTATCTGTGGTAATGCATGTTACGATATGAATCTATGAATGATGCGATGTTTCCTTCCTGCAATTAATGCTTTACTATTATATTTGCTGCAATGATGAATGGTTCTGTTGAATGATGTTATGAATATAATGATGTCTGAGTTAAATGCATAGATCTATTTCTGAAATGTTGCAATAAGTTAAGTAATTGAACCGTAAACATCCTCCTTCATTCAGCAGAAACATGGTTCCGTCAACCCTCCCTTGAACATCTCGGGTGAGACCTCATCTTCTCTACAGGTGTTGCTGGACGAGGTAAAACCTGTCTGGGTCGGTGCTTAGGGAGATCGCGGTGGTCTGGGTGTCGACAGTGCTGGGAACCCCTGTTGACTGGGTTTGTGTCAACACGTTAACTTCAGACAACTATGGCACCCACAAGACCTGCCCCACCCAACACAAGGATGGTACCTCTTCTCTGCTACACAGTCCCTCGAGTGTACCCACCCTTTCTAGTGCTCTCCAGGGTGTGCATCGAAAGGTAACCAAGTTTCTGCAAGCCTTAAATCACCTATGCATATGTATAAAAAAAATGTTACGCTAGCACACTGGCTGCACCACATCATTCCAATAACCAATGCCAAGCGAGTATGCCAGCTAGGTTTATCAAGCATTCCATTAACCAGTATGCTAAGTCATTTCTCCGACTGGGTTTATCAAGCATACAACAACCACTGCCAAGCCAGTACACCGACTAGGTTTATCAGGCATTCCATTAACCAGTATGCTAAGCCAGTTCTCCAACTGGGGTCATCAAGCATACAAAAACCATTGCCAAACCAATACACCGACTGGGTTTATCAAGCAATAAAACAAAAGAATACAATCGCATGGCTCCTTTTCCTATGCAAACCAGTGGTTCCCTCCAGGAAATCCATAGGTGACTCACTTGATTGCAGGCTAGCATGGCCCCACAATACCCACTCACACAATACAAGGATGGTACCCCTTCTCTGCTACACAGTCCCTCGGGTGTACCCATCCCTCTAGTTCTCTTCAATGTGAGCGTAGAAATGCTACCAATGCCCATGCAATATTCCTGAGTACCCATGCTCTTACTGGGTTTAACAACACTGCAAAGAGTCAAGCACACATAGAGAATTTTGCAGGGTTTCTCAAACCCAAGCCACTCTTTGAATTTCCTTTTCATTTTCATCTTTAGCAGCAGGCATCTGTCCTAGTGGAATATTTTTCACCATCTCGCATGCATTACACACAAGCATGCAGTCCACATGAGATGTCATCATAATAATTTCAATTAGAATTTCTCAAATATGTTTCATACGAAAACTGGATTTCCTAAACATAAGGTCCTTCTCATGATGTTTAGCTCTTGCAAGCCATAACACATGGTCTTCCTACATTGTGTACTCTTGGCACAATTCACAAACAATTCAAATCTGAGTTTACAATTCTGTCTACTACATAAATTAGATTTGTTTAACCATGAGGCCATCCTCATATTTTTTGGATCCTGTAAGTGGTATAAATCTGTCCACTATGGTTTTACACTTGCTGCCATAACATGAACATCCACCTACAACACGTCCTCTTGACACAATTCTAGAGAAGCCAAACAACCATTAGTAATTATTAGCAAAATTTCAAACCTAAAATTCACAATCTGTTATGTACATAAATTAAATTTCACAACCATGAGACCATTTTCATAATTTTGGATTTTGCACATGGTAGATTCCAGTCTTTATTATGGACTTACCCACATTTCCATACCCAAGACATTTCTATCTGAAATCTGAAAATTTCAATCAGCCAAACACTTGGTGAGTATCCATGCAAATAATCTTTCATTGCAACATTTACAAGTCACTGAAGTGAGCTCAGAATTATAACACTCGATAATTCAAACACTATCAGTTGTTATTATCTCAAAGACAATGAAATACATTTACTTTATATGCATCATTATCACAATAAAATTGCAGGATACAATTATATTATCTATGCATTTTAAATAAAACTTCCAATTCTCATGATTACACAATCGTATCCATTCAAGCAACTCTTTCCTCCCAACAGAGCATTCTTGGTAGACCATCAAACATGACTACCTTCTTCATGCAATTATTTTCCTGCATCCATAGCAACTCATGAAATGATCTCATAATTGCCAATAATTCTATCATTTCAGTTATTAATGACTTGCAATGAAATATATGCCACAATCATGCATTCACACAATGCCTCTCAACATGTGTACCCACACATATGTAGAAACAATCACAAATTTTACATAATCTTTTAATGTGCATTCACTCAATGCAACGTCACATTGATTCATGATTACCATAAGGTCATGTCATTCATTCCACCATGATGTTTTGGAAGGTATGGCTATTGCCTCAACACATCACCCAACCATCTCCCCAATCACTTGGTTAACTTATCTGGGTGCCTTCCTTGTCCACCCGAACAACACGTCAGGATTTTACTCACTCCTTGGTTGTTGGCAAAGAGGTTTCATCCCATATTAACACCAATAGAGAGTTCATGGGATACTTGTGCAGCAGCATAGAATTACCATTCCAACTACATTATGGCCTTAACCATGACTATCTCCTATGACATGCATGATCACAACATGACCATAAGTCTCACTTGCTTTGGTTATTAAACTCATAACCAACATATACAAATGGCATGATATATTTTCATATGAATGCATTTACAATTCAAAACAACTAGATGGTGTAAAGATCCCTTCCCTTACTACCACATACCTTATGTACCCGGTGGGATAATGTTCGCATAAATGCATTCATCATCACATACATACCAATTTACGATTACTAAGTGTGGCTAAAGGGATTCTTACTCAATTTGCTTTTTGTACACAATCATAAATAAGCCATTACATGCATGGATTCCATTAACATCTTTGATTTTACATGATCAATTGGTCTCCTACAAAGGATTACACCATCCTTCCACCAACCTTGTGATCATAGATTTTTTGCACCAACCTTTCTTCATAAGGTCGTTGGTCACATGCAACAACATCATCAACATCTTTATCCATGCTTATGTTGTCCTTGGTCCTACAACCAATACCAACACCAATAGTGATTATCAACCACAATATTTATCTTAAGTGGCTCATTGCATATGTAAAACTTCATTATTTTTACCAACATGCAACATTATATACATGCACAAGCATATTCACATGCACTGTGCAATGTCTATTAATATGCCCACTAGTGCATATTCACTTCATCTATCTAATCTCTTGCATTTTTGGCATTCCTATGCAAAATTTTCTATAGATAAAACTTGAAAATATATCAACAAGAGAAGAGTTAAGGAATTCTCCCTTTCCAATCCCTTATCATAACAGGGAATTTCTCTTCCACATCATAGCTGATCCAATTTCATGGTCTCTCTAGCAATCACACAAGGAATCATTAGCTATGATTTTCTCACCAAGTAGTAATTCAATAGATATATAAAATTCCTACTTGCTATTTTCCAAGCATGCAATTCTTATGCTATAACCAAAAATAGTTTAAGGTGAGAAATTTCCCTCTTTATCAACATTGCCTTACTGCTCCAATTGCTTTCAGAAATTATGGCCAAATTCAACTTGACCTTTCTTGGGCTTCCTAGCACTTATTAGCGCTACAATTTATTCAATATCAACTCCATAAGGAGTCTTTTACAAGTCCATTATATGTGCTTGTACCTCATTCAACTATGATACTTCCTTTTCTTTCTCATAGAAATATTTTCCACAATGTTGAACCATACAATTGGTTCACACATGGGAATTCCTCATTCCCCAATTAGCAGCCTTTGCATGGCCACCATGTCACTATCATGAGCCACATGCCAATTCCACCTACTAGGATGTCTTATTCCTACGAGTGAAAACTTTTTTGGGGGGGAGAATGGAATTGCCTTACCCATTCTCATTACTTACTCATAAGTTACTAACTCATATCTTGTAACTTCTCTTATAATGCATGCACATGTCCACAATGATGATTGACTCATAATCTTTACAAGTTACATGTCCCATACTCGATAACTTATTCCAATACTTGTTGGGGATTCTTTCATGGAATACAATATCCATCTTTGATAATCAAGAGCTCCCATGGCTCTTCCTTTCAATTCAAATTGCATACATTGCTATCAATAGTACATTGGATGCATTATTGTCCAAGGCACCAATGTCCATTATTGGACCCTTTCATCCTCCAATGATTAGACATGGCTATCACTCCTCCACAATACATATTACAACCAATTACTCTTAGTAAGGATTCCACAAACCCTCTATGCAATTCATATTGCACATTCTGAGCATAGAGAATGCATTTCATACATTCTGGCTAAGGAACATCACTTCCTTTTAGTTCCCTTATTCCATCCTGTGCTTATAAAATACAATTTGCAAGAGTGTATTCTTATCCATTCAACATGTTTTTACACATGTTAACATGAATTTCCATAATAATCTCAATTGAATATCCTTGCGCATTAGTGGAACTAGTCACTAAGCATCCAACTAGGCTTGCTTCAATTCTTCACATTGCTAGCTAACCAACAATTTTACCATGATCATGATCCCAAATGTGCTTCCACTTTTATTTTGACATCACCATTACCATGATATTGGTATCATAATATTTAATCACTTTGAGTTACTCTCATATTTAGTACTCCTACACCCTCATATAAATCTTTTTCCAAAATTTTGGCTACTTCGTAGGTCACCCATAATGAGAATTTCTTACTCAATTGGGCCTAGAGGATTTCCTCTACCTGCTATTTGAAACAACTGGAAACCTGTTTCAAAACAAAAATCATTTTGTTGATTCTTCTACATTTTAGCCTCATTGCATTCTCAAAGAGACACAAAAAGAAACAATTTCATGTATTCTGGGGACTTATACCCAAATTGACAATTTCTGTCAACCACATAATTCTCTCACAATCAACAACTGTCTCACGGGGATGACGGAGGTCAAGGGGGCTTGCGAAATCTTGCGCATAAGTTCAATGCCATTTTCCAACTTCTGGCACCTGAAAATCTCCCTGCAAAACTACTAAATTCTATGTTTTGGCGAACTTTTCAATTTTCCTCTAATCGACACATTTATCACTTTGTCACCGACCCATTTCGACGGAATTATTGTTTTGCCTCCGATCGGCACACTTTTCCATTTTGCTCTGAAATCATTTTCGGCGAAATTGTTGTTTTGTCACCGATCGACACAATTTTCATTTTGTTTCCAATCGACGCATTTTCCGATTTGACGCTGACCTGTTTTGGTGGACTTGGCCTTTTGTCGTCGATCGATGCAACTTCACATTTTTCATTGACCTGATTGAAGCACTTCCAGTTTCTCGCTGATCAGCGCAACTTCACATTTTCTGCCGACTTGATCGATGCACTTCAAGTTTCTCGCCGATCGACGCAACTTCAAATTTTTCGCCCACTTGATCGACGCACTTCCAGTTTCTCGCCAACTTCAAATTTCTGTCGACCTGTTTCAGAGACCTTTTCTCTTTTCGTCTATAGTTTTGGGGGAATTTTCCTTTGTCTGCCAAAACACTTTCGGCGGACCTTTGAATTCTGCGCCGAAATGCCTTTTTGACAATTTCCTCAATTCTTCATCGAACTCTTTCGGCGTCGTTTTCAATTTTGTGTCGACAATTTCAGTGACTTTCTCACTTTGTCACTGAAACACATCGACATGCTTTACCATTTTTCGTCGAATCATATCGACGCAACTCTGCGAAACTCCCCGAAACATGTTGGCGCAACTCCACAAACTTCGCCGACACATACTTAGGCAAAAACTCAAAACTTAGAAAAAATTTCCCTTCTGTTTCCAATGATCAGTGATGAGCATGAAACAAGCTTACCTCTGCAAGTTTCCTGATTTGGACCATATAGGCCCAATGTTGTAACCTTTCGCTCTGATACCACTCTGTCACATCCCCTCCCATCAGTCCAACGCAAGGAAGGGAACACAACCAACTTATGGGATTTTACAAAAACTTAGCCCCATTCATTATGAACAGATTCATAACAAATAAAAAACATGTGTGCAGATGCCATTCAAAATAAACATGCACAACAAAATTAAAATATCTACACACATTTCACATGCATTCAACACATCAATAACAATCATCAAATAATTAAAACATTGTAGAGTGTAATACACATAGAGAATACTTATCTTGATCATCAAGTTGCCCCAAGAAACTAGCTACACAACTGCAATGTTCCACCCAACCATAGGCCAATTGTGTTCATTAATCTCTCAACACAATTGCCACCTCTGAGATGAGAATGATTTCCAAAAGGAATGGGAACACTCAAGCTCATGAACATCCAAATAAACATTGCATCTAAGCCAAGCTAGTCCATAACTGGGTTTATCAAGCCAGATCCGAACCCTCTATTTTTGGATGCTTGCACTCAAACTCAATCCAAAGCAATGGATACCCATAAATCATACCACGTTCTTCTCTCCCACACATAGAAAAATACATATGTTGGCCAGAGGGAAAACATTTTTACTATGAGAGTCACAAACAAGATGTCCATGGGTCTTCCCCAAATCGTGGTTAGTCAAAAATGGATTGTGGGAAGAGAAAATCGAACACAAAGAGTAAAATAGAGTTTCCACCAAGTATGTGGGTATTTGGAGCAAAAAAATACCTCCCAGGACCCCCAAATCAGATTCATCTTCCCTCCAGATGTTCTGCAACCCCAAAAACGACCTCCCAACTAGAGAAAAATGGAGGAAAACGCAGGAAAACGTGAGGGAAATCGCCTAGGTTGCTTCCAACTCGTGAGAGAGACAAACTGGTTTATGGATAATAGCTTGGGGAGAAAATTCGTGGCTCTTTTCTTTCCCAAGAATCCAAAACATGAATTTCCAAAATGGTGGCTTGCCCATACACGAAAATGGGACAACCATTCCTCTCCATTTCCCCAAAATAATAATTACTTCAACCAATTGTTGGGAGAAATAAATGATATGGTACAAAATCCAACATGGTTAGTTGAAAGTTCATGGGTTCTCTCATTGACACTTGGATTGAATTTATTGGCTCAAGGGTTTGAATATTTCCCTCCCAATTCCTTGTAAAAATTAAGCGCCCATACTCTTGTTGCATTGCATTGCATAGCAAGTTGTGGGTATTTTATTAAAATGCATATTTACATGATATTTATGAGTTTTATTGTGCCTGGATAGCAGACAAACCATATGCATCAATTTTAACACTAAATTGATGGCGAGGTCTTGGCCTTGAGCTCCTCACCATGATTTCATATCGATATTACATCATTTACATGTTTGATGCAACAGGGTCAAAATCGGGATATTACAATAGGCTAGTGAGTTAAGTGGTTCAAGTGATATTAAATATGACACTTCGAGAAGTCATGCTTTGCTGCTCATCTTTATTATTTCTAGGTAAATTCTCAGAGATAACTGGTTCACCCAGGTATGTTGCCATTTGTTGGCCCCCAACAACTTCACCTTCATTTTGAAAAATAAAAGCCCCCCCATTAGAATGTTGCATATACTAACTTTACATTTTCCTCCATCTTATCTTGCTTGATTTGATAGGTGATTTCATGGTTATGTTTTATCAATCCCTCACTCTTTGCGACTCTCTTGACTTGTCTTTCTTGAGATAGAGATTTGTTGGTTTGACTTATGTGTGTCATCTAGTCTTCTTACTTCTTGGATTATCTTTAACACTTTCATGCCTTTATTTGAGCTTATTTGAGCCAACTATAATATTTTTCTAAGACCTTTAATTTCATTTAAAATGAGTTTTCATTGTATAAAAGTATTTTACTTTCCTTATGTACTATTTTTTGTCATGAAGGCTAATCTTATTACATATATATAAATATTAATGTCTTATATTTATATCAATTATACAATTTTTTTTTTATAGATATGTATATATATAAGCTTGTGGTTATTATTTTAATGCCTTTATTATAATACTATTCTATTTTTAATATAAAATTTATTATTTTTACGCTGTAGACATTTCACTTACGAGAACCATAACCATCCACGTCGGCTAGATTCCTTGCTCATAGAATGAATGGAATGCTGCCACGTGGATGGTGCCATCATGATGGATGCTATGGCATGATTCAAGATGCTCGTGGCCTCCGAGGTTAGCATCTGCTGCACTGTGCGTATCCCTGCTCGTAACATTACCCATAAGCTTCCTGTGCAATTAAATTTAACTGGTCCTATCTTTGACCCTCCCGCTATGGTTTCCATCGTTTCCCATATATATCTCTTCGTTTTGATAATGATTCCAATGTCATCTAGAGTCTGATAGAACTCGAACTCTTCGTTTTGATAATGATTCCGTTGTCGTCTAGAGTCTGACAGAACTCGAATTGTGACAACTGGAATGTGTTTTGTCATGGGATGCTTTTCCCATGGAGAGTCCCATCTCTAGAAGGCTTAATCTAGGCTAACCAGGTGGTGGAGCTCTGCATGCGGATCATGAAACTTAGTAGAGTCTCATCTTGTAGAAAACACTTGGCAAGTGAATTTGCTTTGATATATTCAATGGTACGTTGGCAGTCTTCTAATTTCAAATTGATACTAAAGTTGCCGGGCAAATTGCAAAAGTTGACAAGTTCCTATTTTTTGAGGGGCATAGAAATAAGCTGGAGCAGTGTAAGATCAATCTGAAAATTGTTGAGTTCTTACGATCCAGAACTCTATCAGTGCCAAACACAAATATTTTGTTGGTTCTTGCCTTTTTTTATGTTTCTTGTTTATGGTAAAATAGGTTTCTTATGTTCAAAAATCATTTTTATATGATACTATTATATTATATAATCTAGTTTAAAAAGTAAAAGGATAGGGCCTATCAGCGAAGGGGATTATACCAAAATTAGTTCAAATTTCATTAAAAGAAACATAAGTAATTTTTAACTGTCCTTATTTTATTCCAATGCGTACTTCAGGACTCGCTTACGCTCAAACATGGATAAAATTATTATAAATGAATTAGTGAGAAATAGATTGTAAAGAGGCATGATAGAAGACGGACTAATCTTGTATCGAATACATCATAGGTTAGAAACATGAAAGGTAGCCATGGAAGAAGGAATGTAGAATGTACAGGGCAGTAGGCAGAAGTAGAAGGATATGAGAATGGACATCCTACAGCACAAGTGGGAGCTGCAAGCTAGGAGACTCAGAGGTCCCCAAGGACAGTACTGAGCATGAAGACAAGGGGAACTGGATAACCAGTAACTCATGGCAGGGATGTCCAGTAGCAAGAGTGCCCACACAATAAGTTTAAAAAGCCATATTTCCGTGTTCGTTTTTTCATTAGTATGTCCAACATACTGAACTCTTATAAATTCGAAGAAGATGACAACTCTTTTGTTAAAACATAAATATAGGTTTGATAGTTATAATAAAAGTATTATATCTATCAATTCAGTAAACAGAGGATGTAAATCCAAGAACTCGTAGGAACCAACTGGGAATGGTCAAGACTTGGATATAACTATAAAGTTGTAATAAACAGATAAGTTTGTTTCTGCAAAATATATTTAAAAAAGAAAAAAAATACAAATGTTCAGATTTCACCTAAATCTACCCAGGCTATGTAAACTTCCATGACAATTTTACTATACTGAACTGAATTTCGCCCAATGTAAAGCATCTCACTACCTGTAGGATTTACTTTGCTTTATGTGGACAAGAAAATTTGTTATGGCCTTGTTGGAATATCAATCCACACTCCGAACCTATTTTACCAGAAACGGGACTATGTGGTTTTGGGAGGATAAGACACGTAAACCCCTACCCAACTCCCAAGGAGATATCATAGGGTGATTCCATGAAGATGGGTAACTCTTTTTGGCCAAATATGACGCTGAAAAATGGAAATTTTACCCATGTATTAAATTGAAACCCTCGAAACTCATATTTTCCAAATGAATTTTGACATGCAGTTGAAAAATGAAACGTAGAGAATTATGTTGGATTTCCAATGATATTTTTTTCAAAATATACCAATACCATTTATGGTGTCGAATTTTCATATAATGAAACGTGTGTACTTAAAAATTTGAAGAGCAATTAACAAGTAGTTTGTGTTCGTGTATGATAATTTAATGTTAAAGTAATAATTTTAAAAAATGAAATATGTGAACATGATATAGACAGAATACACTAGTGCTTACCTATTTTTCTTTTATTTTTTCTCGAAAAACTATATTTATTATTATTTTTCGAAACTGACCAATGAATATTTCAATCACATTTTGCACACATGTGTGTTCGTGCACCAAATATTTTGATTGTTTACATAATTTGCAAAACTAAAAATACTCTTTTGAAGAGGACGCACTTATCTAGTGCTTGTGTATTTTTTCAATTTTTTTGGATGTGTATTTTGAATGTTGTGGATTTATCTTTGAGCTTAATCGAAGTTGTCGGCAGGGTTTTTTAAGGCAAGTTTTAGTAGAAATTAAAAAACAAAAGACATATGAAAATAAAAATTTGAAAATTTTATGTATATGGATAGAGGATTCATTGACGAATCCAATGGTATAAAGTCCTCCCATTAATGGGCATTTAATGACATGGTTTAACCCTCAGGAAGGCAGGCAAAAGTTTCAATCTGTAGTGAAAAGGGCTCTCGGCCTGTTTTTTAAGCCCACGATCAAGCTATTTGCTTGATCGAGGTATTTAAAATACCTCAATCGAGGGTTTAAAAAGACCTTTATTGAGGGTTTAACAAGACCTCGATCGAGGTATGTTCAAGCCCTCAATCGAGGGTATGTAAAATAAGCTCGATCGAGGGTTCGTCTCTGTAAAAAAAATATAAAAACGAGCCCGAGAAAGGAGTTGGACAATTAATGTTTCCAACCACCATTCCCTCGTAAAAATGACAACCAACCTCTATATAATTACTAAAAAAATGATGAATAACACTAATTTAACTCATTGTTAGTTTTTTTTCAATTAGAGCTATTTGAATTTGATGTTGTTCAATTTTAGAGCTTGGTGAATTTGATGTTGTTCAATTAGAGCTTGGTGATTTTGATATTGTTCAATTAGAGTTCATTAGACATTTAAGATTTCTTTGTAGACATATTTCATACTAACATATTGTTGTTTGTTATAACAATTTGAATAAATCTTTGTTTGTTTTCATTGTAGTTTGATGGGGAAAGCATGGTCGTCAAGGTAATGACAATGAAGAGCGTGAGAAGGCTAGAGAAAGGATGAGACAACATAGAGCAAACTTGAGAGAAGAAGAAGATGCACATTTGGTGCAACAAATTCCAATTGAGGACAACCAAGGTAAATTATTGAATTACATGCTATCATAATTTAAATATCATACTACATAATTTACAAAATTAGTAACAATTTTCCAATAAATTTAACTAAATTTCATAATTTTATTTGTTTCATATTTATTTGTAATGATATTCTTATTTATTTCATCCATTTGTTATTTAAATTTCAAAGTTTGCAACAATTTTTATGTTAAATGAACAATTTTCAAGTGGCTAACAAATGTTAAATTGGAACAATTTTCAAATGAAACATGTAAATTTAGATTATATTTTCATGTTAATACATGTACATATTTTTAACAATTTTCAAATTATTTCAAAGTTGCTAACAATTTTCAAATTATGTTTCAAAGTTGCTTTAACAATTTTCAAATTATTTCAAAGTTGCTAACAATTTTCAATTTTATTGTCCAACAATTTTCAAATGAAATGTACACATGGATTCTATTTTCAAGTTAAAATGTATGTACATATTAACTATTTTCAAATTTCTAAATTTTACTAACAATTTTCAAATTAAATGTACACTTGGACATTATTTTCACGTTAAATTATACATATTTAACTAATTACAATTTTCTAAGTTATTAACAATTTCAAGTTAAATGTAATTTCAATTCTTGTTTTCTTAGAATATTCAATTTGAAAACAAATGAATAAATATTTTAAAATGAACATGTTATGATAGTTATGTATTAGTTAGAAAATTCAATTTGAAAACAAATGAATGAATATTTTCATAGTTATGGTGGTTGGCAATTTTCATAGTTATGAATATTTGAAAACAAATGAATGTTCAAAGAGCTAAATTATAATGTTTACTTTAAAAAAAATCCATTTAAAAGTTCCATCTATCAAATACTTTTACTTACATAACATGACATATCACCATGATAAGATTAATGATTAGAATCATATATTTTTTTAGTACAAATTGGAAATAATTATTTGCAATGTTTGCAACCTTGCATTTATATGTGAAGCATTATTTAAATTGAGTTTGATTTATGGAGATTGTGAACGAGGGTTTCATAGATTGGTTTAATTATGAATTTTATTATCTTTTATTCTTTCCATTTTGTATTTGAGAGAAATGTGTTTTTGTTGAGACTATTTTCAAAAATCTTTGAGGGTGAATTTCTATAAGGATTTTAATGGGTACAATGCTAATGTGGGTTGTAAATTTGTAATGGTTTCAATGGCAAGCCCAAGACTCTAGCAAAACATTCACCATTAACAAGTTCACTTTATCACTTATTGAATGTATATATAAAAAAAAGAGTTTTAAATTGTATAGAGTGATCTTTAAAAGAATGAATTATAGCCCAATCAATTAATGCATTGTGAATGAAATGATGTCTCTCATTTAACACCTATTTATTTAAATTTCTCAGGTTTATAATCAAATCATCTTACACTTCAAAATATTTTCATAGTTAATGTATTTCCAATTCATGTACCAATTTTTTTTATGCATTAATGTAGGGATAAGTTAACTTTTTTTTTTTCTTCCTATAGTAGGTATATAATTTATATTTCAAAATTTTTAACAATTTTCAAGTTAAATGGATAATTTTCAAGTTAAAAATTGATAGTTATGTATAATTAGTTGGAAAATTCAATTCACACTCAATTTTCAATTTGTCAATTTCTACATCAAATTTCAAGTTATAATAGCAATTTTAAAGTTCAATGCACAATTATCAAGTTATTAATAATTATCTTGAGTTAAATATATATACTTGATTTTCAAACTCTACAATCAATTATCAAACTAAATGTACAATTTCAAGTTACATGTACATATTTAGTTATTTTGAAATTAAGTTACAAACAATTTTCTTGTTTTAATGTATTTTCAATACGTGTACCGAATTCTTCTCAAGTCACTAGCAATTTTCAATTTGTTAATTTACATGTACAACAAATTTTAAGTTACTAGCAATTTTAAAGTTAAATGTATAAGTTAATACCAATTTCAAGTTACTAGCAATTTTAAAGTTAAATGTACAAGTCACTACCAATTTCAAGTTACAAGCAATTTCAAATTTTACTAGCAATTTCAAACTTCAATTCTAGAACAATTCTCAAGTTTAATTAAGCTAGCAATTTCAAGTTACTTGAGCAATTTCAAATTTCAAGTTACTAGCAATTTCAATTTTTACTTAGAACAATTCTCAAGCTAAATGTATTAGTTGGAAAATTCAATTCACATGCAATTTTCAATTTTTCAATTTCCACATCAAATTTCAAGTTACTAGCAATTTTAAAGTTCAATGCACAACTATCAAGTAACCAATTTTCAATTTGTTAATTTACATGTTATGTAGGGAGAGATTATGGTCATACATCACATCATGGTGATCAAGAATCACATGACCCTGTGCCCCCTCATGGTCCTGATCAACCATCACATGACACCTTTCCCTCTCACATTGAAAGTATAATTGGGAGTTGCAGTGGGGTTGGAAGGGGTGGAAATTTTCTAGAGGATTGTGCAATTGTTTCTGCACAAGAAGAGATTGGGAACTCGATCCCTGGTCAGAGAGTTAGAGAGCATGTCAATAACATAATCAAGTCATATTTTGAACAACATTCAACGATGGCACAAGCTCAAATCCTACATGGGTTGATAAAACACAAAAAATTGAAACGTGCCACAAAGTTGTTGGGTTTTCAAGATGTTAAAACAAAAAAGACACGTGAGAATGCAATAGAAAATGTAAGAACTGCATTATCTTCGTTTGGAAAATCAAGAAACAATGATACCCGAGCTGCTCGTAGGGCAATTACAACGGTTGTTGTGGCTCAAAGAACCTCAAGGAATCAAATGATATCAACAATGGCATCATTGCTCAATGTTTCAAAAAGAACATTGCTCAAATATACTAAATTCAGGGTCCGGATAGATGAAAATGATGAAGCTGCTTGTTGGGCTCTTATTTGTAGGCAACCCTATCGAGGCAGGATGGCAGCAGGCATTAGAGAGAAGGTGATAGAGTTTTGGGATAACCATTCTCGTGCTATTCCAGATTGAAAGCATGTCCTGTGACAACGTTTATCCGGAGGCATTTATCAGGAGCACTATAAGCATGTGATGGAGATGACGAGAGTTGCACTTTACAAGGAATTCAAAGAAACCAATCTTGGTGTTCAAATATCATTTAGCATGTTCAACAAATTGAAACCATGGTATATTAGGCCGAATACGATTCGCGACACTTGTTGATGCCGATACCACGTTGAATTTCAACTATACTATGACACATTTCTGTATTTTTGCAAAAGGCACTGGAACGGTGTACTAGCTCCTCACACAGTGCGAGATTTTATTTGTATGATACTATGCAACATGAATCCTGAACACGTGTTTTTCAATAAGAGGTGTGTAGGTGGGAGAAAATGCCATGAATGCGGTGATTTGACATTGTTCCATAGGAACTTTCCTATCGATCCAACACACCATGGATTGTCAAATATCACCGTTAGGTGGAAGAGGTACGAGTACATCACCATGAATCCAACATCTTCTTCATCTGTTCCATCCAAGAGGATCGACTTGTTCGATGATGAGATTCCTGTTTCATATTTCATGGAGAAGTTTCAAAGTCAGATTTATAAATACATAAAGCACTCCCATAGGTCCAGGTGGCAAGCTTCAGAATTCAAACATTCTCGTGAGGTATTTGAGCCGGGCACAATCTTATCAGTGGTAGACTTTGCTGAGAACTACACCTTTTCTTCTCAGAGAGAGATATAGAGTGAGTACTATCACTCCGACCAAGTGTCTATCTTCGTACATATATTGTACAGACATGCTCAGGAAAGCATTGATGGTAGGGATAGCACTCCTCAGTCACATGAAGTGATAAAGGAGTACCATTTTTATGTTAGTGATGATCATGAGCATGACACATTATTCATTCAACACTGCTTTGGGTTGATTTATTATTCATCAGGTAGAGAGGCGTATCATTTGCTCAACACTGGATTTGGTCAGATGGGTGTGCAGGGAAATTCAAATCGGCATGCTCATTTTATTGGTTGAGGCGCCTTCACAAACAGACAGGAATCCGACACACCTGGAGATTTTTTGAAACAGGGCATGGAAAGGGTGAACATGTTGGCGCAAGTGCATGTGTGAAACGAGCACTTCGGAGGTACCAGATGAGTCATGGTGCAACCTGACTCAAATGCTCCACTGAAGTAGTTGATTGGTGCACATGTCATTTGGGACATCAAGGTCGTGAACAAGCAAGGCCGGTGTGCAGGTAATAAACTCCAAACTCAATTAATAAGCTAATAACATTCAATATCATCATTTCCAAAAGAACACATACTCGATAGGAATTTACATATGACAAACTGAATTCCATGCAGGTTCTTTTGGGATGATGCCCTTGGAGATGTTAATAGATCCATGCCGTGGTATTGTGAGACCATCCCTAGTACGAGGGAATTACATTATGTTCGAGTAAAGACATGGGTGACATATTTTCCATTGAAACGAGGAAGTATGCTTGTTTTTGTGATCTTTGCATTGATGCAAATGGATGCGGGCTTGATCACTGTGAAAATGATGTATATGTGAAACCATGGAAATATGTCTCTCTTAATTCAAAGGGCCCACATCCAATTCCAACATGGCAAGAGATGCACATGTAAAATTAGTCACAGCAGATCTAATGAACAAGTAAATCAATCACAACAGATGAACATAGAAAATATGGTGCAAAACTGTGCAAAACATGCAGCAGTGCTCTCTATCCCAGAAAGGGTGAATGAATTACAATACAAACTGTCACAATGACTGAGCAATTCGAATTGCCTAAGGAGGTCATTCGAATCACAGAAATGGAGTAGCTTGACTCTATCTAGGAGTCCTCATCAATCATCGGTGGTGCTCATCAATCACAACAACCAGTCATCCAGGTGTCAAACTGAGTCTAACTGAGTGTAATAAATGTAACTGAAGTGTGTAGCACTGATATAGGATCTGGAGGCTCAGTGGGGGCGCATGGGAGGCTAACTGAAGTCAGAACAAGTCACCTAATCAAACTGGAGGTCAAACGGAAGTGATACAGTCAGTCGGGAGTGAAACTAGCCTCAAATCAGGGAGAATCGGAGCTAACTGAATGTAACTGGAGTGAATCTGCAGTGGTAGGTGAACAAGTGCGCCCTTCTCTGGCAGTAGGTGAGAAGAGGGCACCTTTCAGCTTAGGAGGGATAAAACTCTGTGGTAAGTGGTTCCCGGGTGCTAGAAGAAGGTGGATAAGGTGCTGGAGGCATCAAACTGGTGACTGGGATGCATGCCTGTGCATGCAAGATCCTGAAATAGATCATATCCTGAAATAGATCATGCAAGATCCTGAAATAGATGATGTATCCCGAAATAGATGATGTGGATATCCGAACACCCCCCCTCAAGCTAGACTATGATGTGCCAACTAAAATAATGTGGGGCCCTGGTAACTAAGACCAAAGGTCACCCCAATACAATAATCCAAAAAATGCTGAAAATAAACTAAGTGAGGAAAGAGGGAAAACCCAGTGGGAAGAAAGCCCCCCCTCAAGCTAAAGCATAATAATGAATCAATCTGTCTCCACCATGATGGAACTCACCCCCAACAGTGAACGGAGGTAAGAGAACTTCTTCTCAGTGAAGCTCTTAGTGAAGATGTCTGCAATTTGCTCATCAGTAGGGCAATATTGCAGAATGATGGTGCGGTCATGCACCAACTGTCGAATGTAATGCATATGAATCTCAATGTGTTTGGTCCTCTGCCGCTGAACTGGATCTGTGGAGATCTTGATAGCACTTTGATTGTCACAAAATAGGACAGTCGAAGTAGTGCCACCAAAACCAAACTCGGAAAGAATACCCTGCAACCAAACTGCCTGAATGCATGCATTGACTGCCCCTCGATACTCTGCCTCTGCTGAAGAAAGTGCAATGGCTGCTTGCTTTTTGCTGGACCAGAAAATAGAACCATGACCAATCATGAAAACATAACCGGAAGTGGAATTCCGATCAATGCTATCACCTGCCCAATCTGAATCAGTAAAACCAATGAAATCTAGCTCAGAATCTGCAGCATAATGTATGCCAAACTGTCTCGTACCTTGCACATACTGCAAGATCCGCTTGGCTGCTCACCAATGAAGCTCATGTGGCTGCTGCATATATCTTGACATGGCACTCACGGCATATGAGATATCAGGCCGTGAATGTGTCAAATAAAGTAGTGAACCAATCAACTGTCGATACATACTGCAATCTGCAAGCGGTGTGGAATCTCCCTCCTCAAGACTGATTCCTGAGAGGAATGGGAACGGGGATGCCTTACATTCAGCCATATTAAACTTCAATAACAGGTCGGAAGCATATTTTTGCTGAGATATAGTGATCCCATCGAAATTTTGAGCTATCTCCAAGCCCAAAAAGTGACTAAGCAAGCCCAAATCGCTCATGTCAAAAGCTAGATTTAAGGCAGATTTTAGCTTGTTTATTGAAGTAAGTGTGCTACCAGTAATAAGCAGATCATCAACATAAAGTACAATAACCAACAAATTACCTTTAACTCGCTGAAGATAGACATTCGGATCAGATTTGCATCTTTGGAAATTCTGAGAAAGAAGGAAGGAGTCCATCTTTGCGTACCAAGCTCTTGGGGCCTGTTTTAACCCGTACAAAGATTTCTTCAATCTACAAACCAATGATGGATCTGATGTATAACCCTCTGGCTGCTGCATATAGACCTCTTCAGCAAGGTCTCCATGTAAAAATGCACTCTTCACATCCATGTGATGCACTTCCCAGTGCTTGGATGCGGCAATAGCTAAAACAAGGCGGATGGAATCCATCTTTGCAACCGGTGCAAAGGTCTCTGTGTAGTCCACTCCTTGGACTTGGGAAAAACCTTTTGCCACCAACCTTGCTTTATATTTGCTGATAGTGCCATCAGCAGCAACTTTAGTATGGTAGACCCATTTACACTTCACTAATTTTCTTCCAGGTGGAAGAGAAACTAGCTCCCATGTATTGTTCTTTTGAAGAGAACTGTACTCTTCATCCATGGCACTTTTCCATCTCGGATCTCGATGGGATGAATAGTATGATTGGGGATCTGAACCAGCCATCAAATAACAAATCTCAGGAAGAAAAGGATCAGCAATAGAAAGAGCCATACCTGCCCTTTGAAAGTCTCCTCTTGTTCGTCTCGGATCAGCAGGATTTCCAAGACTAGAACCAGCAGATTGTAGAGTGTTTTGGGCCCACTTTGGTAACTGAGGGGGATCTGAATGGTCGGATTCTGAACCTGATATGTCATGATCATCATATGCTACTACAATATCAGAAATATCATAACTCATACCTTCATTATCGCTGCTCGAATCTTCTTCTGGTGAAGGCGGTGAATTGGCAGTTTTCTCCTCAACTAGTTGCAATTCTTGAAGCGGTTCTTCAAACTGCACACTGCGCTCTATGAATATCTTTTTAGATCTGATATCCATGAGTTTATATGCTTTTGATTCTTCCCCATATCCTATCAATATGCACTCGATACTTTGTGGATCCAAAGCTCGTCTCTTCTCAGAAGGAATTCTAGCCCATGCAGTAGAGCCAAAAACTCTCAAATTTGACACATCCGGTTTGTGACCAAAGAATGCTTCGAAAGGAGTCATACCTTTCACGGATGAATGTGGAACACGGTTCTGTATATATGCAGCAACATTGATTGCTTCAGCCCAAATATTTGCAGCCAAACCTTTCGATTCAATCATGCATGTAGCCATCTCTTTCAGTGACCGGTTTTTCCTTTCCGCTACACCGTTCTGCTGGGGTGTGTAGGGAACTGTATGTTGGATCTTGATTCCGCTTTGGGCACAAATTTGCAGCAAATCGGACTTGATATATTCCCCACCATTATCAGATCTAAGAGCTTTGATCTTGCTCTCAGTGGTGGTCTCAACAGAAGCCTTAAAATCCTTGAATTTTCCAAGCACTTCTGACTTGTTTTTGAGAAAGAATACCCATGTAAAGCGGGAAAAATTGTCAATAAATGTCAAAACATACCTTGAACCATTTAATGACATATGGGGCAGCGGACCACTGATATCAGAATGGATCAATCCCAAAATAGTAGAGGCTCTGCTAGCCTTGCCACGGTCGAATCTGTGCTCGGGGTGCTTCCCAATAATGCAACCGGTGCATATTCCCTTCGAGGAACGGAGTTGTGGAAGCCCATCTACCATGGATTTATTTGATAGCAGCAGAAAATACTTATAATTTAGATGTCCAAATCTTTCATGCCAAAGCCTACTAACCTCATTACGATGTGTGCGAAGAGCGGTGGGCTTTGCAAGCTGTATAAAGTGCGAGAACTCATAACATTTTGCAGTGTGGTTTGCCTTCCCAACCGCAACTAGTCTTCCACTTTTGATATCAGAAATTTCAACTGTATTAGGGCTGAATGTGACTTTCTTTGGATCACCAGTATGTGTCATTTGATACACAGAAAGGAGATTCGAAGCTAAGGAAGGCACATAGAGAACATTCTGAAAGCATCCATGTTCTACATGAATCGTACCTTTGCCCTTTGAAGAAATTTTTGAGTCATCTCCCAAATGGATGGGGATGGAGCTGTTTGGATCGAATGAGGAAAAAGAATCAATATTTGCAGCCATATGATTTGATGCACCCGAATCTATCAAGAGAGTGGGCTTCGAAACCGTTGCCATGAGTGCTTGTCCTCTTTCATGATCGTCATTCCGATCCTTCTTCCTTGCACCGTCAGGAAGGGTTATGTTGTTCTTTTCCAAAAGGAGGGCCATTTGATCTATAGTCTTCTTCATACATGAACTTTCGGGATGAAAGCCACGGTTACAATAAGTACATTTAGATTTTTGGTTACCTTCTTTGCCCTTTTGCTTGGATTTCGAACTGGATGGTGCATCCGTTTGCTTGCCTTTGTCTTTTTGCTTGTGAGGCTCGAATTTGGGCTTCTCCTTCTTTAGCTTTCCTTTACCATTCGAGATCTTGGGTCCTTGAACAAATAGGGCTGAATCTTTGGAGCTTATGGACCCCATTTGAATCAACTTGTCATGCTCTTTCGTAACGGACTCAATGAAGGCATTCAAGGTAGGCATCTTCCAATTCGGGGTAGTTAGCCGACCGGAATTGAAAGTAGAGACAAATACCGAATAATCTTTCCCAAGCTTGCTTAGAATGGAGAGGATCAACTGTTTATCCTCTTTGATAACACCACTGTTCTTCAATTGCAAGTTCAAGTTCTTGAATTTTGTGAAGAATTCATTGATGGTCTCGAAATTCTCAGGATTAAGGCCAATCAATTCATTCTCTAATTGAAAAGCCCTAAGCTCATCCTGCTTGCCGAATAGTGTTTCAAGTTGCTCCCATATGGCTTTTGGAGTCTTCAATCCGCTGAGATGGAAGTGAAGATCCTTGGAGATGGAGAGACAAAGAAGACCATAAGCTTTATCAAGCTTGTTGTAGTGTTTGGTTCTTTCTGCTACATTGTTTGGCTCCAATTCAAGACCAAGAGTGACTCGGTAGTAACCTTTTGAATGTAATATGATCTCCATATCATCTTTCCAATCAAAATAATTGAATGGGGTGAGGATAGGCTTTGAAGAAGAGTATTCCATTGCAAGGATTGAGTCAACTGATGAAGAGGAAGCTTGCATGCAGACTATAGCGAATGCAAATGCTGTAGAAAGACTTGCATGCAGAAAGTAGCGAGTGCAATTGGAGGAGACAATAAACCTGCAAATCACATCAAAACAACCACAATAAGGTCGAACAATCCACCCTTTGAGAGTTGCATCACACCTGGGATTGGATTTCAAGCAATGTTGAATAGGTCCAATGTATCAGATCCAGGAATTATGTGGTAACTCAAGCTTCTGGAGTGGTATTGGAATATTTTTCAATCTTTGCATGCACAGGAGCGAATGCCCTTGAGATATCTCATGCCAAACTTTTGCAATTTTTAGCAATTCAGTCAAATCTTCTTGTATAAACACCTGTAGAAAAGAGATCTTGTCCCTGCAATGGCTCTGATACCATGTAAAATTAGTCACAGCAGATCTAATGAACAAGTAAATCAATCACAACAGATGAACATAGAAAATATGGTGCAAAACTGTGCAAAACATGCAGCAGTGCTCTCTATCCCAGAAAGGGTGAATGAATTACAATACAAACTGTCACAATGACTGAGCAATTCGAATTGCCTAAGGAGGTCATTCGAATCACTGAAATGGAGTAGCTTGACTCTATCTAGGAGTCCTCATCAATCATCGGTGGTGCTCATCAATCACAACAACCAGTCATCCAGGTGTCAAACTGAGTCTAACTGAGTGTAATAAATGTAACTGAAGTGTGTAGCACTGATATAGGATCTGGAGGCTCAGTGGGGGCGCATGGGAGGCTAACTGAAGTCAGAACAAGTCACCTAATCAAACTGGAGGTCAAACGGAAGTGATACAGTCAGTCGGGAGTGAAACTAGCCTCAAATCAGGGAGAATCGGAGCTAACTGAATGTAACTGGAGTGAATCTGCAGTGGTAGGTGAACAAGTGCGCCCTTCTCTGGCAGTAGGTGAGAAGAGGGTGCCTTTCAGCTTAGGAGGGCTAAAACTCTGTGGTAAGTGGCTCCCGGGTGCTAGAAGAAGGTGGATAAGGTGCTGGAGGCATCAAACTGGTGACTGGGATGCATGCTTGTGCATGCAAGATCCTGAAATAGATCATATCCTGAAATAGATCATGCAAGATCCTGAAATAGATGATGTATCCCGAAATAGATGATGTGGATATCCGAACAGCACACTGAAGAGGCAATGGTCTCATTAGATCATGATCGAGTTTCTGATATGGTTAGAGAAGGTACAAGAGTCTTCATTAAGTTAATTAGTTCATTATATATTACACATATACAAATGTTGTAAAAATGCACGTAGGACATTTGAATAATGTAAAAATGCTCCAATGTGAATACACTTGTATGTATGGTCAATTCTTCATAAACTTCATCCAGAATAGTTTTATAGATATTTGTTTAGATGCTTTAAAAACAATATTAAAGATCTAATAGATAGTTGAATTGTAATGTAATTGAATTGTAATGTGTAGACAATATAATATAATTGTAAAATTTTAATTTTAAATTGTAATGTACATTCTAATTTTAAATTTTGATTTCAAATACAATTGTAATGTAATTGAGAATTTACAGCACATCTATACAATGAGGGAATTGTAAAATTTAAATTTTGAACTGTACAATGTATTCTAATTTAAAATTTTGATTTCAAATGCAAAATTTTATACATTATAATCCATTCATTGTATTTCCTCATCAATTACATTGTATTTCACTATCAATTATATAAAAATATTATAAAATACCAATGTATTGAAAAAATGTTTCATTCAACAATAATAAATTATTTTTGTTATCAATAACATATCAAAGTTAGGACCAAAGTTGTTTGCCTCTCCTCATTCCTTTTAATAAAAATATTGGCACTTGGTGCTACATGGAATATAACATAGGAGATAGAGGGTACAATTCAACTAAAGGGAACTTACACATAATCTTTGAATATATTTTCATGCAAACAATTTCTAACCATCAAACCTTCTCAATTTTTGGATTACATGCATCAAAAACCATCTTTATCATGCAGTTTTGCACACATAGGCATGGAATATCTTTGAGAGAAATTAGTTAGTATTATATGCCCTTGCTTGCGTAAAAAAACCTCAATTATCAAACCAAAACACAACTTGTACATGACTTTGTTTTTTATAGACATGGATTACGTAATAATGAAAGTTGAAACGTAAACACAATAACATGGAAACGTAATAACTTGTATGTGTGCCTTCATATATGCAACTTACCTAGTTGGATCAAATGGTGCCATTATCTCCATTTGTCATCAAAACATAAACCATATGACATAGTTGTACAAGCATTGTTTCTACCATAGTTGTACAAGCATCTGCTATCAACATATTTTCATTTCTTATATTAACTAGGTGGTTATACTCATCGCCAAGAAAACAAACCATACTTTTATGACTTTAGATTAGAGCACACACTTAAAAGAAAAGAACACAAAGATTACCTACATACTATATAACTTGTAATTAGAGAATTTTGTCTCAAGGGATATTTCACACTCTCAATGGACAAAAACATTATTGTATACAACAACACATTGAATTTACAATTGAAATTACACATTAAATTTTCCATGTAATTGAATTGGAATGTGGAAATTGTGAGTGAATTGTAATGTGTAGACAACATAATGCAAAATGTTAATTTCAATTTTCAGTTTCAAATGTATTCTAATTTTAAATTTTGATTTCAAATACAATGGAGAATTTAAACTACATCTATACAATGTAAAATTGTAAAATTTAAATTTTAGATTGTACAATGTATTCTAATTTAAAAATTTTATTTCAAGTGCAATTGTAATGTAATTGAAATTGAACTTGTAAATTGGAACAACACATTGAATTTTCAATTGAAATTACACATTAACTTTGAGATTTTAATTTTAAACTGTAATTGGATTGAAATATGTAAATTGTAATTGAATTGTAATGTGTAGACAACATAAAGTAATTGTAATTGAATTGTAATGTGTAGACAACATAAAGTAATTGTAATTTCAATTTTTAATTTCAAATGCATTCTAATTTTACATCTTGAATTCATTTATGCAATTGTAATGTAGTTGAAAACGAGCTTTTAAATTGTAATTGAATTGGAATTGAAATTACACATTAAATTTGAAATTTTACATTGTAATTGAATTGGAATTGGAATTTCAAATCTAAAATGTAATGTATGTATTCAATTCTAAATTTTGGAAGATGTTCTGTAATGTAGTCGAAATTTACATTTTAAATTGAACTAAATTGTAACTAGACATCGAGATTGAACCTTTATATTGCAATCACTGCACATTAAATTTGCATTTGAAACGAAAAAACATAAATTTGTAACTGTAATAACTATATCCATATGCAATATAAAAAACTTGAATGATTTCAAATCAGATACAAAATACACATGAAGACGTCAATATGATAAAATATACAAAATATGTAACAAAATATCCAAAAGTCGATATCCAAAGTACATATATGATAAAAGTCCATGTATAAATGATATAAATCCATATCCAAAATATGAAAACGTATACATAGATCATCCAAAACATGAAAATATATAAAATATGAAAATATCCAAAACATGGAAACGTATAGATCATCAACTCATTGGCCGCTACCCCTACAAGGGCCTAGATGTTGGCTATGAGACAGTAAACCATGAAGTATTTCCTTGATATCCGTCGAGTCAATGGTGATATCCGACATCTGGGTAGGAATCTGGGTAGATGGCCCTTCATCAGGACCATCTGCTCGAGCTGCATCTCAATCATATGTGAAATCAAATGCAACATCGACACCTATCCGTAGCGATGCCTATGTAATATGCCATTAGATGTAATAAGTTAGATTTATTAAAAATTAAAATTAAAACATAATTTAATTTTTAATTCAAAAATTGAAACATAAAGTACACAAATAAATTACTACATGTGATTAAATAACATGTTGATGTATATGTAACTTCAGAATGTATTTTATCTATGTATTTCATATATATTTATTGTACCCTTATAAGAGATCTGTTATTCCTCTGTAAGGAAGTGTCGTCATGTGTATTGACAAGTGTCGCAAGTGTGTGAACTTGCCGATGGGTTATTAGACCACCATGTGTGGGGTTGGCCCTATTTTATGTAATATGTAATTGATGTACCTAACTAGACAAGTCAGCCCCATAAGGATATTGGGCAAACAGGTTAAGTATAAATAGAGATCGGGAGATCTCTATTTGGATCATTCGGAAACTCACACTTCTCTCACTCAGAAAGTGGCGCACTAGTGAGGAGGAGGATCATCTACTACTAGGAGACTATCTTTGTGTATTTTGGTTTTACTTTGGTTGAGCCATTGCTCTCTCTATCTCTGAGGAAGTTGTGGGGTTTTTCACCTTAGGGTTTTCCCCACGGAAATTCAGTGTCTCTTGTCTCTCATGCTTTTGATTCTTGTGATGATTGACATGCTTATTATGATTGATATGCATTGATATACTGTACATGTTATTCTCTCAGTAAATATCCTAGAGTATTGTGAATTAATGCTCAAAATTTAACATGGTATCAGAGATAACCTGAGAAGAAGACATTGTGCAGTGACAGAAACTAGGGTTTCTTGTTTATTGGGTTTCCCTCCACAGATTTTGGAAAAGCAATATAGTAGATTGACTCTACTCATCAAGGAGAATCTATCTGTCCAATCAGAATTCAATTATGAGCATTTTCAGATTTGGCCCTAAAAATTAGGGTTTCCTCAAAAATAGGAATTTCTAGAATATGAAGACATAGCTGGAAGCTCCTTGAAACAATCGAAGTTTAGAGATTTGGATCGAGATTTTTGGCTGGGTAGATCTCCGGGAAACTCAAACCCTAATTCAGGGTCCTCCTTAGTGAATCCGGGAAGACAGAAAGACAGTTTTGAAGGGTGTAGCTTTGCAGATCTCAAATTCTGAATACACTAGGTTGATCAGCTCATCAAGGCGCATCTTTCTATCCTTTCAGAAAGTTGAAATTCACATTTTGAATTTTTAGGGTTTCTCTAACAAACCCTAATCCGGGACCAGATCCATTTTTCAACAATTCAAGTGGTGAGACCTAAATATTTTCTATTTCCATTTGAAATACTCTTTAAAATGTCTCACCACACCAAGCTTGAGGATAATCTTGAAGGGGCTGATAACTTCTGAGCCTGGAAGTATAGGATTGGGTCAATCCTGGAAGAGAATGAGTTGGACTCATATGTAAAAGAAGACATCCCTATCCCAGAGTATGAAGAGGCTAAAATATTGCATAAGAAGAACTTGGTCAAGGCAAAGAGAATCATTGCTGATTCTATCAAAGACCATCTCATATTACATGTGTCATCTCTAAAGACACCCAAGGAGATGTTTGACTCTTTGACTAAGCTATTTGAAGGGAAGAACATAAATCGGAAGATGACCCTGCGGAATCAATTGAAAGGGGTCAAGATGTCGAATGGAGAAACCATTCAATCCAATTTCTCCAAGGTCTCTTAGATCAAGGAGCAACTTGAAGCTATAGATGAAATGGTGGAGAATGGTGAAATTGTTATGACCACTTTGAATGGCCTACCCAGGTCATGGGACTCTTTTATCCAAGGGATCTGTGCAAGAAAGAAATTAATCCCATTCAGTAGACTGTGGGAGGAATGTTCTCAAGAAGAAGCAAGGCTTGTGGCAAGAGAAGAAAAGATGGGGATTGAAGATCAAGCTCTCACAGCACACACCAAGAAAGGAAAATCTAAAAGAGAGCCATCCCACTTCAGAGGATCTTCACATCACCATTCTCATAAGGATAAGAAAAATCTTAGATGCTTCACTTGCAATGAGAAGGGTCACTTTGCTTCAGAATGTCCCAAGAACAAAAGGGATAACAAAAACAACAACTCCAGCAAGAAGAAGAAGGGTAACAAAAGAAGGTACCATGCTCATGTTGCTGAAGATGATGAACCTCCAAAGAAGAAAGCTAGGGAAGAAAGTGATGATGACTCATCAAGTGAAGAAGAGTATGTTCTTATCTCTGCTCTCACAGGTACTATCTCACATGGTTGTAATGATTGGTTAATTGACAGTGGAGATTCCAAACACATGACTGGGTTTAAAGAATCTTTTGTAAATCTATCTGAACATGAATCACCCCATAAAGTGAAACTTGGGGATGATTATCAATACCCCATCAAAGGAAGTGGTGAATCCTCCTACAACCTAGATTCTGAAAAATCATTGAAGATGAAAGAAGTCCTTTATGTACCTGGGCTCTAGAAGAACCTACTCTCCATCTCTGCATTGGATGCAAAAGGTATGAGGATTGCTTTTGTGGATGGCCAAGTCCTGATGTGGCCAAAGGGTAAGACCATTAATGATGCAGTAGTAATTGGAGAGCAAGAGGGAGGTTTGTATAAATTGAAAGGACAACCTGAACATGCCATGGAGCCAAGTGAGATTTGGAACAGAAGACTTGCACATATGCACTACAGGGCATTACCAATTGCAAGTAAGGCTGTAGAAGGTCTTCCTGAAATCAAGACCAAGCATGAAGGTGTTTGCAAAGGATGTGAAAAAAGTAAGAACATTAAGAAGGCTTTCCCAAGCAGTGAAATCAAGGCAAAAGGTATTTTGGAAATCATCCACTCAGATGTACGTGGTCCTATGTCATCCAGTTCTCTAAGTGGGTTATGTTAACTATGTCTCTTTCATTGATGACTCCTCCAGGAAGACTCGGGTTTACTTCTTGAAGAACAAAGATGAGGTGTTTGATAAGTTCAAGGAATTCAAAACCTTGATGGAGAATCAAACTGATAAGAAGATCAAAACATTCAGATCCGACAATGGTGGAGAATTCACCTCAGGTGACTTCAAGAAGCTTTGCAGTGATTCAAGGATTAAGAGGGAGTTGGCTGCTCCTTACAATCCACAACAGAATGGAGTTGCAGAAAGGAAGAACAGAACACTCATGGAAGCAACAAGGGAAATGCTACATGACCAGGATCTACCTATGCATCTATGGGTAGAAGTAGCTAGAACAGTTGTATATGTGCAGAAAAGAACACCCTACAAGATATTGGACAACAAGACACCAAAAGAAGTCTTTTCTGGTAAGAAACCTGAAGTCAGCCATCTCAGAATATTTGGTTGTCCAGTATACACTCATGTCCCAAAGGAAAAGAGGACCAAACTAGATCCTTCAGGAAAGAAAGGTATCTTTGTGGGTTACAGTGAAAGCTCGAAGGCTTACAGAATATACTTTCTAGGGTTCAAGAAGATTGATGTCAGCAGGGATGTAACATTTGATGAAAACTCAGCATTCATCAAATCAAGGAAGGCACCTATTGAATTTTATGAAGAACCTAAGGAAACTAGATTTCAAGACACTACCACGACTGAAGCAATTCCATAATTTGTTCGTGAGTTTGAAAATCCGCAAGAACCTGTAGATCCACCCGTGAGGATAACTCTCACAAGAGGAAACCTGCATGAGCTAGAGAGCTCATTCAAGATGCGGAAAGATTTGGCATTCCAGAAGAAGAACACAGAGCAAAGAAGAGAACCAGATCACATACCAGCTATGTTGCTTTACTCTATGACATCATGAATAAAGAACCTTCCAGTTATGAAGAAGCATCGAAAAAGAAAGAATGGAAGGATTCCATGGTCGAGGAATACCAATCAATAATGAAGAATGATGTTTGGGATGTTGTCCCAAGACCTAAAGTGAAGTCTGTTGTGACTTCCAAATGAATCTACAAAATCAAGCATGCTGCAGATGGCAGCATAGAGAAATACAAGGCAAGATTCATAGCTAGTGGCTTCTCTCAGAAAGAGGGAATAGATTATGAAGAAACTTTTGCACTTGTAGCTAGGTATACTTCCATCATAACAGTACTTACTCTGGCTGCAGTGATGAAATGGAAAATACACCAGATGGATGTCAAGACTGCTTTCTTGAATGGTGTAGTTGAAGAGGAAGTATATGTGGAGCAGTCACTTGGTTTCGAAACACATGATAGGGAGTCATATGTGTGCAGATTGAAGAAATCCTTGTATGGCTTGAAGCAAGCTCCCAGAACTTGGTATGGTAGGATGGACAGCTTCCTATCTAGTTTGGGATTTACCAAGAGTAAAGCGGATTCCAACCTTTACTACAAGGTTGAGGAAGGGAATCCTGTGGTTCTTCTCCTATATGTGGATGACCTGTTTGTAACAGGAGATGACAGATTGATTGCAGATATAAAGAGGAAGCTTGCTGTTGAGTTTGATATGAAGGACTTAGGGATGATGCATTATTTTCTAGGTATGGAGATGTGGCAGAGTGTAGATGGGATCTTCCTTGGACAAGGGAAGTATGCAATAGATATCCTGAAGAGGTTCGAGATGATGGATTGCAAGGCCATGGCCACACGTATGGCATCGAACTTGAAGCTTCTTTGTGATGCTTCATCTGAGCCAGTTTATGTATCTATGTATCGTCAGATGATTGGGTCCTTGATGTACCTGACGAACACGAGACCCGATATTTGCTTTGCGGTGAACACATTGAGCCAGTTCCTGACGGATCCGAGGAGTGTTCACCTAGTTGCTGTAAAGCATATTCTGAGGTACCTGAAGGGTACAGTTGATTATGGGTTCAAGTATGAAGTGAATCAAAAGTTTAACCTGCAAGGTTATGTTGATTCAGATTGGGCAGGCAGTGCTGCAGATAGGAAGAGCACATCTGGGTGTTGCTTCAGTATGGGATCAGGTGTGATCTCTTGGTTTAGCAGGAAGCAGTCCTGCGTAGCACTGAGTACAATTGAGGTAGAGTATGTTGCATCCTGTTCAGCTAGTTGTGAGGCAGTATGGCTTCGGAAGCTACTATATGAGTTATTTGATCTCCCGTTGGATGCTACTGGTATCTTCTGTGATAACCAGAGTTGTGTGAAGCTGTCTGAGAACCCAGTGTTTCACGACAGGTCGAAACACATAGAGATCAAATATCACTATATCAGGGATATGGTGCAAAGAGGAGCGGTAAAGATCCTGTATGTTGCGATGGACGAGCAGATTGCAGATGTGCTGATGAAGCCACTAGCCAGAGTGAAGTTCGAGTACTTCAAAGAGAGGCTTGGTGTTCTTCATATCGATGACACTTTGAGGAAGAAGTGATGGACACATTTGTGGAATCCATTCCAAGCATGTTGGAAGGAGGATCCTTCACATGGCTGTGGATGTAAGCGCTGGATGATGAGCATCAGGACGATGTTTCAGTTACTGCTCAGTATATGCATCAGGATGATGCTGGATATGATCAGTTGGATCATTTATATGTATATGTATGTACGCATCATGTTGGATGTTGGATATGATCAGTTGGATCATTTATATATGTATGTACACATCATGTTGGATGTTGGATATGATCGATTGGATCATTTGTATGTATTTTGTATATGCATCATGTTGGATTCCTGGACCATGTATCTGTATATGTATCAGGTGGATACTGTGTATGATAAGGTAGATCATGTATGTTGATATATATCAGTGAGATGCATTGTGTGGATCATGTATCTATGTTTGTATCAGGTGGATACACTGTATGATCAGGTGGATCATGCATGATGATATGTATCAGGTAGATACTTGGTATGCATCAGGTGGATGCATTGTATGATCAGGATGATCATGATGATGAGCTTCAGTATGTTGCTCCAGATGATATGTATCAGGACGATACAGTGATGATGATTAGGATGATCATGTGTACATCAGGATGATGTATGTTGAGTATCAGGTTGATACTCTGTGGCCGTGGACAGGTTGTGCAAAGGAAATCCTAGATTTGTTCTAGGTCACATCTAGTATGAAAAATGACTGGCACTGTGTATCACATGTAAGACCTGGGAGATCCTATAGGTCAGAGTTGTGTACCCGTAACAGCCTGGGATGCTCTTTCGAGGGTTTGTGATAGTGGACCACATGTAAGACCTGGGAGATCCGATAGGTTGGGCTGTGTGCCCGTAATAAGTCCTGGGATGCTCTTTCGAGGGTTTGTGGTGGGATGATACATGTAAGACCTGGGAGATCCGATAGGTTGGGCTGTGTGCCCGTAATAATTCCTGGGATGCTCTTTCTAGGGTTTGTAGCAGAGGTCACATGTAATTAGTCCTGGAGATCTTATTGGTCATGCTTAGGCATATAAATGTTCCTGGGATGCTCTTTAGAGTTCTTGTCGGTCGTGCTATGCACATAAACATTCCTGGGACACTCTTTTAATGTTTTGTGACAATCACATGTAATAAGTCTTGGAGATATGGACAGGATGAAAAAGGCCTCAGATGCTCTTTAGAGTTCTTGCTAGTCAAGAGACTCTTTTAAGGTTTTGTGATGCACGTAATAAGTCTTGAGGATTCCACATTATGGCCAGTGATGATGAAGACCTACAGGTGGTGGGCCTACATCCAGTATGAAAAAGGACTGGCTCTGTAGAACTTCCTATGATGAGTAGATTCACAGATTGGTTGAGATAGCAGTAGCAGTGACAGTGACGATGACGGTGCATCGATGTCAATGATCCAGAGAAGAAGACTTGTGCTAGCATATCTGTGTCGAGAAATACCTTCCTATTTAAGAGGGAGTGTTGATGTATATGTAACTTCGGAATGTATTTCATATATATTTATTGTACCCTTATAAGAGATGTGTTATTCCTCTATAAGGAAGTGTCGTCATGTGTATTGACAAGTGTCGCAAGTGTGTGAACTTGCCGATGGGTTATTAGACCACCATGTGTGGGGTCGGCCCTATTTTATGTATAATGTAATTGATGTACCTAACTAGACAAGTCGGCCCCATAAGGATATTGGGCAAACAAGTTAAGTATAAATAGAGATCGGGAGATCTCTATTTGGATCATTCGGAAACTCACACTTCTCTCACTCAGAAAGTGGCGCACTAGTGAGGAGGAGGATCATCTGCTACTAGGAGACTATCTTTTTGTATTTTGGTTGTACTTTGGTTGAGCCATTGCTCTCTCTATATCTGAGGAAGTTGTGGGGTTTTTCACTTTAGGGTTTTCCCCATGGAAAATCTGTGTCTCTTGTCTCTCATGCTTTTGATTCTTGTGATGATTGACATGCTTGTTATGATTGATATGCATTGATATACTATACATGTTATTCTCTCAGTAAAGATCCTAGAGTATTGTGAATTAATGCTCAAAATTTAACATAACATGATTTGGAACATAAATTAAAACTCACCTCTGTGTCTGAACCCGGTTGGTCAAGACCTTCGCGGTCCTCATGTCTATCATCAGGAGCAATGCCCTTTCCTTTGCCTTGTACAATTTGAAATTAATTTGAAGTTAAGATCTAAAACATAAAATATCGAAAATTAAGAAATAAAACATAAATTATTTAAACTGGGAAATAATAAACTCAAATTAAATTAGAACATAAATTATAACTTACCTCGACTACTGCCGCCCGCGGGTTGGGACGAGCGGATGGACCAACCGATGGCTCACTAGAAAATAGTTGATCCATGAATGTGCTTCCCTGCATGGAGCAATAGAATACAACTCCCTTAAGTATTATTAACCATTCAATTTACGACATATAATATGATGTAATATGAAGAACATATATACATAATTGTACAAAAGTATACTTGTCCTGTAGCAACGGATCTACGATACAACTCAAAGTATGCATCTCGGGATGACTCAACATACCTCAGTAGGGCCTCGCCATCAAAAATCCTGAGCATGTCACTAGGGACACTCTATCTTTGGCTCTGCAGGTGTAGGGGGTGGTCTAGATGCCTCTCCATGCACATCACAAATTGCACTACCCATGGCCATGAACAACGACTCTGCAAGGTCTTGTCTAGCCTCTGAAGCAAGCTGGGATGATTGTGCCACATCCCCTGACCTGATAACCATCCTGTCTGGAAATGGTACCAACCTCGGAGGGGGTGGCACGAAGGCAGGGTCTCTTCGAGCTCGAGGACATTGGTAGGAGCGTCCCCTAACAGCCCCATAGAACTCGGACCCTGTGCTGGTGTAATCTGGGTGCATGTCCAAAACAAACTTTGCATAAACATGTTTTGCAAAGTACAATGGGACCTAGTCATGGAGGGGGAACATGCCCCATTCTCCGACGAATCTATCATATAGATGTGGTGCAATGGCCTCCAAGTTAAACTCCCTGAGTCTAAGCGGTTGAATGGAAGGGTGGTTAGGAGGGATGTCGAATAAAGTACCCTTGATGTCATGCCCTCTTATGGTGACTTTGAAATCCTCCCATTTGTGGATCCCAATGACATCTTGTCTCCTCCTCTGGCATGAATGACGCCAAATGTCACTGAGAGGTCCCACCCTCTTGTAGAGGGCCATCATCTCATCAACTGCTGATAACATCATGGATAAAGATCGTCGTGTGGGAGAATCCTCCGTCAATGTGCACACACATGAGTTCACCCACTCTCGCTGGGAAGTGATATTAGCGAGAGTGATCCTTGCGACCTCATCATCGTACGATCCCCCTGATGGGGCACCTGCGATCCAAACCAAAACACAAATGCTACTAAAAATATATATTATAACTTGCAATTGAAATTCAATGCATTATATACTACAAATTTACTGAAAATGTATCTAACAAAAACTATGCACCTCATGCACTCGATTCTTGCCACCCATCCCCCACCTAGGGATCAACATGTATGTCCTTGAGATGAACTGACACACTAGCTCTCCTGCTGCCGCCACCAGTGGCAGCTGACCCCGGCGTGGCCGCACTCCTCGGCGAATGGGAGCGCTGCCGATGGCCGCCCTCTTGGGCGACGTTAGATCCTCTCGTGCATTATGGAGCACGAAGCAATGAAGCTCTCTCTTCAGGACTCTCTGCATCACACTTGAATTTCTAATTCTAATTTTCTTTCAAATTTCACATTTAAAATTCAAATTCAATTTTCAAATTCTATTCCAAATTTCACATTTCACATTTCAAATTCAAATTCAATTTTCAAATTCTATTCCAAATTTCACATTTCAAATTCAAATTCAAATTTCAAATTCAATTCAAATTTCAAATTCTATTTCAAATTTCACATTTCAAATTCAAATTCAAATTTCAATTTCAATTTCAAATTTCAAATTCAATTCCAAATTCAATTTCAATTTCAAATTCATTTCCAATTCAAATTCAAGGCCACCACTGGACTAGAGTTTGCTCCTATTGATCCTCAACCATCGAGTGAGAGGAAGGTTCCTACAACCACTGTTTTAGATGATGATAATGTTTCTTAGTTTAGCATTATTTCTCATGGATAATAGGCATATATAGGTCACAACATATCATCTTTTTTGCTTCTACTGTGCTAGTTTGTTACTTAAGATTGTAAATGACAATCTAATGTTTTATATATGGTAAAATTTCCCTAGTGGTTGACCACCATCACTCTGAAACACTTTCATATCTTTTTTATTATTAATATAATTTCGTTATAGCTTTAAAAAATATAATAATAATATTTTTAATTTATTATATTTGTAAATGTAATGAATTTATTGATAAAAATGTAGTGCTCAAGTTTATTATTAATGTGCTAATATAGTTATACTTTTGTTAGTTCAATTTCTAGTATTCTTTATACATTTATTTAATGTGTTATAAAACATAATACTTTCCTTCCCGATAATTTGTGGTACCATGTTATAATTTGTGTTATATGCCATGTATACTTGTATTTTTCAATGCATGACAAACTTGGACTATGATGTTTTCATATATATATATATATATATATTTCAAAGTATTGCATTCTAGATTACAATGTTTTCAAACGAATATATATTTTTTCTTAAGGCATGACATAACTTAAATATATTAAGTTTTCAAATATATATTATATGTATACTCATTTCCAAGAGGTGGTTTGAGGGGTGAGTTTCACTAGGGATCATTAAGGATAATATGGTATGGGATGTGTGTTTGTTGACCCTTTTAGCATGTTTCAATAAATATTGGCCTTGTTGATTGTCTTAACATGTCATTGCTGACAATTGATCCTACACATTTGTTAACATGGTATGAACAAGTCATCATTGATCTTACTTACTAATTAAAATGGTGGTTGGTTGGTGTGATAGGCTAAAGAGAGGTTATAGTTGATAGTTGATCCTATATGTTGGTTATAATAATGCGTATTGGGATGATAGGTTGTAGAGATCTTGTAATTGATCGTTGATGCTATGTTCTAGTTATGGTAGTGGTTGGTTGGTTTATCCTACATGTTAGTTACAATAGTTGGGGGTTGGGGTGAGAGGTTAGATAGGTCATAGTTGCTAGTTGATCCTCATGTTGGTTATGGTAGTCATTGGTGAGGGGTTCACTAATTCTAAATGGCAATGGGTAGCAAGTAGTTTGGTTGGCGTGGTGTAGTTGATAATTGATCCTACATATTGGTTATAGATGTAGTAGATGATTGGGTGACATGTTATTCTTGGGTGGGGTGGGGTGGGGTGGAGTGGGAGAGGGTTTATGATTGGAAACCCTTTTGACTTAGATGATGAATATTGGCCTAGATCTTACCTCCCTGACAAGTCATAGTTGATCAATGATCCTACATGTTGGTCATAAATGAATGATTGTTTGGCCTACATGGTGGTTACAATATTAAGTGGTTGGATGATGCTACACGAACTAGTTATGGTGGCAAGTTGTTAGGTTATGGGTATGATTAATAATATATGATTATATATTATTAATATTCATTTTAAAAATTTTTATATTATATTATAAATATTAAATATTACTTTTTTAAAATAAATTAAGTAAAAATTAATAAATAATATATGATTATATATATTATTAATATTCATTTTTTAATTTTTTATATTATATTATTAATATTCATATTTTAATTTTTTATATTGTTTTATTAATATTAATTTTTTGTGATGTTATATTGGTAGGTTTAGAGTTACAGGTTAAGTAATGTAATATCTGATTTTTTTTTTCAATCCTCTTGGCGTTCTTAGAGGATTGAAAAAAAATGGGCAGCATTTCTGCTTGTCAAACACATTTTAAAATAAAACCAGTAGCATTTATGCGGTGAAATGCTACCGGTTGATATAAACAAAAATATACCAAATAATTTAAACAAATAAATGCAAAATAAATTTAAAACCCTAAACCTATTTCAAATTTCAAATGTTTTTGGTTTTTGTTTTGGAATGTTTTTTTGTTTTAGTTTCAAATGTTTTTTATTTTTCAATTAGTTTGGTTTCAATAGTGGCTTTCGGTTTCAGTGCTGGTTTGGTTTCAATGTCTACATCCTAACAAATTCATAAAAACCAAATAAAAGCTAGATTTTATCAAAATCACAATTTTATAGGTTAAGTAATGTAATATATGATTTTTTTTTTCAATCATCTTGGCATTCTTAGAGGATTGAAAAAAAATGGGCAGCATTTCTACTTGTCAAAACACATTTTAAAATAAAACCGGTAGCGTTTATGCGGTGAAATGCTACTAGTTGATATAAACAAAAATATACCAAACAATTTAAACAAATAAATGCAAAAATAAATTTAAAACCATAAACCTATTTCAAATTTTAAATGGTTTTGGTTTTTGTTTTGGAATGGTTTTTTGTTTTAGTTTCAAATGGTTTTTTTTCAATTGGTTTGGTTTCAATGGTGGTTTTCAGTTTCAATGCTGGTTTGGTTTCAATGGTGGTTTTCGGTTTCAATGCTGGTTTGGTTTCAATGGTTACATCATAACAAATTATTAAAAACCAAATAAAAGCTAGATTTTATCAAAAACAAAATTTTATATAACACAAACAAAATTTAAAACTTTTTTAAAAAACAAAAAATTGGTTGAATTCCACCCACCTGGTGGAATAGAAGACATGGTTGAGATGTTGTGGTGAGGTGGCGTTGGTGTGGTGAGGTGGCATGGGCGTGAGCTCGGTCGAGGGCCTCTAGTTCCATCGTTGTAGCTGTCCCTATCAAACACTGCACAAACAGGGTCAACCGGGTTGGTCGGGCCTTGTTTTGTTTTTTTTTCACTGTCTCAAACCCTAGATCGAGAAAACACCCGCCCCTATTTTCCATTTTGTTTTGGTTCGGATAAACAGTAGTTTGCTGCATTCAAGCTTCTTGCCTAAGCGGGATCATAATCAGATTGTTACCTGCTTAGCCTCTAGGTTTAAATCCATGTCCAGCAATAGAAAAGCAGATGAGTAATCTATTCCTTGAGTACTTTACCTTGCTTTCTTCATATCTTATAAGTAGGGAGGTCTTATTATATTAAATAAAATGGTCAGGTAGAGGCCATGAACAAGTCACTAAAGATAATTTTGCAAAGGAGGCTCGATCGAGGGTTTTAAAAGATCTCGATCTAGGGTTGTAAAAACATTTTTTTTCAATTCCATCCGCCAAAAATGGTGAACCACATTCGTGGATTCACCCAATATATTTACAGTATATTTTTCACTAATTCATTTATCATAAGTTGATTATTAATTCATTTATAAAAGTAATAATTGATTTATAATAAATTTATTAATTATTTTTATAATATTAATAAAATGTTACATAATTTTTGTATAATACCTTAAGTTCGTATTATATCACAACTTCACATTAAAAAAATAACACTTTTTTAGCACAACCATTCAAACTAAACCAAACCCACTTGACAACTAAAATTTTATACTTATTAATATGATTAAATTCTATAATATACCAACTTCTTAATTTTTAAAGTATATCATTTTTTGACGATACTTAAGTGATAGAAATACCTCACCATCAAGAATAAAACATGAATTAATGAAGATAAAATCTTAATGATTTACAATTAAACTAAAACCCACTCAACAATACCAATTTCTTATGCTACTAATAAATTTAACACAAATGCTATAACTTATTTAGGGGAATAACATTTGACAATCGACACTCTCTCCAATAAGGTGTAGATTTTGGCCCTAACCCGCCAAGGTTGGTTGTCCATCTTTTCTTCCCAGCTCTTGGAAATGTTGGATCATGTGCCTGCTTTTAAGTGAACAAGATTATGGTCAAATGAGTATTATATCGTGTTAAAAGCAAGAGTATAATTTAGGATTACGTACTATGTTTTTGTTTTATAGTAAGTTGTATTGACTATAGATTGTATTAATCATGTGATAAATTCAGTTTTTTTATAAAATTTTATTATTGTTATTATTATTTAAGTAATTTGTTATTTTAGTTTATTTAATTTTATAACATTTGAATAAGTTGAAATGCTTTTGAGAACAAAAAGACTTGTTTTATACATCTACAGAGTTGATGGTGGCTCTTGATTTAGAATTATGTGATATCTCAATCCTTTATTATTAGTGTAGCGATAGCGTGTTGTGTTAAAAGAAATTTAGCCTCCGCTTCTATGGTTATATTTCTATGTAATTTGACTATGTAGGTTCATTTCTACTTGGGGAGTGTTACACGTTAGAGAATGCTTATATTTCATTAGTTAAATGTTTGTACATCTTGCTATATATTTTGTGGTAAACCCTTTTTTTAACTATTTGCATATACAACATTAGTGTTTAATATTTGCATTTTAAATATTACTAAATAAATCTCATTTTAACCTTACACACCTTGACCAATTAAAACAAAACACTGAGCCACTTTATTCAACAATCTACTTGGATTGTATGGATTCAATTTAACATGCTAAGTTATTATGTTCATAATGTTTAGGAATCCTATGGGATTTTCAATGGAAGAAGCAATGCAATATTTTTTGTATGAGCTTTTCCACTATGCCTTGCTATTGCTATCAAAGTTACATTTACAACCATATTCTATGTTAGAGGGTTTTAACTTTATAGTCAATCCAAGTTGAGAAAGCACTTATCAACTCAATAATCCAACCTATGGTGGACCACCACGTGGAACACCTACTTTAGATGGCCAACACATGGAGGACCTACTCTAGGCTTCTTGGTAAGACATAGCATGGTGTCCACATGGAGGACATACTATACACCTCTTGACAATACGGAGATTCCCATCGATGGGGGCTCACTATTTAAATGTTTGTTCAAACTTGAAAAAAAATTGACAGCGGGTGCTGCGTCTCAACACAAGTTTTGGTGTGCATAGTTTCATCCTCACTTGAAACCCTCATCCATGGCCATTACATGCTTTACAATTGGTTTCCATTCGCACAAATTCAAAACATGTAATTTGTTTAATAGAGGTGAATTTTGATATATTGTTGACATATAGGTTTTCATGCTTTTTCTTGCACTATAGTTTAAAAGTTATTTTACCTTTATCAATTAGAATAAAAAAATCTGGGGACCCAACTCAATGAATTCAATGGAATTAAAAAAAAATAGATCTCATTAGACATACGAAGATGATAGAGAATAGTAAAATAAAATCAACAAATTAGGGTTGCCTTTCAACACCCACAACTACCTTCTTTACTCACCATTGGTGTTGTTATTGTGCTCACTCCCGATGCACACATAACTGAATTCTAATAGTTCTTTTTATAGAATATGCAACAACTAAAGTTGCTACATCCTATAAATAAGTCACCAAGAAATATAGAAATGTCATCAATCACCCAAAGCTTAGAGTCCTATAAAAAAATGGGAAAAAATCATCTTGTTGATGAACATGTGAGACATGAAGCTAACTATTAGAGTACTACTAACTACTCTAGAAACCACATCATACATTGGTTATTCTATCTTGAAATCTATATTTTAGGCTTTTCTAACAGTTAAGATTGGAACAAAAAGTTACAACAATATCACTTTGTTTTCTTAATTCATAAAGAGAACAGAAGGTGATTGTCTTAAAAAAAAAACAGCTCTTTGAACGACGCCACCATTCTCAATACACGTTACAGTTGAGCAAATGAAGTTGGGGACTTAGGCTAATGTTTTAAAACTTAGACTTGGACTTGCACCCGATCAAGTGTAAATCCAACTTTGACTCAACCTCAACAATGAATCGATTCGCTTTATTTTCCATGACTCACTTTTTAAACAAATACATACACATTTTTAATTATCAAGGGATTTTCATGCTCCCTTTACTCTTGCTTGACATATTGTCTTCCTCTTTTTCACCAACTTGATTTATAATACAATTTGATTGTATTAGTTACCTCACCAATTGTCAATTAGTTGTCTTAAAATATCATCTTATTCCTACATAGATACAACACTCAAAGAACAAAAGAGGGAAAACCTCCATGACCTTTGACATAGTTTTCTTTTATCCAAGTTTCATAGCACTCCATACATTACTTTTTCCCATGTTGCTAACCTAATGATTGCTTGAGGTATTCTTTCCACAAATATTTTGAATAAGTACAATTGGCAAATAAATGATATACCTTTTCATTTCTCTAGAATGAGAAAACAATCTAACTTCTCTCATCCTCTCTTACATGAAACAAAACTACATACATACATACATACCCTTGTTTTATTTAATCTTTACACTTAATACCAATTTTTTCCTTTTTTTTTGCAGCTCAGTTTTGTAGTCCATCTATTTGCCACTACTACATTATGGACACTTTGTTGACCAAAAATGTTGTTTCACTTCTACTGCATGGTGTTGTTGACCTTTTCCCACTTCTACAACTTGTTACTCTCAGTCGCGTAAGCTCTCTTAACTCAGCAACTGCCCGATTCCAAATATCCATCACTAATGGGATTCATAAGCACCACACATTGCTTCCAACTATCTACAATAACGTTGTGGAGGATTGTCAACTACAAGAAGGGTCTATAATCAAAGTCCCCAAATGTACATGCAACATTCTACACAATGCAACGTATGCTTCGTTTTTCCCTTCATTATTTTCACTTAATGGCTTTTTCATTCCCACTACTTGTAACATTGTTTTTACTTCTACTTACTTAAGTTCATTCTTCTTACCAGGACTATCACATTGCTCACACTTGAAATTGTCACATTGGAAGCACCAATTATTGGAGAACCATCCCCTTTCAACTTTACTACTCGCTTCACCTCCCATAGCAGTTCCTCTATTTCAGAAAACATCCTCCTTTATCCCCAAACCCCTTCACTTTCCATACCTTCCTCACCAAATCCAACCCCAACCCTTGTTGCACCTACTATTCAATTACATCACTCAACCCTTGCAACAAAACTTGGTCCATTCAAGGGCGAGTCATTGCCAAGACAAATATGAACGCATACACTAATAAAAAAGGCCCAGGTCAACTCTTTGGGTTTGACCTTGTTAGTGATTCAAGAGATGAGGTCCATATCTCTATGTTCAATGAATTAGCAACATCATTGTATGACCAAAAACAAGTTAGCATAGTCTACATGGTCTCAAATGGCATAATCAAACCGTCCAACCCAACATACAACCACTTGAAAAGTGATTTTGAGATTTTCCTCAACTCCTCCTCAACAATCCAAGCATGCTTGGAGGAATACCCCTTGATCCCTTTTTATTGCTTCCACTTTAAGTCTATCCATGACATCCAAACTACACCCCTCAATTCCATGCTTGACCTTATTGGGATTGTCATTTCCGTTTCCCTTGCATCAACTATACGCAAAAGGGATGGCTCTGAATCCATTCTCCGAACAGTCAGCTTGAGGGACATGTCCGGCTATAGCATATACATAACACTTTGGGGGGGGGGCACTACACAATTGAGGGTGCCCAACTTGATAACCTTCGAGGTTTGGCTACTCCCCCTATCCTTGCAATCAAAGGCGGGCGCCTTACAGAGTTCAATGGAAAAAATATTAGAACCATCTCCAATACAAACCTTCTTATAAACCCAAATATTGAATAAATTGTACTTCTCCAAGCATGGTTTGATGACAATGGATTCCATTTAACCTCCCCATCCTTGAGCCGAAAATACAACTCCTCTCTTTCTGGTTCGCGCAAACGCATTACCATCTCTGAGCTGCAATCTCTCCAAACCTCTGAGAAGACAACCTGGTATTCAGTCCTTGCTACCATCACAAATATTAACATGGATGACTTTCATTTCCTTGCATTCCCTCTATTTGTTGATGGGATACAATGCATGAAAAATGTTTCCCACAAAATTGCCAATGTTTGGCATTGTACAAAATGTGATGGGGAGTTTCCAGAGTGTGATTACTGATACATAATAAAACTTGACCTAAAAGATGCTACTGGACAACTATATAGTGTCAAAGATTTTGATGATCCTGCAAATCAACTCATGGGGGTCTTTGCAAAAGATTTGTGCCTTCTCGTAAGTGAACCAACATCTCTCCCAGAAATTGTTCAAACTATTTGTGCTCGACATTTCCTTTTACAATTATCAGTCAAGACAGAGACTTTTAATGCAATTGCTCGCTTGAAGGTGCTCATTGTCATGTCAGAGGAGGTTTCACCATCGTGGGAAACAATCGCTCCACTTGATGGCCGCCATGACATTGGACTCAATAAGCGTCCAATTGACCGCATGCTTTGAAATCCAACTTCACATGCACTTTTTCCTCGACACTTACTACTTTTAAATTCCAACATTTCTTACTTGCTTTCTCATATTTAGCATCTGCAAACTTTCTATCATCCTTTTTTACTTAAGTGCTATTTGTAGCCAACAATAGACACTTTTGAATATTATATTATTTTCTTTTTTGTTTGTTTAGTTTCATACTCAAATACCATTATTGACTTACATATTTTTTGTAACCTATATGGTCACTTTTGAATATGATTGCTTTGTCATATTTAGCAATTACCAACCTGGAATTAACATTGTTGTCTCAATTGTTATTTGTAACCTTCATGAACAATATTACATATGCTATTATTTTCTAATTCATTTCTTTATGAAAAATGTTCATGGGACCTACTTTTTTTCTTGCAACAACTTACCATATTTGTGTATGATTCATTTATATCTTACAATATACCTTACTTTACTCTTCCAATGGTTAGATATATAGTATGTTTCTCTTCCACCAATGCCACCCTCAAGTTCATAACCACCTCACACTTGCATTGTAGGCATGTCGAGCAATAATGAGACTGATCAAATTAATGCACGTAGAAGAGTTGTATATGCTCAGAAAAAACAACAAAACAACAAGCGACAACGTCTTCTTTATAGAGATGCTAGTCAACTTGTTTATATCCCTTCTCCATTTCACATTGTTCATCATTCCTTAACACCCTCTCTGCCATCCACATCTGCACCAAACTTAGATATGCACCCACCACATATTCCATCCACCTCCCCCCTCAATGGTGCACAACAATGTTTCTGTACAAGATTGGACAAACTATCTTCTATGAATGTATGCTCAATATGCATGGAATCGTATCCTGGTATTAAAACAAAAACCTTTTGTGGTGTATATGCATGTTCTCATTGCATTGTGGAAAGAAATGGCCATCGCTTTTCCTTGACAAACAACATGGACCCTGGCATACAACCATCTGTCCTTGCCATGTTTTCTCAAGTTGAAGAAATGCTCATTTCTTGTGTTAACCCAATCCTACAAGTCACCCATGCCCGTGGCAGACAATATACATATTACGGCCACACTATTAGCTTCCCCCAAGACATTTCTAGCATTGCCACTTCCCTCCCTCATTTACTTTTAGACATTAACATCCTTATTGTTAGCAAATGCAGTCCTACAAACAAGCCTTATGAATTCTTTGTTAGTCGAGCACATGTTCTTGCTGCTCTCCAATACAAACTGTCAAATGTTCCCTACTACAAAGATGTTCAAGTTAACCCAATTTCATTATCTTCTTTTCCTCTTGAACCAACAGACATTTCCTCCATTCTTCGTCAAGTTAACCCCCATGGTACACCATTTGTTGACCATACCTCAACTTCTACTATTCAATCACCCAACTTCCTTGAACCCCATGAAGTACTATCCTCCTCCCTTATATCTACACAATCAAACAAAGCGACCTCTCCTCATCTACCTCCACGTTGAAAAAATACAACCTTTATATTGAGAGCTACGACCACTCCTATTGTGTTGTAAGTCTGCATTTTATTGTGCTTTGTTTTGAACTATCTATATTGTCAGAAGACGTGTGAATCCTTGATGCAGTGAGAGTCATTGATAACCAGTTACTTTCCTTGGTTTATCAGTGATTTTCAGAAGATTAATTCATATAGTGACAGGTCTGTTCGCCTTTACATGGTTGAGAAGCATGTAAAGTTTTTATTGTAGACTTGAAATCCTCAATGAGAAGAAAGAAACATATCTGGCTTTCCCGCTGTATCTTTCATTCTTGAAGCAAGCATAACGAATATTCACCACTCCTATTGTGTTGTAAGACTGCATTTTTATTGTGCTTTGTTATGAACTAGCTATATTGTCAAAAGACGTGTGAATCCTTGATGCGGTGAGAGTCATTGATAACCAGTTACTTTCCTTGTTTTATTAGTAATTTTCAGAAGATTAGTTCATGTAGTGACAGGTCTGTTCGCCTTTACAAGGTTGAGAAGGATGTAAAGTTTTTATTGTGAACTTGAAATCCTCAATGAGAAGAAAGAAACATATTTCGGTTTCTCGCTGTATCTTCCATTCTTGAAGCAAGCATAGCAAAGATTCATTTACAACTTAGATTGTGGCACTATCAAGAGCTGGTCCATGAAAGAGTTCTATACCTATACTTGTATATGGAGATTCCTAAATTTATTGCTATAGCACATGACATGAAAGAAAACTTTTGTTCATAAGTAGTTTGTGTAGTTTAGGAGCTATTATAATCATTGTTTTCATTGATATTATTGCAGAAATATTTTTTCAAATTGCTTATATATTCCAGATATAGTGGTAATCTATAGTGTTGAGATTACTACTACAGAGATTGTGAGAAAAAACAATTGTAGTTGGCTCACTGTGTTGATGAACTTAACATTATTTTTTGTTATGGGTTGAGTGCCTATGTCTTTGTAATCTGAGATTGTTACAAACTTTGCTCTTTTCCTACTAGTATCCTTCGCTGCCTGTGCCTATGTTTTTGTTCCTTCTAACTTTCCTCTTTTCCTACTAGCGTTCATTTTTGCCCCTCAAGGGGCAAATACTAGTTTTACTTCATGATTAATCATACTAGCAAACCTTATTTAAAAGAAACATGCAAAAGCTTTTATATATATGTATGTATAAGCTTGTGGTTATTATTTTAATGATTTTATTATAAGAGTATTCTATTTTTAATATAAAATTTATTATTTTCCTTCATGATTAATCATAATAGGAAACCTTATTTAAAAGAAACATACACATGCACGTAACTTTTTGAACTCAATACATCAAACCTTACCATTGAAATATGATATTTTAATTTAAAATTTTCTTTTACTCTATATTTCATCATGAAGACTTAGTATATTAAACCACAAAAATAGTAAGTTTATTAAATATTATTAAATACATGGACATTGCTTTCATAAGTATTCGTGTTGGCTTATATAGGTGGAATGCACAATAGGATTGATAAAGCCATACACATAGACTCCATTTTGAAGTCTCGGGATCATATGATATATATATCAACAAGACAAATGAATATGATAACATGAAATTTGATTATCATACTGTGAATCTTAGTCCTCCATAAGTATTCATACAGTTTTGTGTCGAGACATGTAACAAGTAAAGAGGATTGCCGACCAGAAACGTTATTTAGCCTTCCATGTGGATGCTTGGAAAATAGCTAAAGCCTGCAATATGTTGAGGATGATTCACCAATTAATGAAAGAATTCCTTTTGTGCAGATCTCGTGGAAGAGGGAAAAAAGACTACCGGTCCATCACGTCATCAAGGAACTTCCACGTTCTGTCTTGCTCCCAACAGGTTATTCATCCACCATGCAAACAATCACTTGGCTATTTTGGAGAGCTTGCCGGTGTTCACAATGCCATATGTACATCACCAAAATTCCAGGGATTACATAAATATGAAAGCATTAATGTGAAAAACTATCAAATTGGAATCCAAAGTGTGGTGCAAGTTAAGTGTTTTTCACATTGTGCGCAGGTGGAGATAAAAGGAAAATGAAAAGTATAACAACATTGTGAACTTATGCATTCAAGTTTTTTGGTGACGGTTTCATTATTTAATTGCAGGGTGCCACCACATCATAGATCAATAAAGGATTACATGATAGTGCAATAGTAAGATTGTTGAAGGATGGGAAAGTGAATGTCGCCTCATCAGTTTGGCGTGATTTTCACGCCTTAATTTTAGTTGCCATCAATAAAAGGATACGTTTTGATTGTAAAACAACCAACAAAGAAATTGTGGGAACATGTTCGACGTTCCATTGAGTTCTATCAAGAATAAGGTTCAGGCCAACAGATCCCGTGCTGGATTGATCTTCCCACACAAATTTTTGGGCAAGTTCAACACTCAAAAAATTGGGGATTTTAGAGAATCACGATTTTCCGTTCCTTTCCCATTGATCAACTCTCTCTTTTGTGTTCCAACTTTGCTTTCCTCCGCCTAATGGAATGGGAATCAGGGAATACGAATCCTCAAGGGCATAGTGACTTGTGGGTCAAGGAAAACAGAGCCCCATACCCTGCCATCAGAATTTTCGGGATTGCCCACACTCCATTGACTTCACGAACAGTTTCCTCAACCACCTTATGCAACATAATTAAATGTCAGCAAGGAGGGTCAAATGGGTTCTAAAGGTGACATTTGGAAGTCTATGGTCCAATCCCACAAGCCCCTCACCTCTCCTTAGTGGATACACATGGCCCTCTCTTATTAGTTTCCCACATAGCCAGTTTTCTTGGTATTTTATTGCAATGTTAATATTTACATCATTTACAATGTCCCATGGCTTAATAGCACATGGATGACATAATATAAACTACTTGCCTTTACATAAAAACCTAGCATCCGCTAGCGGGACTTGGCCTTGAGCTCCACGCTAGGGAAAACATACATCGCATGTATACAATATTTACGTTGAAAGCCAAATATGTTTTAAGGGTCAAAATGGGGGTATTACACTTTTCTCCTGGACAGGATAAATTTAAGTAATTAATTTAGTTGATTAAATTAGTTCTAATTTAGCAGTTGTTATTTCTTAGTTGTGAATATTTTAGAATATATTCTTTTACTAATACTTTTAGTTTAGCTAGTTTTCATATAGTTTCAATAAGTAGGAAGTAACAACAAAGCTAAACCAAAAAACATATATGAGACTCTCTTGCTGAGAGCAAACCTCAAAGGTAACAAGGCCTTAATCATGTGAAAGGCAACTACCTCAAACATGGCTACACATGTACAAGATTAATTGATTTTGGTAAAGCATAAAAACATGCACAAGATTAAGACAAGAATTTTAAGAGGTATTCCTTAGACCCTTTTTCTTCTTTATTTACCAATAATAATGATGATAAAGATAAAGATGAAGAAGATAATGAATCTGAAATTTCTAGGTTGTATGAGCAAGTTAAGGTTTTGCATGATGAAATTATGTCTTTGCATAATAAAATAAATAAATCAATTTTGCGTGATGAAAGAAAAGTTGCAGCTATGTATACAACATCAATAGGTCTACAAGAAAATCATATCTTAACTATAAATTCATTGCAAAATGTTGATTGTTATTTTCCTCCGCTCGAAACTGAATATGAGGAATGCTTTACTTCTAATTCTCATTGTTTTGAATCCACATATGAAATGTTAGGATATCTCATCATTCACTTATGTACTTTTCATGCATTCTGCATGCACCCGCATGCTGCCCAGTCACCAATATGATGCCTCTAGCACCTAGTCCTTAGTCTCCCAGAACTCGAGAGCTACTTACCACTCAGATTTAACCCTCCTAGCTTGTCATGCGCCCACTTCTCACCTTCCACTACAGAAGGGCGCCTTTCTCACCTACCAGTCCAGTTACACTTCAGTTATCACTCCGATTGACCCATAACTGATGTTATCACTCTGATTGACCTCCGATGAGACATGACTGATAGTTTTGAGTGCATTTAAGCCCTCATGAGCCCTCCACTAAGCCCCCATCCCTAGATTAGTGCCACTTACCATCAGTTACACTTATTACACTCAGTTAGACTCTGTTAGACTCAATTTGACACCTGTTTGACAGTGACTTGTGCATTTATGACCACCACTTATTAATGATGAGGACTCATAGTTGGAGCCAAGCTATGCCATTAAGTTAATTCGAATGAAATCCTTGGTTAATTCGAATTGCTCACTCATTGTGACAGTATTGTATTGTAATTCTATCATTCTGGATTATAGAGCACTGATACATCTCTCTTGCACAGTTTTTACTCCAAATTGTTTTACATGTTTGTGATTGATATTCTTGTTCAATAGATTTATTGTGAATAATTTTACATGGTATCAGAGCCATGGCAAGGACAAGATTTCTTTTCTGCAGGTGTTCTACATGAAGATTGAGCAAATTGCTCACTCATTGTGACGGTATTGTATTGTGTTTTCACCCTTATTGGGATATAGAGCACTGATGCATGTTTTTTGCACAATTTACACCATATTTTATGAGTTTCATCTATTGTGATTGATTTGCTTGTTCATTAGATCTGTTCTCACTAATTTTACATGGTATCAAAGCGAAGTGTGAAGTTTGAAGAACCACTGCCAGATCTGAAACTGGTTGAGGAAAAAACTGGCAATCTGCACCCTCCATAAGAAGAAGATTCAAGTGAGTATGAAGAAAGCATTGGATCTGATATCTCTGATATTATATTAGAATTTGATGGCCATGACATATTAGGTTTGGAATCATACCATAATGATCCTCCTCAGTTACCAAAGTGGGCCCAAAACACTCTACAATCTGCTGCTCCAAACATTGGAAATCCTGCTTATCCAAGGAGAATAAGAGCAGGCTATCAAAGAGCAGGTATGTCTCTTTCTTTTTCTGATCCATTATTATCTGAGAAATTTCATTGGATGATTGGTTTATATCCCAAATAATACTATCATGCCCACCGAGATCCACGATGGCAAACCGCCATGGATGAAGAGTACAATTCTCTTCAAAAGAACAATACATGGGAGCTAGTTTCTCTTCCACCTAGAAGAAAATTAGTTCAATGCAAGTGGATCTACCGCATGAAGGTTGCTGCTGATGGATCTATCAGCAAATACAAAGCTAGATTGGTGGCAAAAGGTTTCTCCCAAGTCCAAGGTGTGGACTACACTGAGACTTTTGCACCGGTTGCAAAGATGGATTCCATCCACCTAGTTTTGGCCATTTCTGCATCCAAGCACTGGGAAGTGCACCACATGGATGTGAAGAGTGATTTTCTATATGGAGACCTTGATTAATAGGTATATATGAAACAACCAGAAGGATACATATCAGATCCATCATTAGTTTGCAGATTGAAGAAATCTTTGTATGGATTGAAACAGGGCCCAAGAGCTTGATACGCAAAGATGGACTCATTCCTTCTTTCTCAGAATTTCAAAAGATGAAAATTTGATCCTAATGTGTACCTACAACAAGTTAAAGATAATTTTTTTATTTTTGTTTTATATGTTGATGATCTTCTCATTACTGGTAGCAGTCTCCTTACAATTAACAAGCTGAAAACCGCTTTAAATATAGCTTTTGATATGAGCGATTTGGGCTTGCTTAAGCAATTTTTGGGATTGGAGATAGATCAAAACTTTGATGGGATCACATTATCTCAACAAAAGTATGCTAAAGACCTGCTATTAAATTTTAATATGGCAGAATGTAAGGTTGCTCCGTTTCCATTCCTCTCAGGAATCAGTCTTGAAGAGGGAAATACTACACCGCTTGCAGATTGCACTATGTATCGACAGTTGATTGGTTCACTTGTATACTTGAAACAATCAAGGATTGATGTATCTTATGCCATGAGTGTTGTATCAAGGTATATGCAGCAGCCCCATGAGCTTCATTGGCGGGTAGCCAAGCGGATCTTGCAGTATGTGCAAGGTACAAAACATTTTGGCATACATTATGCTGCAGATTCTGAGCTAGATTTTATTGGTTTTACTGATTCAAATTGGGAAGGTGATAGCATAGATCGGAATTCCACTTCTGGATATGTTTTCATGATTGGACATGGGCCTATTTGTTGGTCAAGCAAAAAGCAGGAAACCATTGCACTTTCTTCAGCAAAGGCAGAGTATCGAGGGGCAGTCAATGCCTGCATTCAAGCAGTTTGGTTGTAGAGTATTCTTTCTGAGTTTGATTTTGGTAGCACTACTTCAACTGTCCTATTTTGTGACAATCAAAGTGCTATTAAGATCTCCATCGATCTAGTTCAGTGGCAGAGGACCAAACACATTGAGATTCATATGCACTACATTCGAGAGTTGGTGCATGATCGCACAATATTGCCCTACCGATGAACAAATTGCAGACATCTTCACCAAGAGCTTCACTGAGAAGAAGTTCTCTTACCTCCGTTCACTGTTGGGGGTGAGTTCCATCATGGTGGAGACAGATTAGATCCATTTTTTTGTTTAGCTTGAGGGGGGGCTTTCTTCCCACTGGGTTTTCCCTCTTTTCTCACTTAGCTTATTTCAACATTTTTTGGATTATTGTACTGGGGTGACCTTTGGTCTCAGTAACCAGGGCCCTACATTTTATTTTTTTGGATCATAGTATAGCTTGAGGGGGGGTCTTAGGATATCTCATAATTCCCTTATGTACTTTGCATGCATTTTGCATGCATGCATGCATTCATTTTGTATGCATTGCATGCACCTGCATGCTGCCCAGTCACCAATATGATGCCTCCAACACCTAGTCCTTAGTCTCCCAGCACTCAGGATCTACTTACCACTCAGATTTATCCCTCCTATCTTGTCATGTGCCCACTTCTCACCTTTCACTGCAGAAGGGCGCCTTTCTCACCTACCAGTCCAGTTATCACTCTGATTTACCTCCGATTGACCCATAACTAATGTTATCACTCCGATTGACCTCCGATGAGACATGAATGACAATTCTGATTGTATTTAATCCCTCATGCGCCCTCCACTGAGCCTCCATCCCTATATTAGTGCCACTTACCATCAGTTACACTTATTACACTCAGTTAGACTCAATTAGACTTAGTTTGACACCTATTTGACAGTGACTTGTGCATTGATGACCACCATTGATTGATGATGAGGACTCCTAGTTGGAGCCAAGGTATGCCATTCAATTAATTCAAATGAACTCCTTGGTTAATTCGAATTGCTCGCTCATTGTGATAGTATTGTATTGTAATTATATCATTCTGGATTATAGAGCACTGATGCATCTCTCTTGCATAGTTTTTACTCCAAATTGTTTTACATCTTTGTGATTGATATTATTGTTCAATAGATCTGTTGTGACTAATTTTACATGAAACCCATGAAGTAGATCATAATTCGTGTTCTTCTGATTTATTAGACTAAATTCATACATCATTTAATCACTCTGATCAACCTTCTAACGAATCTGAAACTGATTTACAAACTAATATTTATACTCTAGATAATATTGAACTCGAAATGGAATCAAGTTCATGTCATCATTCATCTTTTGCTAGGGCTGAAAATTGTTTAGAATCTGATCTCCTAAATCATCAATTTCTTCCTGATTCAAATTAAAAATCTAAACTGCATATTGAAAGTTCAACATATGAGAAAGAGCTAGCTCTAGATTCAATTAATGAATCTAAGTCTAACATCTCTATATGAAATCAATCTATGAGCTATCCTAAATCTGAATTTCTTTATTTCGGGCCAAAATAATAGGTTTGTTTCATATGATTGTGTGAGTAGAGATGAATTTATATACTCACCTCCTACTAATAGATTGGGTAACAATTTGGAGTATCAAAGGAAAATTTCCCATTCTCCTGAAATTCAAGTTTGTGTCGAATCAAAATTTTGTAATTTAAAAGAACACAAACCGAATAACGATAACCTTCTCACCATAAAACAATGTTTAGAAGATGGCGAGGGAGATTTTTAGGAAATAATTTCTCTTCTGATTTGGAATATTTCTATAACTATCCAATTTGCTCACAAGAATTTTACACAGAACAAAGTTTTCCCGAATGTTCTTTTCCTTCCAATTTCGAGGATGTAACAGGTACTCTTGATGATGAATTAACTGAAATTGTATCTCAATTTGATGATCTTTATGAAAGATGTATTTGTTTACAAGAAAATATTCGTAAAGAAAATATTCCACATCATACATTAAAGAGATCAGAGCAAATTTCAAGTTCACTTTTTGTAAATCAAATTTCACATGAAGAATGAAGAGAAGATCAAATCTCTTCATATGAATGTTGTAGTTTTGTACCTTATCAATCTATCACATCAAAAGAAGGGATGGTAATAACGAATAATTTTGATTATCCTTTCACTATATATTGAACTCCACACGTAAATACTACTCATTGTACATATCATGATCCAATAGAAGCTTGGTTAGAAGAATCGTTTCGTGCGAGATTTCCTGTAAATAATAGTCTTTTAATTTTTCATTTGTTACAAATAGTTCAAGATAGTTTTAGTTTTAATTTTTGCATTTTATCATTTCTACTTTTTATTTGGGATGTACATAAGTCTGTTGATTTGAGTTTACATGACTGGTTACATTGGCTATATGATTTCACTTGATTTTTTATTCCATTTTATCTCTTTTGTACATATTTAATTAGGATTTAGTTTTCCTTTTTTATTTTTGTTTTGTTTGATTTGAAGGGGTCCTATATATAAATAATATTATGGTAGCACATTGGTTGGCATTAACATGTTTCTTTATTATTAAAGCTGATATCTTTTGAAGAAAGCATTTTGATTGACCTTCTTGTCTTATGAGATTTTATTATTTGTGACCAAACTAATCCTAGCCTTGAAAATGTTTTTCATACTTAACTAAGTAGTGAGTTAAATCTTTGAGCATTATTCTTAAAATTTTATTTTTTGAATGATGACCAAGTCATAGTAAGCTCACTTTTTGAAGATTGTTCTTCCTGAAATTTATAGCAATCGGTAACATTGGCCATCACTTAGCTATCCACATAATCTTAAAAAAACCAAAAAAACATGCAATCCGAATGATTCTTCCCATCCATTAGAATCAATTTGTAAATAAATAAATAAAACTTTGATTGAAGAATAGGAGGTCTCTCCATAGATCCGACCTATCATGATCATCAGCCCTGTTGGGGATGACATCATTTCTAATCACCAGGGTGATGGCTCTTGGTCATAAGAACAAGGGACAAGAGGTCTCATCACAAGCCGACCTATTCATCTCCAACAGTTCTCATGAATGATGTTGTTGATATTTGGTTACCATGCCAAGACAATAGTCTTAAACCAAAGTTCTAATTAATATTATTGTTTTATGTAAATAAATATTAGCAATGAAAGATGTTAACTAAGGGAAGGAAGGTCTCATCACGAGTCGGTCCTTTTATGATCATGGATCTTATTGGATTGACTTTGCCATATTTGGTTACTAAGCTAAAACCATGTATCTTGGTTTTATAATCAAGAGACATGGGTTCTCATAACGAGCCATCGTGCTCAATTTATGATAGTGCTTGTGAATGATGCTACCATTATCTAGTTACCATGCTAGGGTAGTGTACCTTAGTTAATGTCTTTATGTTCATATGATAAAAATAAAAAATAAAAGATAAAAAAGGGAAAGAAAATGAAAAATTGAATAGTTAATCACTGATGGATGGGTCAAATTTTTCAGATACTTTCTTTGAAAATGTGGAAGTCATATCTTTACGCTAATGCTTGCTTTCAACTATCTTTAATCATGGAGAGATTCTTTCTTCTTGAATTTGTCTTACTATGTGTATATTAAAAGTCATTTAGTTTTGTAAAGTTTCAGATATAATGTTTAGGGTGATTTATTTGGTTGCAACAACATTTTAAGTTTGATTCTTACTATACATGCTAGCGAGTTAAGTGGGTCAAGTGATATTAAATATGACACTTCGAGAAGTCACTCTTTGCTGCTTATCTTTATTATTTTTGGGTAAATTATCAGAGATAATTGGTTTTCCCAGGTATGTCGCCATTTGTTGGCCCCCAACAACTTCCACTTCATTTGTAAAATAAAGCCCCCCCATTAGAATGTTGTATTTACTAGCCTTAAGTTTTTCTCAATCTTATCTTGCTTGATTTGATAGGTGATTTCATGGTTATCTTTCACCGATCCCTCACTCTTTGCGACTCTGTTGACTTGGCTTTCTTGAGATAGAGATTTGGTGGTTTGACTTGTGTTTGTCATTTGTGTCTTTTTACTTCTTGGATTCTCTTTAACACTTTCATGCCTTTATTTGAGCTTATTTGAGCTAGTTATAATATTTTTTCTAAGGTTTTTAATTTCATTTAAAATAAATTTCCATTAGATAAACATATTTTATTTTCCTTACATTCTATTTTTTGTCATGAAAACTAATCTTATTAAATATAAAATAAAGGTAATATCTTATATTTATATCAATTATACAAATAAGCTTTTATTTATATATATATATATGTTCATAGCTATTATTTTAATGACTTTATTATAAGACTTTTCCATTTTTTATTGTCCTTCATGATTAATCATAATAGGAAACCTTATTTAAAAGAAACATGTACGTAACTTTTTGAACTCCATACATCAAACCTCACCTCGGAAAAGTCTTATTATTTTAATGACTTTATTATAAGACTTTTCCATTTTTAATATAAACTTTATTATTGTCCTTCATGATTAATCATAATAAGAAACCTTATTTAAAAGAAACATATACGTAACTTTTTGAACTCCATACATCAAACCTCACCTTTTGAAATATGATATTTTAATTTAAAATTTTGTTTTACTTTATATTTCATCATGAATACTTAATTTATTAAACCACAAAAAGAGTAAGTTTCTTGAATATTATTAAATACATGAACATTGCTTTCATAAGTAATCATGTTGGCTTATAGGTGGAATGCACAAGAGGATCGATAAAGCCATACACATTGAAATAGACTCCATTTTTTAGGGTTGAGTTCTAAGGATCATAAGATATACATATCAACAAGACAAAGGAATATGATAACATGAAATTTGATTATCATATCGTGAATCTTAGTCTCCCTTAAGTATTCATACAGTTTTGTGTAGAGACATGTAACAAGTAAAGAGGATTGCCGACCAGAAACGTTATTTAGCCTTCCATGTGGATGCTTGGAAAATAGCTAAAGCCTGCAATATGTTGAGGATGATTCACCAATTAATTAAAGAATTCTTTTTGTGCAGATCTAGTGGAAGAGGGAAAAAAGACTACCGGTCCATCACGTCATCAAGGAACTTCCACGTTATGTGTTGTTCCCAACAGGTTATTCATCCACCATGCAAACGATCACTTGGATATTTTGGATATCTTGCTGGTGTTCACATGCCATATGTACATCACCAAAATTGCAGGGATTACATAAATATGAAAGTATTAATGTGAAAAACTATCAAATTGGAATCCAAAGTGTGGTGCAAGTTAAGTGTTTTTCACATTGTGTGCAGGTGGATATAAAAGGAAAATGAAATGTATGCCAGCATTATGAACTTCTGCATTCAAGTTTTTTGGTGACGGTTTCATTATTTAATTTCAGGGTGCCACCACATCATAGATCAATAATCGATTACATGCCAGTGCAATAGTAAGATTGTTGAAGGATGGGAAAGTGAACGTCGTCTCATCAATTTGGCGTGATTTTCATGCCTTAATTTTAGCTACCATCCATAAAAAGATATGTTTTGATTGTAAAAAAACCAGCAGAGAAATTGTGGGAACATGTTCCATGTTGCATTGAGTACTACCGAGAATAGGAGTGGATTGTGATCAGTATCACTATTTTGTAACCGATCTCTACCACAACCTCTTTAAACTGGTTTGAGAATTTATATTTCATTATATAAAAGACTCTTGTTTATATTTGCTATATCCATATTTTTGGTACATGTAATTTGTAATTGTGTGTTAATATCAGTTTTGTTATTCCTTGATCTGTATGTTGTTTTTGGATCTGTTGAATTGATCACACAAGTATTTTGATATAAACTTTTGTTATTATCTTTCTTAATTGTACTGTCAAAAATACATGTTGTTTAAATTAGAATGATTGACTTTTGCATCATCATTCTAGTTTCAAAAGTATTTATCTTAAATTCAGATTTGAAGAAAACATTAATAGTTTTTCCTTTGCTCCTTGCCAGGATAGCTTGTGGATAGATTTAAGTAATTTGTTTAGTTGATTAAATCAGTTCTAATTTCGCAATTGCTAATTTATGAGTTGTGAATATTTTACAATAGATTTTTTTGCTAAAACTTTTAGTTTAGCTAGTTTTCATTTAGTTTCAATAAGTAGGAAGTAACAATACAACTAAACAAAAAAACATATATGAGACTCTCTTGTTGAGAGAAAACCTCAAAGGTAACAGGGCCTTAATCTTGTGAAAGGAAACTACCTCAAACGTATGAAGGGATGCCTTAAGAACTTTATGTGGGTTGTATTTCCTTAGTTGGTCACATGACATAAAATCCAGCCAACAAATGGCGCTAGAAGGAGGGCCATGAGGTAAATAAGTGGTTTTATTTTAAATTTTTATTATTTCAATAACCATCATCCTCCAGCTTTGTATTTCAACGTTTTTATAAATTTTATTCTTCTATGCTGTCACAAACGCACCATAGGGATGGTTAGTCGGCAAGCTAGCCTATTTGAGTCAGTTTTATTATGTTTTATCAATTATGTCTCATTCCCATATCTGTGCACGGGAGTCCAACACGGTGTTGAGCCTGTAAGGACCTTAATCCCGTGAAAGGAAACTACCCTAAACATGCGAAGGGATGATCTAAGAACTTCGTGTGAGTTGTATTTCCTTTGTTGGTGAGCAGGTCAAATATGACCATCAACAAATGGCGCTAGAAGGAGGGCAGAGGTAAACAAAATGCTTTTTTTCCATTATTTTATTAACCATTTACCCTCTAGCTCTTGGATTTCATTGTTTTTATTTCTTATTCTTTTAGTTGTCATATATATGTACTATAGGGTTGGTTAGATGAAAAACTAACCTCTTAGGAGTTAATGCTTTTAATGTTTATCATTTATGGCTTCTGCTCTAATCTCTGCATGGGAGTCCATTTCTGCATTGAGCCTGCAAGGGCCATTACATGAGCTCCCTAGAAAGGCAATTTCTTTCTTGCCAAAGTTTAACGGTGAAGGGAATATAATAGCTCTTGAACATATTAGAAAATACGATTTTGTTTTATGCTTACTTGATATTCAATATGAAGATATTGTATGTAGAATTTTCCCCTTCACTTTTGAAGGTAAGGTATCAAACTGGTATGATGTTCTTCCCATTAAAACTATTCATAATTGGTTTGATTTTAAAAGGGTTTTTCAAAGTGCTTATGATATTTATAATGTGACTGATATATACCTTGAGTTGGATGAAATATAGGTCCAAGAAGGTGAATCTATACGTGATTTTAACACACTCTTTCGACAGGTTTATCATCGACTCAAAGACAATAAAAAACCTTCAGGTGACATTCTATATGAGTGGTATGTGCATTCTTTACCCAAATGGATAGCTATGTTTGTTTTGCAAAAGGGTATAATTGATTTTGATAAAGCACGCGAACATGCACAAGCTTTAGAGAAGGATTTTAAGAGGTATTCCTTCTTTATTTATCAATAATAATGATAAAGATAAAGATGATGAAGATAATGAATATGAAATTTCTAGGTTGTATGAGCAAGTTAAGGTTTTGCATGATAAAATTATGTCTTTGCATAATCAAAAAAATAAATCAATTTTTCTTGATGAAATAAAAGTTGCAGCTATGTATACAACATCAATAGGTCTACAAGGAAATCATAACTTAGTTGTAAATTTGTTGCAAAATGTTGATTGTTATTTTCCTCCTCCTGGAATTGAATATGAGGAATGCTTTACTTCCGATTCTCATTGTTTCGAATCCACATATGAAACCCATGAAGTAGATCATAATTCAAGTTCTTCTGATTTATTAGAACAAATTCATACATAATTTAATCACTCTGATCAACCTTCTAACAAATCTGATACTGATTTAAAAACTAATATTTCTACTCTAGATAATATTGAACTCGAAATGGAATCAAGTTCATGTCGTCATTCATCTTTTGCTAGGACTGAAACTTGTTTAGAATCTGACCCCCTAAATCATCAATTTCTTCTTGATTCAAATTACAAATCTAAAGTGCATATGGAAAGTTCAACATCTGAGAAAGAGATAGCTCTAGATTCAATTAATGAATCTAATTCTAACATCTTGATATCAAATCAATCTATGAGCTATCCTAAATCTGAGTTTTCGATTTTAGGCCAAAATAATAGTTTTGTTTCATATGATTGTGTGAGCAGAGATGACTTTATATACTCACCTCCTACTAATACATTGGGTAACAATTTGGAATATCAAACGTAAATTTCCCATTCTCCTGATTCAAATTCAATTTTGTGTCGAATCAAAATTTCATAATTTAAAAGAACACAAACCGAATAACGATAACCTTCTCACCATAAAACAATGTTTAGAAGATGGTGAGGGGAAATTTTTAGGAAATAATTTCTCTTATGATTTGGAATATTTCTATAACTACCCAATTTGCTCACAAGAATTTTAGACAGAACAAATTTTGCCTGAATGTTCTTTTCCTTCCAATTTCGAGGATGTAACAAGTACTCTTAATGATGAATTAACTGAAATTGTACCTCAAATTGATGATATTTATGAAAGATGTATTTGTTTACAAGAAAATATTCATTAGGAAAAGATTGCACATCATACATTAAAGGGATCAGAGCAAATTTCAGAATCACTTTTTGTAAATCAAATTTCACATGAAGAATTAAGAGAAGATCAAATATCTTCATACGAATGTTCTAGTTTTGTACCTTATCAATCTATCACGTCAAAAGAAGGGATGGTAATAACGAATCATTTTGATTATACTTTCACTATAGATTTAAATCCACATGTAAATACTACTCGTTGGTCATATCATGATCCAATAGAAGCTTGGTTAGAAGAATCGTTTCTTGCGATATTTCCTGTAAATAATAGTCTTTCAATTTTTCATTTGTTACAAATAGTTCAAGATAGTTTTAGTTTTTATTTTTTCATTTTATCATTTCTACTTTTGATTTGGGATGTACATGTGTCTATTGATTTGAGTTTACATGACTGGTTACATTGGCTATATGATTTCACTTGATTTTTTTATTTCATTTGATCTCTTTTGTACATATGTAATTAGGATTTAGTTTTCCTTTTTATTTTTGTTTTGTTTGATTTCAAGGGTTTCTGTATTTAAATAATATTATGGTAGCACACTACCTGGTATTAATATGTTATTTTATTATTAAACCTGATATCTTTTGAAGAAAACACTTTGATTGATCTTCTTGTCTTATGAGATTTTATTATTTATGACCAAACTAGTCCTAGCGTTGAAATTTTTTGTCATACTTAGCTAAGTAGTCAGTTAAATACCCGAGCTTTATTCTTAGAATTTTATATTTTGAATGATGTACAAGTCATAGTAAGCTCACTTTTTGAAGATTGTTCTTCCTAAAATTTATAGCAGTTAGTAACATTGGCCATTGTTGGCTTGGTTTTGCAACCAAGCTTAGTGCTATGGGCACCTGCTAACTAGTAGCAACAGTTTCAATAGAATTAAACAAGAAACTAATCTAAACAAAACTAATCATGGATCTATGCAAGAATATAAGCAAATAATGGAAATATTTTAAAAACAAGAACAAGAAAATATGAAAGAATAAATTTGTATTGAAAATGGGGCAAGCTAATGCTTGCAATAGTAATACCTCCAATTGTGAAGGTTGATGTAGAGCAACTCCCAAGATAAGTAGCTCCAAGTTCCAAGAGGTCTCCTTCTCCAAGGTTGCTTGTAATGGCCAAAATACTCAAGGGAGATTTCGGCAGCATGAGGATGAGATAATGGATGGATGTGAAATGAGGAGCCCCTACCACCTTTTTATAGGTTTTGGTGGTGGGGAATACCATTTGTGGTTTTGTGGAAACCAAATGGTATTGACCAACATGGTTTAAGTACTTTTCCCTCCTTTTTCCTTTTTTGAATAAAATTAATATTTTTATTCCCTTTTTAATATTTTTGGGAATTTGGACCCTTTTTGAGGGTTTTTTATGCTTTTTAGGAAAAATAATCTTTTTGAGTGGGAAAAATGGGTGTACTAAGGTCTTTTGGTGACCTTTTGTTGGTTTCAGAGGCTCAGATGGTGGAAAAGTGGACAAATGGGTTATATGAATAGGGAAATGAGCTAGTGAGCACTTTTTGGGTGTCAACAACCATCACTAAGTTATGCACATAATCTAAAAAAAAACATGCAATATGAATGAATCTTCCCATCCATTAGAATGAATTTGTAAATAAATAAATGAAAATTTGGTTAAGTATTAGGAGGTCTCTCCATAGAGTCGGCCTATCATGATCATCAACCTTGTCGAGGATAACATCATTTTTTATCACAAGGGTGATGGCTCTTGGTCATAATATCAAGGGACATGAGGTCTCATCACGAGCTGAACTGTTAATCTCCAACAGTTCTCGTGAATGATGTTGTCGATATTTGGCTACCACGCCAAGACAGTAGTCTTAAACCAAATTTCTAATTAATATTATTGTTTTATGTCAATAAATATTAGCAATGAAAGAGTATAACTAAGGAAAGGAAGGTCTCATCACGAGCCGATCCTTTTATGATCATGGGTCCTATTGGATTGAATTTACCATATTTGGTTACCAAACTAAGGCATTTGCTCTTGGTTTTATAATCAAGAGACAGTGGGTCTCATCACGAGCCAGCCTACTCAATTTCTGATAGTGCTTGTGAATGATGCTACCATTATCTAGTTACCATGTTGGGGTAATATTCCTTAGTTAATGTCTTTATTTTCATAACAAAAAATAAAAAATGAAGATACAAAAATGGAAAGAAAATGCAAAATTGAATAGTTAGTCACTGATGGATGGGTCAATTTTTTCAGATACCTTCTTTGAAAATGTGGAAGTCATATCTTTATGTTAATGCTTTCTTGACTATCTTTAATCATGGAGGGATTCTTTCTTCTTGATTTTTTCTTACTATGTGTATATTAAAAGTCATTCAGTTTTTTAAGGTTTTAAAGATAATGTTTAGGGTGATTTATTTGGTTGCAACAACATCTTAGTTCGATTCTTACTATACAGGCTAGTGAGTTAAGTGGGTTAAGTGATATTGAATATGTCACTTCGAGAAGTCACTCTTTGTTGCTTATCTTTATTATTTTTGGGTAAATTCTCAGAGATAACTGGTTCACTCAAGTATGTTGCCATTTGTTGGTCCCCAACAACTTCCCCTTCATTTTGTAAAATAAAGGGGCCCCCATTAGAATGTTGTATATATCAGCTTTAAGTTTTCCTCCATCTTATCTTGCTTGATTTGATATGTGATTCATGATTATATTTCATCGATCCCTCACTCTTTGCGACTCCGTTGACTTGGCTTTCTTGAGATAGAGATTTGGTGGTTTGACTTATGTGTGTCATATGTGTCTTCTTACTTCTTGGATTCTCTTTAACACTTTCATGCCTTTATTTGAGCTTATTTGAGCAAATTATAATATTTTTATAAGGCCCTTAATTTCATTTAAAATGAGTTTCCATTGGATAAAAATATTTTACTTTCCTTATGTTCTATTTTTTGTCATAAAGACTAATCTTATTAAATATATAAAACGAGGAATGTCTTATATTTATATCAATTATACAAACAAGCTTTTATATATATATATATACTTGTGTTTATTATTTTAATGAGTTTATTATAAGACTTTTCTATTTTTAATATGAACTTTATTATGGTGATTCATGATTAATCATAATAGGAAACCTTTAAAAGAAACATGCACGTAACTTTTTGAACTCCATACATCAAACCTTACCTTTTGAAATATGATATTTTAATTTAAAATTTTCTTTTACTTTATATTTCATCATGAAGACTTAATATATTAAACCACAAAAAGAGTAAGTATCTTAAATATTATTAAATACATGGACATTGCTTTCATAAGTATTCATGTTGGCTTATAGGTGGAATGCACGAGAAGAATGATAAAGCCATACACATTAATGCCTATTTCATTAAATTTAGATATATTTTAGTCCAAGTCACTTTGAATATGGGTAAAAAAAACCTTTCTGAACCCCAAAATCAAGGTTTCTAAAGTGCAAAATCTGGTTCCAAAAGTGCCAAATCCAGGTTCCAAAAACATACTTTTGCTTTTGATATCGCCATATTTGAAATTGTTTTTTGCGCTTTCCGATATGATAAATATGATAATGTCACTTTTAGAACCTGATTTTTCCCTTTTGGAAGGCTACCTTTGACACTTCAAATACTTAAATTTGCAATTTTGAAAACCGATTTTGGCACTTTCAAGCTCCGATTTTGCATTTTCGAAAAACAAACTCGGCACTTTTGGAGTAATTTTCTGTGACTTTCTTGTGAAATAGAAAACCTTCCATTTCTAATATCAAAAACATTTTTGTATGGGGAGTTGCACAGAAATATTGCTTGTCATGATATATATCGGAATAAATTTGTTTTACTAATTTATGTAGAAAATAATCTTTGTCTCTTACCCGTCAATGACTGGCCAATATTCAGTGGTGAGTAACATTGTTGGAGATACCGTGTTTTTCCACCAATCCCTCGTTTGGTTCGTTATTATCCAAGGCTCCCACATCCAATGTGATTTGTTGGCTAATATCCACTGACATTGTCGATCCCAGCTCTCGTTGTGGAGGATCCACATGTTCAAAAGAAATCCAATCATCTTGACCTGGAAATTTGCAGGTATACATTTTATATAACTTTTTGCAAGTATTCAAGGTCACTATCCCCGTTCATAATTTAGTTAATTTAACCAGGATCTTTGAAAAATAAATTTTTACCATCTTGTCCATCTTGTCCACCAGTTTGGTAGTTCTTTGTGGATTCTCCATCACATTCAATGTCTCATCAGATACTATAATTTTATTGGACGATATATGAGTGTGCTCTTTATTTAAATCTATTGTAGAATAGGAATTTGAAGAAGTTATTGAACATAACCGACCAAGAAAAGTAAAATACAATGAAATAAGACATCTCAAAATGTTAATACAAATACCTTGGTTTATATCCAATTCATGATAGAAACTATTCATAAACAGCACTTGATGTATTGTCTGCACAATAGAAATAATTATTCTATATGAAGACCTGATCAACGAACGAATAAATATACCTCCTACATACAACGAAAGAACTGTACCTCGAGAAGAGACCAGTGTGGAAACCATGTGATCCCAAAATTCCTGTGTCCTTTCTTTTTCAAAAACATGGCTTCTCAAACTATCATTGGTAACCTTGGACAAAGGTAAATCAATCATTGGTAGGTTCTCATCCTTCCAATACATATCCATTTGAAAAGTAGACAAATTATCCTCATCCCATCCAATTCTCCAATATTGTATAATAGAGAATCCTATAAATAAGTCCTTTGAGAAATCTCTATAAACTCCCTTGGTAGGATTCCGTGTTACCACCTTTTTAGAAATCTCGATCGAGAATATGCAAACGTTATAAGTATAAAATAGAAACAGAACATGGCTTATTTCATTGCGTCTGTTGCATAGAAGCTCAATCAAGTACTAGTAGAGAGGGGTTATAGATATAATAGATGAGTAATTGGTGTTTATAGATGTGAAAAAATTCATGGAAAATACAGAGAAGGGTCCTTTTGTTCTTAATCATTGCTTGTGATTACGAACCAAAAACCAAAGGACCCTTATACCCATTTTTCATGATTTAAGTCACATGTATAACTCCAATTACTCTGCAACCCATATCTACACGTATAAAATCTAGAGGAAGTGGCAGTCCTGATACCTTTACCTAATTCCTCTTCAAGGCATTTACTAGTACCCACAAGTATCATTCTTCTTGTTGATATTATGTTTTGCTAAATTTGATTATCTTATAATTCTATGTTTGATTTTAATTGAATTTGAAGGGCTCGATCCCATGAAGGTTTCAAATATAATAAATATTAACAAATTTATTAATTTACAAGGGAACTCACATAGTTAATAGTTGGAATATATACCCCATAGGAAAAGCTAAGAATACCTACTCGATATGAGCTTTTAAAATCTTCAATTAAAAAAATTTCGAGTGTCCATATTTGTGTGCCTCCAAACATGAATATGGGCACCCGGATTTTTTTTTGAATTGAAGGTTTTCAAAAATCGATCAAGCTACAAGATCGATCGAGATCATAGCTCGATTGAGCTTCTGTCTAACCTCATATAAACCCTCGATCAAGGTATTTAAAAACTCGATCGAGCTCATAGCTCGATCTAGGGCTTTAAAAACAGCCTTTTAGCTTCCATTTCTATAAATTTAATTTTACTGAAATCTTTTCCAGGCCTAAACCATGTCCTCGGATGCACCTCAGGTGCCGTACTTCATATCGTTGGATTCGTCAATGAATCATCTATCCATTGGTATATAATTTATGAGTTTTTAAGTACATATGGTAATTCTTTTTATTTTATTTTCAAACTTACACTTAAAAACCATGTCCATAACTTCAAATCAACGCCATGAAAAATAAAGAACATAAAAAGTACACAACCAAAAAATTTCAAAAAATATATACACCCCACATCAATACATCATCTTCAAAAGGGTATTTTTTGTTTTTCAATTTTTGTAACCAGTAAAAAAAGGTTTACATGCACACACATGTGTAAAAAATGTGATTAAAATTGTCAATTGTCAGTTTCAAAAATTAATAAAAAAATATAATTTTCTAAAATAAATTAAAAGAAATCACGTGTACCCCAGTGCATTTTGTGTAGATTATATCATTAAATTATTTTGCGTGTGCACAAGCCACATGTTAAGTTTTAATATATCATTAAGTGCAATTTTGACATATTAAATAATAATATTATTTTTTAAAATATAGGTGGAAAGACAACATAATTCCCTACAATTTGTTATTTTGTTACATATCGGAATTCACAAAGCATATACGAGTTTTGGGAGCTTTGATTTAATAAATGAGTAAAAAATCAAATTTTCACCATCACTTTTGGCCAAAATGTGTTACCCGTATTCATGGATTCGCCCGAAACTAAGTTTATATAGTACTATTGAATGGGTAGTGTCGCTACAATTGTGTCCAACCTTTTGGTCTTTTTTATCTACCTTTTGTTCTTTGTTATCTATCTAGGTGATCTTCATTTTAAGAAACTTGGAATGTTAGTTACATAATTACTTCCAGAATATCATATTGCAATATAGTCATGTCGATGACCCATCCTCATGGTTCCTGGTTGTCCTACAACGTATCCTTTAGGTGTATTTTTTATGCAACCAAGTTCTACAACTACTTAAAGTCCTGCAACCTATTGTAGAAATGTGAGTCTGTCTTCACCACTTTGTTCCACATATTATCTATAACCTGGTAGATTGCAAATTGTATCTACAACAGAAATTAAGGCAATCAAAAACTATGGTTTTTTTGGGCATAGTACATAGTATTGTTAAGCACATCTATAATTAAAATTTGTTTTCCTTTGTGCATGCACTTGTTCATTTGTTTTCTTAAATGTTGTGATGTTGGTAGTTAGAATTTTTCCTTCACGGTATTGTAAACTTGTTTATCTTAGCACAAAATTTGTTTTCCTTTGTGCATGCACTTGTTCATTTGTTTTCTTAAATGTTGTGATGTTGGTAGTTAGAATTTTTCCTTCACGGTATTGTAAACTTGTTTATCTTAGCACAAGCTTTTGTAATCTCTTCCACCCTTTTCATTTCACATTTCTTTGGAACTTATTCATATTGTTGTTTAGGTTTATGCTCCCTAATGGGAAAGTTCATTTAGCAAAGAGATGGGTTCCCAACCAAATATTACTTCTAGTTATATGCTTATTTCTTAATAGTGCGTGGATATGAGGAATTTATTAGTGTATTGGATATGACTCTCTTAGCATGATACCACTTCTTCTACTCCATTTTTAGTGGGGGTTTCTTAAAACGTAGCTTGCTTTGTTGTTGAGTAAAGTTTTAACTATTCATCTATGGACATCTTTCCAAGAAGAAAAACTAGTATCAAGGATTTTAGTTGCATACATACAAGAATTATTAAAATATAAAGGACGAAGAAAATTTTCATTTGCTGGGTGGAGTAATTATCTTCCCTTTTTATGTTCGCTTGACCTGGATTCAATAACAAAATGTTGTTTCTCTCTATTGCAAAAATTGATAGACAATGGTTTAGGTAGCATGAAACTTCCATTATATATATAATCCTCTTTTGTTTGGTGGTTGGTTGAAAGTTTGGAAACGTTTAACCTTCATGAAATGGATTTTATGGCGTTAAAAGCATAGGAGAAAAAACTCTGTTGTGATATGGGTAGTGGGTTATAACTTCATTGTCTGTTATCATATTTTTGACTTTCAACAGTAACAGTAAACATCTCCAATGTATTACATTCTCTCATGACATTTTAACTTCGTTATGTTGCAGGTACATGTTTTTTATGGTTTTTTCAAATGGCATGACGAATTGGATCCGAAAAATATCCATCTATAGGTTACTAATAATGGTTTTACACCTAACATGAAGCAAGAAGTTCAAGGAGAAAAGGTGCTTCACCTTCTTTCAAGTGTGGCAAAGAAGGTCACTGGAAAAAGGACTTCCCTCAGTTAAAATGATTCCTAAATTCTACACATACACAGTTAGGACCATTTTTTTATGATTCATATCCACATATAAAAGGTATCAAGTACAAAGTAGTGTTATGGCCTTCATCTAATGGTTACTTGCCATCTTCCTAGCTCAATTCTTAATCCCATCGTCGCGGTTCAATGGGGGCTACTAGAATATGATCCGAAAAGCCAGGGAAAGGAACGCCTTGAATAGTTTTCGGCTAACTCAAAAATAAGGTGGGTCGAGGAGGAGCACTCAGGCCTAAAGGATGGACGCTCGAGAATGGAATACATACATAGAAATAGTTTTCGTGGTCCATTTAATAGACCCTACACATAAAAACACTCCGAAAGGAATGCAAAGTGACAAGTGACAGAAAAGCGTTGGTTCGTACTCGTGCCTTGGTACACATTATAATTCTCGGTGGTTTACCTCAGATCTGGAAGAGGTTTTCATTATTGATTTATAAAAAGATGGTTTCTCCTATGCTCAACCACACTCAACCACAACTCATTATAGCATTGTGGAGATTCATACTTAGTGGTCGTAGTGTTCCAGATATAGTTGAAGACCAGGGATATAAAAGGTATCAAGTACAAAGTAGTGTTAGTCTATGTTTATGTTAGATTGGAAGACAAATATATATTAGATAGTCCATACATTTTACATAGATGAAAGGAAAATTTCATTAGCACAAACTTGCCCCCACCAATTCAAGACATTCAATGCAATCTCGAACGATTATTAACTTTTTGAAGAGTGGTATTAGGTTTGGAAACTACAACAAGATGACATTAGAGTGCTTCATATATTGGTTCTATGGAAAATTAGCTTCTTCAAAAAACTTAAAGTAAAATGATTGACATAAACAAAACCATCTAACATTGCAATAGGAAGAAGGCAATAATGGAAGGGTGGGTTTCTAGAGAGGAATCAAAATTAATATGGTTGTTATGTGATGTGGTGGTGTTTCAACATTCAACTAAGTGATCAATAATGTTAATAAATACATTATTAAATAACACATTTTCAAATATGTAGAAGCCATGCAACATTTTTTTTGTTTTTGTTGGAGTATGGAACCCAATTTGTGTAGGAACTGGTTATATATCTTATTGATCTATATAGGCCTATGTTTTGTCTCTGAAATAAGAAAAAGCTTGCAATTGCATCATTGTGTGGAAAAAATAATTGGACCCCTATAATAACCTATGTGTGGCCCATAAGGGCTAAGAAAGGAATAATCAAAGATGCATAGTTTTTGGAAGACAATTATGATGTGTATTCATATGGGGAAAACATGCCCCTTAGAACCTACACCATCAACATCATCATGCATAGGCATACCAAATGATATTGGCATTGTTATACACTAGCATCTTCCTACAGTCCACATTTGGAGTGGACGATGATAGATCACTCAATGCCATGCCATGAGTATTTCATCTATTCAACAACTAAGAAGCCTTGCATGAAAGTCTCTCGAACCTCAAAGTCTCCTTATGTCCCATATTTGAACCCGAAATGCAAATCCACATCATATTACAGAATTCCTTTGCACCATAAGAAGCAAGTGCCAATTACTCAAATTAACAAAATATTATGTAGAGTTGTTTGTGAACATTAAATGTATGGCATATTAACAATTACCACCATCAAAATACTAATTAAAAGTATATGAACAAAACTAAACTATAAAATCAAAATTTCAACTTACATGCTTTTGTTAAAAAGACTAAATTATACTTGCAACTTACAATTTGTTTAAATTTAATTCAATAGGTTAATCAAATATTAAATAAAAAAATATTCATAATAAATTATTGAGTTAGTTTATTTCATATTCATATATATTTTTAAATATTATGAGAAAAATAAAATAAACAATTAAAACATATAAGATCAAAAAAATCCCTTTTTCTAAATCTTCAATCTATCTATTTTTCCTATTCAAACTCTCTTTATAACATGTAGACTGGTCCCAATTCAGGTTTATTGCTGCTCAATTGGTTTCAATGATCTATACCAACTCTAATTCCATCATATATAAATATAGATTTGCTTAATTCTGAAAAAACAAATACAACTTTCTCCATACTGGTTGTTGGATCTCAGTTGTCTATAATCTCAGACTATGTGGCTTGCCCCTCCTCTTCATACATACAGATTGGTGTTAATCAGTGGACAGACTAGTGGCTCCAGTACAGGGCCTGCACTTTCTTTAATCTGATCTGTAGCAACAGTGGCCCTCGTGGATGTCCTCTTCCTTGGTCTTTTGATCCGTGGGCTACAGCTTCACACCCACAGCCTCCTTTTGACTTTGTCAAGTCTTCCTTGGCCATTGGTTTGGCCAAGCGCTTCCATAAAACTCAATTAGGTAGTGGCTTTAAAGGGTTGATGCTCATACATCACCTGTTGGACGGTGGGGTGTGCAAATTTGAGATAGAGCTTTGGCTTTCCACGACTAGAGGCCTGCTAAATTTTAAACTCTCTTAACTTCAGAGTGAAACACTGCTAAATTTCAAACTCTCTTAACTTCACATTGAAACAAAATTCTAGTTCTTGGGATTTTATCTCATTTCTACGAGTTGTTCTCTGTTTCTCGAGGAATGCATGAACTTGTTTATTACGTCTTCATGGAAGCTAGAACGGTTCCACAACTATGCAGGAATAGTTGAAGAAATTTTGAAAATCGTGATTGAAGAAGTAAAAAACAGAGTTTGAAAGGTTTTGGAAATTGTTTTACGGACTGCCCAAATCCGAACAGTCACTAGATTGTACTTGTTTGTCAATTAATGAGGTTTCCTGGTGTTACATCGTGTCATATTTGCCAATGCATTGGAATCCTGTCTTCATCCCAACCACGCATTGATCATTATAGCAGTAGTGAGAGGACAATAGATCAAATTTGACAGTCATGCCAATCTTTAATGTGCAGATCTTCTTCCAATATGTGTAGGATGGTGGGGATCAGGGATCTATTCCTTTAGCTCCTGTATTTTGTAAACATTGAAAGTATCATTGACAAGCAAACGAGGAGTAGGATGGTGGAGATCTGGGATCTATTCCCTACTCCTTTGGCTACTGTATTTTTGTAAACAGTGAAAGTATCATCGACAAGCATGGTTGCTATTTTCATTTTGATAGTTGATTGTGGGTGTAATGTTCTGCAATTTTTGTTCTGGTTTCTAGTCAGCATCTATTTATGTGGAGCATTCAAGTGGTAGTTGTTAATGTTTATCATTATTAAAATATTATTGTGCTTTTATAAATAATCAATTTTTGCTTTAGAATTCAACTATGTTTTTTGAGACCCCACTATGGGTGCCCATTTAATGACACCGTGTGTAGGGAGAGAAGACACATGGCGTGACGTCGGGTGTGAGGGGAGAGGTGGGATGATGAGGGACAGCTCCCACCAAGGCGGCAATCAAGGTTCGAGCATGTTCATTATGAACCACCTGTGCAAGGAGTACCTTCTCCAGTTGCGAGACTAGAATGCAATACATACCTGGGTACATTCATATGTGTGGGAACTCATGGCGTTGTGTGTTGGCTCTATTCATGAGGAGGATGTCGCTTGAAGCTTGGAGAGGAGTTCTCTCAGAAAACGTTGTTGAATTAACACTTATGCCATTGAATTATGTTGCATGCCCGGTTGGTGGAAGGGGGTTTCTATTGGGATGCTCATTGTCTCGTCCTTCACTAGTGAGCGGCATACTGTGAATTGGTCTCGAAGAGGTGGATCCTACATCTTGGTACATACTGGTCCAAACAAAAACAACCAAGAGGAAGATGGCCAATGGGCCAAAACGCTCGCACATGGCTCGAGCAGTAAGGGAAATGGAGAACGCGAGGGGGCTCTTTGAAAATTCAATTAGCCCACAGGCCCAAGCTCACACTAAAGGCCTGGAGAAAAGGATTCAAATGGAGAAAAATCTCCCCGGTGCTTAGCAGCTCACAGAGGATTTTGGAGGTTTGGTGGAAGATAAGGGTGCCTCCAGGACCCGGGAAACTCACCATACCAAGTCTTTGGGAATGTTCTGGATGGTCAAGTCCCTCTTCAGCATGGCTATGGAGGATGCTGTGAAGGGAAAGGGAAAGGATGGTGTAAGGGGTGCAACAACGGAAGCTCAACTGGAAAATATGAAGCTTGGAATGTGTTGCATAGCTAACCACCAAGTCGAAGTAGTCAAACAAATCAATGCCAAACTTGATGCTCTAGCCCAAGAGCTAATTGGGAATTGTTTTAGCAAACCACCCCTGTCTCAACCTGCTACCACTCAGTTAGTATTCAAGCGATGTCCGAAGGCAGTGGTGCGAGTGGCCAAGCGTGAAGACCTAAGTGTAGGCCTGTCCTTTATTGTTATTTCTGACGATGACCAGTCTTGGCTTCTTAGTATATCATTTTCATAACCTGTTTAAAATAAGTAGGATCATAATTTGTTGCAATTTTGAGGCCATAACCCCCGTCCTGTGGGGAATCATACTCTAGCTTCTTTCTTAGACATAGGATCTCATGACAGTGATAGACCTAGTGGTTTTATTGGGTTGTTTTGTTGGTTTCAGTTTTTGAAAACTCTGCTATGTTGACACCATCTGGAATCAAAGTAGACATGTAATCGATATATACATTTTTTCTCTTTATAATGTAAAATAGAATCGAACTTTACAATTATAGAATCGAACTTTACAAAAAAACCATGTTTTTCTAGGTTACTTGGTCCTGCTTTCAACCTCATGCTCTTAACTTTCAATGCATTTGTGTGAGATCTTCTTCAACTTTAACTCCACTTCCTTTTAAACATTAGTGCTTTTTCTCCTTCTCTCCGTTTATAAGGGTTTTTTATTTAGGTGCCTTACTAGGAGTCATTGAGGAGACACATTTGTTGTCCTCTTTTATTTACTCCCTATGTTTCATTTAAAGGGGGTTAAAGTATGTATAGATATTCAACTTAAATAGGCTAATAGTTATTTGTCATATGGAATACTTATGTGGTGGGTTGGTGAATACTTCACAATCACCATCAAATTATGAGATATTCTTCTATTTCTTTGTTATAAATATGGGTGATAGCTCCCCTTGTATTATACCATATAACAATATACAAATTCAACGTGCTCATTAATAATTTCTACACATCCTCAATAAACATTAATAATTTACCTACTTTTTTAACAATGGTTATAATGAATTATAAAATATCTCATATTCTCTATTACTAATTTATTATTTTTTACAACAATTCAAAACAAAGAAATTTAACACTCGTTAAACCTCAACCTGCTTTATACAAGTGTGTATTCTCGGAAGAATCTTAAAGTAATAAGTTTTTACCCAAAACCTTGCACATTTAGCAGATCCATATTTAGAAGTTTTAGCACAAGGAATATGTTATAAACATATAAAGAGTATTCAAGTGATAGAGTTATAGAGGAAACATTACACATCTACAAAGTTTCGACATAAAAAACAAGCAAGATTTCTCAAAAGTATGGCTTCCTCTGGAAGAAGAAAAAAACATTTTACATTTAACAGAGAAAAAGATTACACATCTACAAAGTTTCGACATAAAAAACAAGCAAGATTTCGCAAAAGTATGGCTTCCTCTGGAAGAAGAAAAAAACATTTTACATTTAACAGAGAAAAAGACATTTATACATTTATTAGGTAGATCCCACATAAGCTGGGAGATTTCGGTTTCCTCAGACAAATATATCCCCACAAGACTTTTGATCAAAGGCTTCGGTCAGTGCAGAGACATCAGAAGACATGCATTTGCATTGATAATCCCTTATTCATAATAATGGAGACCGTAGCTGCTGAATGTAAACTATTGGGTTGAAGGTGTCATTCATTGTAGGCAACTCACGCTACTACTAATTATCTGGCAATCAACACTTGATCTCACACACTTATATATCAATCAGGCTGTTGCTTTCATGGCAGATTATTTATAAATTATATCAATCAAAACTCAGCCGATATTCCGTGCAAATGGTATAGAATTTAGCTTACAGCATTTCTACATGTTTCTCGGACATCCTGCAACAGTTCTCTTGCCTAACCATGCAATGATGTCCGAGAATACCAATTCTATCTGCTCTGTAGGTTCTCCATATGTCAATCCATGCCACATATTGGGATATAGTTTCAGCGTCTTATCTAAGCTTTTAGCAGATGCATACAGTAATCTGCTCACAGATGGGTCCGTTACTTTATCTTCTTCTCCATGAACAATCAGAAAAGGCAACCTCACCTGCAGAATGTAATTCATTAAAAACATGACAACCTTTATAAATATAAAAATGTACCTATGGATGGCAGCCAGGATAATCTGAGATACAATGAATTAATAAATGTTCGAATTGGGTACTTCGTCCAGTCGTTTCTCTATGTCCAAACTTGTCATTAGTAGCTGGAAAGCAGTCTTTAGACGAGGTCTTCCTTGATAAACAAAAGGATTTGTTCGAATCTGTGTTTAGGTGCAGGAAATCATTAGGTTCAAGCAATTGTATACACATTGGATATTCCTGATAGGAATGAAATGATGTCGAAATTCCTTACCTCCGTTCTCTTACTTGGGTCCTTTACGGCCACTTCTAAAAGATCATGCGTGGGCATAATCTTCCATGTAGGGATTATGGCAGATAGCATCCACAATATGCTGAGAACCAGAGGGCCAGGCATTAACTCCTCAGTTATCTGTAGTAAGCATAAACGTGGTGAGCGTGCATATAAAACCTTGACAGTCATGTACAGAGCCTTTTTTTTTTTATCGAGTATTTCTTGGGTTGCAGGGGAATTTGTAGAGCTGATTACAGTGTGTGATCTAGCAGAAACATCCAATAAAGCATGTAACAGAGGCAGCAAAATCAAGCTGTTGAGAGTTGTCCATAGCTTTTTTTTTTGTATTGTAGGTGTTTTGGGGAAAATTTGTAGAGCTGATTACAGCCAGAGACGTCCACTAAAGTATGTGGCAGAGGCAGCCAGCTTGAAATCAAGCTCAGATAAATTTAAAATTACAGATGAGACATACTTTACAACTGTAAAAAATTATACCTTTCACATTAGTGGGGGCAGTTATTTATAATTTATAATTTATACCTTGCACATAGGGGCCACAAGAACAGCTCCACTCCAATAGTTAGGCTGCTTTCGATGGATGAGAAGTGCTACGGCTCCTCCCATTGATTCTCCATACAGGAACCTCGCTTTCTTCCTATACTCAACACGCTCTGCAATGTAAATTCCACACTGTCTTGTTACTGTGCAATTCTCTCAGTGTACAGAAATCACCATAACGCTTAAATATATTAGTTGCATAAAAAGATCCCAATTATGCATACCAGCAATGCTCCTGAAAAAAGTTGCACAATGGGTTACAAGGTCATCGAAGCTTTGTATGTAACAACGTGTTCCATCAGATTTGCCATGTCCTTCATAATCTATACCAAACACTGCATAGCCAGCCTTTGCAAGCCTCACCCCTGTGTCTGTCAATAGGTCCTACTGAGTTATTAGATTTTAAGATAAAAACTAGCAGTTACTTAATTTGTGCCATGTATCACTTTTTTTTCTTCTAGTTTTAAGATAGTTTGTCATCCTTAGTGATGTTCTTAGTGATAATTGTTTATTTCAAATTTGGAACCAGGCTCACTTTTTTAATCAACCATCACTTATTTTTTATATTTTTTTGTATCTCACATTCTTCTAGTTATATATCATGAATAGTTGGTTATCCATTCATCAGCTACAAATTATCCATGCATCCTTACCAGTTATCCATTAATCAACTACCACTTATTTTTTAAATTCTTACAATATTTTATTTTAAATTTTGAACGACCATCATAGAATCAATCTGGACAAGGCAGTTATCTCATCCTCTTACAAATTTAGAAAATCATAGATCATAATCCACCCCAAATTCTAAAATAAAAATACCAATAAAATAACTTTAACAAATATTGTTTCATCTAACATCCTGTTCATATTCTTTTACAATCCACGGATCGAGAATAACCACAGATAGTCAGAGTCGAAGTACCTTTCATGAAAATGCTGCACTCTATGCCATAGCCTACAATCATGAGAAGAAAACAAATTATAAAGTATAAACTGAAATTCTTAAAGAGCATAATTAGTTTAATAGTTAAGAATTCCTAATTGGAAATTATAGGTTCCAATCTAAAGCTAAAGTAATAGCAATTACTAGAAGAAAACAAATTAATCCTAAACAAAATACATCTACAATTAAAATTATGATTTCCTTGGTTGAAGGTTACAGGTTCCAGTCCAGGGATGTCAAATCGCTATATGCAGAATCATGATTAAGGTTATGTTATGATGTATATTCTGTACAAGAAATTGGAAAGTTATGTGATGCTGACCATGGCAGAGGCATATATGGGCTTTGGCTTCCCTATCTGCTGGTAGCCATCTGCAAGTAAAGAGCTTCACTCCTCGGGAACTTTGAATGAACTCCTGCAGAAGGATTTACTTGAAAGAACATCAGTCCACAAATTGATGAGCCTCCTTATTTATGAAGATTATGGTACTGTTCTGTTACTCACCTCTTCATACTTGACGTTAATGAGCTGCTCGCCTAACATGTTCGACGCCTGAAAAGAAAAGGCAGTAGATTCAGATACATTTTTTTATAGATTGAACTCCAAATGGGAACAGCATTAGGAAAATAGAAAATCATAAATCTACTTCTTAAGGAATCCATATGGATGCTTATATTATTGAATCCACAGCCTGTGAACTCTCTTGTGTTTCTTAGGAATGCAAGGTGGCATATAAACAGATTTCTTACCAAAGAGGAACAGATCAGATCTCTCCGAAGTATCTCAGGTCGATCCAGCAGAAAACCGCACAAAAAATCTTCTGCTACCCAGCTTTCAGCAACATCTATCACAGATAACAGTCCTCGACTTCGTTAATGATCAACGAAGATAACAATTCTACGGCACTAAATAAGTTCCTCCAAATGTAGGGGAAATCCAGAGGCCGCTAGCCCCAAACAATAACAAATTACACTAATCAGTAACCATTCATTCCATGTTTTGTTTTGTCTTACTACCCATAAAGGATCTTCTAGATGCTGTGTCATTTTTGTCATGTAGTCTAGACACTTTGAGGTCTTTTGCCTCGGGTGGTTGGTGTCATTACCGTGGATTTGTTATGAAGCTCTTAAAGAAGGCGTCTAATTACGCGACGTTTTGGTCCATTTTTTTTTATTTAGTTTTTTTTTCTATTTTCTTTTCAGGCTTTTTGATAAAATCATGCAATACATTTTTGGAATTCCACTTAACAATTTTATTATTCTTTAAATATATATATATATATATATCTTTTATTATAAAATATTAATTTGATTTTTTATCATTTCAAATATAGATTTTCATTTATTATCACTGCTTTTAAAGACTTGAAGTATAAAGTCCATTATAATAAAATTATTAACAAATATATGTTCACATGAAAATATGATACCAAATAATAATGATTATATATATATATATATATAGTTATTGTTATATATATATATAAAAGATTTATAAACATAAATAGAAATAAAATATATATATATATATAAAATCAAAACTATATTTTTACATATCTATATTAAATAAGTAAATTTTAATCACTTGGAGTGTTAAAAGTTTAATTTTGTTTACCTACTTTGTCACTAGCATAATCATTATTATACATTACTTTTACAATGTTAGCCCCATTTCCATCACTTCCATCACTATATCACCTCAATAATATAACAAAAAATTGAACTAAAATCATGAGTTGATCATAAAATGTCATTGCATAGAATTTCCCTAAGACACTATGCATATATGATAGCTTTAAAATGGTGCACTTTAAATATTCTAGGATTTTTTGGGAATTGCATAATTTGGGTGCCATGGAGATATTCCAGGGTGGTGAATCTATTTATGGATTCAAAAACACAATTTGAACACGTAAAAATTTGGATTTTACTAAAAAAAAGTTATTCGATTCTTAGCAAAACCCACCCTAAAGTAGAAACACTGCTCCCTTTAAAATTGGAATCTAGTTACTCATAACTAATGTGCACCTTCCAAAAAGGTGTAGTGGTTGAACATGAACATCCCCAAACCATTACTTAAAAAATCGTTTTTGATCTAGTCTCCAATACCTATGATCATCCCACTAAGTCATCAAAACGATCTAGTCTCCAATACCTATGATCATCCCACTAAGTCATCAAAACGATCTAGTCTCCAATACCTACTATGATCATCCCACTAAGTCATCAATACAAAGGGGTAATTCACATTGGAACTAGTTCAAAGAAGTGTCCACATTCTCTCTTTTAAACAAAGTCTTTAATGCCATTCCAAAAGAGAATACAAACTCAAGAGAGTAAGGTTATGTTATTGGATTACGTACAAAAAAGGAGAGAAAACCTTATGCATCTTTTTCCTTTCACTATTTGAAATCCTTCATATATATCACTTGGTAGGGAATACAACATTAAAGGAGAAGAAGAACCCTCCCTTGGGTTGGTTGGAGAGGTTCACATCAACTACAAGAGTGTGATTTATATCTCTATTATTTTATTAATACAAAAATCAACATTACTTATATCATGATTTGTTTCATTTTAGATAGTTTATTTTGTGTTACATTGTATGTATGTTGGAGAATGTTGTTTATTTCTTTTAGTTTCTCTTAAAAAACTATTGATTTGGTACTCGAGATAGCATAACCCCCAAGAAGGTACTTTTGGTACATGTTAGTGCTAAAATGCCAACACCAAATTTGGCAACTCCACGACACCAAATTTGGCAACTCCACTGGGTATGAATCCTATCATTCATCATTTGTTGTATGAGTATCATTTACAACCCCTTTCCTAGGTGTGTGTGGTCATCTTCTTGTTGTTTTATCTTTTATGTTTGTTGTTATCTCTCCATAGGGTGTCCATAGGTGGGTAACCTGGGTGAAAAACCCTAGGTTTTTCCTTAAGTGCAAATGGGCAAGATATTCGATTTCAACTTCATGTCGTCGTACTTTTAAAAAAAAAGAAAAAAGATGTGGCATCACATAATTAATTTTTACATTTGCTTAGAACCCCTTGTTTGGTTGGTTAAGAGTTAGATCTCTTTTTCCTTGCAAATATATTAAAATCAATTTACCTGCTCTAGCTTCTTAGAAATAATTTAGCTAAGAAAGGATTATCTTTGCATTCTTATCATTAGCTATTAGCATTTCTTTCACCCCTTTCATAGATTACATTAGTCCTTAGCTAGTTTTCATTTGAATTATTGTGGTTGAAAATTTGAAAAGTGTTTCTTTACTTTTTAAGATAAGCATTTTAGTTTGTTTATGGAAAAATAATTCAGATTTATTAACTATTGAACCTTAACATTATTTTCTTGTACTTTATATCTTTAGCATTTATTTTTCAAAGCAATATGATTTTTGTTGTACACACATACCACACCTTAAATCACTGGGGGTTCACTAGGTAGGTAGTATTATAACATGTGAGTTCATATTGGGGGATTCAATACCTTAAAAAAATGAAACAATATTTTTCCTAGTATATAAGGGTCAACGGGTATTTTTAATATATTAAAAACATGTAGATATTAAGGGGAGTTTATAATTATGTATATAGGGGCTTGAATATGGTATTCATGGGTTTGAATTGGTACTTTATGCCTGAAGTTGGTCTAAATATGACTATGCGTAAAGTCATATTAGTGTTTGAATAAATATTTTCTATGTGTGAAGGTGTTATGAATCCAATTGTGTTTGAATAGGTATGATTTGTGAGTGAATGTGGTGTGAAGTTGATTGAAACGACTATGTATGAAGTCATTATGTGTTAAGAGAGTTATTCCCCATCTTGAAATATTCTCTCTCACTAAGACTTCATATTTCACTTTGCAAGGTTTCTAAAGATTATAATATTTGTGCCAAGTCGCCGTACTAAGGGTAAAGATAAAAAAAAAGGGGGTATTAAAATTTTAATGGAAAAAATGGATACATAAGACATTGAATTAAAATAGGGGTTTTATAAATTGGAAAGGTGTATTTGGAGGGGGGTTCAAAAAAAGGATTTTTGGAGGCATTCCTTAATATCTAATGAAATTAGGGGTATTCTTTAATATGTGTTTAATATCTCATGATTACACATGCTATGTCATAGGTTCATCGAATGAACCCCCCGTGCCTTAAATCAAACAAAACTTGCTCAATGATGCCAAGTTAAGCCTAAAATAAACTCCTAAGCTAACTCACTAAAAATCATCATTTGAGGAATCAAAAGAACTTTTTAGTTAAAAGTGGATTGTGATTGTAGGCATCCAAATAAATCCCTCAATCATTTATATTTAAGAACTTACTGTTTGTTCTTCAGGAAACTTTAAAAACCTTTCTATTAGGTGCAGTTCAAAACATGTTTGGAAACATGCATGCTCTTTGGAGTGGATAATGCTAAGTTCGGGACTAGAGGTTTGATCGAGAGTCCTAGCTCTTTCAATATTAATTAAGATGCTCCAAATGTTTGATTTAAACATCAAGGCAAGGAAACTTGTTGTATGTGCTTGTGAAGAAGCAACTTAGTGGTCAATACTTTAGGTACCTACCCAGGTGGCTCTTGTAGGAGGAGGGGAAACTAAGACATGTGGTTGCAAGATGTCTGGAGTTCTTCCAAGTGTCCTACACTATGAATTCCGCATTCACACCTTCACTCACTTCCTAGGTGGACTTGACAACCCATGAAGTGAAGTGTTTGGAAGGCCCTTTTTCAACTTTCTACTTCTTCCAAGCCAGTGGACCTTTTTATACGGCTTGTTGAGGAACACTTGAAAAAGTTTTCATTTATTTTCACACTATTTTTTACAGTTCTCCTCTAGCTAGGAATAGTGAGTCTTTTCTTTCTAAGATGCTATTTTTTTACATTAGTTATTTACATTAATAGAATTAGTGTTAATGGATTGAAAACTCTCATTAGTCTTGCATAGAGATATTAGTTGAGACAGTATCTATAATACACTATGAATATTATGCCTCCAAGATGTTCTATATGAATTCAAGTATTTCCTCACACTCTTGGGATTCATGGCCATGTGATTATCCCACCTCATCATGTGAGAATCAAACATCAACAACATCCCCCCTCACCTAGTTCCCTATCAAGCTCATTAAATTCAAGATCCTCTTGGCACAAGTCACCACCTTTAACTAGTATTGATACCCCATTCAGAAATCTAGCAAACAACATTTCTAAAGTTTCTCCCCCTATCTCTCCCAATCACCCCATTCAAACATCAACCTAATTGTGAATGCAAAAATTGCTATGAATGTAATTCATATGATGAGCCTCCATTTCATGGCTAATCTAAACTTACTATATCTCACTTGACTAACCAATGGTCATATTAAACATGATCCTACATGGCCTTTAATGCCCACCAAATTACCCTAAAACATTCCTAAGTTTGAAGGTAAAATAAGAGAGGACCCCTTCAATCATATCATGTTATTTGATTTATGGTGCTCCTCCAATAGTACTATTGAAGATTCTATCCACTTGTTTTTATTGCAAAAATACCTCACTAGCATGTCAATGAAGTGGTACATTTAACAACCCTTTATTACTGTTGGCTTGGTTTTGCAACCAAGCTTGAGTGCTATGGGCACCTATCAACAAGTGATAGCAGTTTCAAATATTGAAAGCAAAAAACAATTATAAATCTAAATCTAAAACTAAACTAGCATTTGCATATAACAATAAACTTTGAAAAGATTGAAGAACAAGAACAAGAAATAAAATAAAAAATAATTTTTGTTTTATGATACCTCAAATGGTGAGGATGTTGTGGTGTTGAGCAGCTCCAAGGTGAGTAGCTCCAAGCTCCAATGGTCTCTTCTCCAAGATTGCTACAATGGTCAAGAACTCATGAGAGATTTTGACAGCATGAGGATAGGATGATGGATGGATGGAAAGTGAGGAGCCCCTACCACCTTTTTATAGTTTTTGGTGGTGGGGAATACCATTATGGTTTTGAGGAAACCAATGGTATTGACCAACATGGTTTAGGTACCTTTTCCCTCCTTTTTTCTTTTTTTGAATATTTTGAATATTTTTATTCCCTTTTTAATATTTTTGGGAATTCTTGACCCTTTTTGAGGGTTTTTTATGCTTTTTGAGGAAAAATATTCATTTTGAGGGGAAAAAGGGGTGCATTATGGTTGTTTGGTGACCTTTTGGTGGCTTTAGAGGCTCAAATGGTGGAAGAGTGGACAAATGGGTCATGTGAATAAGGAAATGAGCTAGTGAGCACTTTTTGGGTGTTAACAGATTGCCCCCTGATGTGTGAGGGCAGGAGCTCATCGTATGGTCGATAGACATCATAGTTCTTTTTTTTTTTTTTTTGGGTTTGGGGAAGAGAAGATACCGGTTGGAGACTGGATCCATGGCCCTTGGAAGCTGCAAAAACAAAAAATATTACATGGCCTCAATATGAATGAGGAATAATCTCTGATAATGGACGAGGCGGGGCATACCCATGCTCGTATCAAGACATATACATAACAATTAGTCCCAAGAAGGGGGACCTAAATAAGACATAAAAAATCTGCCGGTACATCATAATGGTCCAAAGGGGACACTATTTTTGGATGTACTGATGATCATAACATGACTGATCTCAATAACTGATACACTGGAATAAAGTGACAACCGTTCTTAATAAGGTCTCAGAAGGGTTGATGAACTGCTGAATGAAGGTGTCCAACATCTGTAGGGACTCAATGACTGTGAGTCATCTCTGAGAAGTACATGTAACTGTATATTTGATGGAGTATAAAACTAGGGTACATCGGAATACTGTCGCCATGCATAACCCGGATATCTATAGAAAAAATGCAACTGGTTGTTTCCATAGGTAGACTCTCAAATGTGGAAGAGTCAGGTGGTATCCGGGGTCTTCAACAAATAATTGAACGGACCAATACCATGTGTGAGTCTCAACGATGCGATCAAGGTGTTGAAGTCGAGCATGTGAGAAACAACCATTTGGAGAGGCACTGAGGACTCTTCTCGAAATGATTCGTAGGCACTCATCATAAATGGTGATGAGTCCAAGACACAGGGACCTCTAGGTCTATCCTCTGGAATAAATTTGGTTGTCATCGACAGAGGGAGACCAACAACTAACAAGGCCATGATGTTTCCTTGATAGGAGCGCGAGGTGTAGAACTGAAGTGTGGTAGTACTGATGGTAGGACTGACATACTTGTGGGGATGTTAAGTAACTGGGGTCATAGAGTGAGTGGACTCAAACTTCCTTTGTTCCGAGCATGATGACATGGTTGACCTGGCAGCGTAGGGAACTGACTTGTAGGTGCGGGGATCATAGCTTTTAAGGACTGAAGGGTATGTATTAACTCTGGGGAGGGGGGGGGGGACGAGCTGATGGGTGATGTCAAGGGATTCTCAGGGTGACATACTGCAGAATACTCTGAGCAAAGGCGACCAAAATGGGGAAGCTGCCGTATGAGTAGACGTGATCTGTTGTGGTGCCGAGAAGCACCATTGGGTCCTTCTTCATAGTTTTAATGAGCTCCAAGAAGGGATAAAAGTGTGCTTTGAAAATGGTACTGTCCTGTGGATTTTGTGAGCCCAGGACTGTTTGTGCTCATGAGTGCTTTCATTTTTAAGGAGTCTGAAAATGATAAGAATACTCTGCAGTGGTTATGAGTACCGTCCTGTGGGTTTTTACGATCCCAAGATGGTGATTGCTTGTGGTCGCTTTCATGTTTAGAGAGCCTGAAAGCGGTAAGTGGACTCCATTGGTGTTCTTTTTCGTGAGTTAGTCTCCAAGGCCCGAACAAGCATAAAATGATGCAAATGGAGAACTCTTCTAGCCGATGTGACTAGAGTATTCCTTTTTCGCAATTAGTCTACAAGGTCCAGAAAAGGGGTAAACTTATACCAGGTAGACGCCCTTTCAGATACGTTTAGAGAGCATGAAAGGAAGCAAGGTTGCTCGGTGATCTTTTCATTGTTTTAGGAGTAAAAAAAGAGCTTAACAGAAACTCCCTAAGTGCCTTTTTTGTAAAAGGGATTGCTCGGCCCGAAAAAGGGGTTAAATTATATCGAACAAAAAAGGGATTGATGAGAGCGAGAAAAGGTCTCAAGCATCATCATGAGTGCGGAATACTGAATCCGGTGACATAAAGATTGTCAAAAAGGGGCAACGGCCAATGTGGCACGCAAACTAAGGTGATGGGTGGCATTTTGAAACAATACCCAAAAAATTATGGGGTGAAGGTGAGAAATGATCTCAAGCATCATCACGAGCACGGAAAACTGAATCCGACAATATCAAGCTTGTGAAAAATGGACGAAGGCCGATGTGGCACGCAACTCGAGGCAACGAGGGGGCATCGGAAAGAATGCTTGAAAAATATGGGCGTGAGAGCAAGAAATGATCTCAAGCATCATCACGAGCGCGGAAAACTGAATTCGGCGATATAAGAATCGTCGAAAATGGAGAACGGTCGATGTGGCACGCAAACTGAGGCGACGAGGGGGGCATAGGAAAAAATGCCTGAAAAATCTGGGCGTGAGAGTGAGAAATGATCTCAAGCGTCATCACGAGCGCGGAAATATGAATCCGGCGGTGCAAATGGTGTGAAAAATGGAGGTCATAAGGACTCCGGAATGGTCAAAGCAAATAACTAGGTTAAAAAATGGCTACAAATAAAAGTGAGCCCACCAAGCCAAGGATGCAATGGTGGGGAGAAATGATGACCCGTAGGGGGAGAATACTAGGTGTATCGAATCAAATCGAATATACAAGTGATATGTGACCTCAAAAAATGGTTGAGATGACGCATGTGAAGAAGTTAGCAGGGTTAATGACCTGCCCCCATGCTATGTGCATGGGGTTTGTGATTGTGGATCACATATGTGTTGGTTTGAACGATGGGCTCATTGAGGTGTTGAGATAGAGATGATGGGGAAGGTTCAAAATGATTGATCATGCCCCCTATCCCGGGGTCGAGGTAATCTATTGTACCCCCTAACTCAGAGGTGTCAATGTGGTGCAGATGTTGTCTCAGAGAGAGATCAATAGGGCATTGAACTACTGTTGGTGGGGTGTTATACCATGAGGCTGTGAGATGTGGTGGCATACTGAAGTGATGATATGATGATGGGGGATTCCCTTTGTGAGGTGGATGCCCCCAGTATCTCCAACGAGAATCATGATGATGATGAGTAGGAAAGGTTTTGGGCATGCCCCCATGTTGTGGACATGTGGTTTCCTCATTGATTTGAAAGGGTTGAACATGTGTGTCAAAGGGATCAATGGAAGGGGCCCGACCGGACAGAGGGGTATCCAGTGGAAATCGTGTAAATGGTGTTAATTTCTTCCAAGGAGGAAGATGGTGGGGGATGAATTTCCTCAATGAGAAGAGGGGATATCTCTAGGTCGACGTTATTTAGCTCGTATAGTGCTGCTCTGTAATCTGGGAGATCGGGGCAGTGATGTGAATAATGGCCGTAGATTCCGCATATTGCAAAAGGATGGTTTGTGCGCAATGATTTATCACGAGGTTGAGGGGGGAGTTCTAGTTTGACTATTGGAACATTGGTGTCATCATCCAACATATTCATGTGTTCTTGAAGTGATGGTAACTGTGGACATTTATGGGTTGTATGGCCTATGTCGTCGCACAAAGAGCACTTGGGGGTATGCGGTTTGTTGGGGGATTCTTCGCCAACTTGGGGGTCGCTGGGGGGGTGTGAGTTGTGGGTCCAATGGTGTAGGTTTATGGACCTCTGCCTCCAGTGTTTCGAAGTGGTGGAGGAGTATAATTGGATGTTGATGCGGTGGCTACTATTGGAGGTGGTCGATTCTGGATGTTTGCTACACCAGGGGGTGTACGGTTAGAAGTATTGATGGGTTGCACCGGTTGTAAAATGACATTTGGTGTCGGAGGAGAGGTTGGGGCAGGTAGGTACCACACAGGTAGTCCTAATGTTAATCCTGGGAGATTAAGTGTAGCCATGAATGGTGTGTTGATGGTGCCTAAAGGGGGAAATAAGAATGGGATAGTATGAATTGGTGTGGCTCCTACATGAGTTGGCACTGAGGGTGGTTGCGGGAGTAAAGGGGGCTGTTGGTTTGGTACTTGTGTGTTCTGCGAGAGGGTGCACAAATCAGATATCTTGGTTATATTCAAAGGGGGTGGGATGGATTGGAATGTGGAAGTCATAGGTGATTCCGAGTATAATCCGGGTCTAACTGTGGAGACAAACGATGTAGGTGCATTCTGAACTGGTTGTTCAATCATAGGGAGAATATTTTTAGGTGCAGTGGGGACGTATTGGTTTCGATGCGTTTGGAGATTCATGTCGGACGATGACATCATAAGGAGATGATGACTACATGAATCCATCGGTTGGTTTGTGTGTGCAGCATATGTGATTTGTTGTTGTGGTGTTGTGGTTCCTTGAGGAGGATCCAACAGACGAGTGTTCGCCACTCCTTGTGTGGGCAAAGGATTCTGCAACACCATGGGTTGTGGTTGAAGAGGTGGCGCTGGTTGTGCCGCGTGCCCTTGGCGTTGGGAGTCATCAAACCACAGTTGGCATGCTCGCCCCAAATGGGGGCAAGTGTGTGTATAATGGTCGTATACCCCGCATATGGAACATGGGTGGTTTGTTTGTAAATTGGGGTTCTTACCTTGTTTCAGTGGTCGATCAGGGTTTTGGTTGGCGGGGTTAGCGTTGTTGTTGTTTGGAGGATAAGTCTGAGCGATTGGAGGTTGTGGTGTAGCAAGGACTACCTGTGGTGGGAAATAAGCCCTTGGGGCTTGTGAGTGAACAGGAGCATGTGTGGCCTGCTGATGGTAATACGTAGGGGGTGCAACCAGAGGTGGATAGGCTGAAGGTGCGTTACCATAACACTGTGGTGGACATGGGGGTCCATGAGTGTGGTGGGGGTGGGCCATGGGAGCATACAAAGTTGTAGCTTCGGAGTGAGATGTGGCCCGCAAAAGATCGGGGCCGTTATTATTGTGCATAATGGAAATGGTTGGTTGTGGGACGCAACTTGTCCAATGATGCCGTCGGTGGTGTGGGATGCCCCCGACGCGTCAGTCTGGGAGGAATCACCGTGAGGAGCGTCAGGTAAAATGGTATACAGGTAGCCACATTGGGCGTAGATCAGATCAAACTGCTGGGCTTTTAGAATGGCTTCTTCTTCCGACTGGGGTCGTTCAGAAGCTACATCCTTGGCTATGAGGGGTAGGAGTGATTTGAGAAACCAATCCAAAAATATACGGTCGACCAATTTTATCTTGCAAAGGCTACGGCGCTTGCGCCACTCATGGATATGGTCGGTGATGTGGGTAGCTGTGTTTTGTCTACAAGACAACAGTATTTCAACTCCTGCATCATAGCGTACAAGTAGCTGAAAAAATTGAAGGAAAGTGGAGGCGAGGGACGTAAATGTATGGTGGGTCCCATGTGGTTGTTCAATGTACCACTTGGCTGCAGAGCCAGTGAAAGTTCGTTGCACAGTCTTAGTCTAATGGAGTCATCCACTATGGAGTTAGATGAACACCATAGGTGAAATGACATTATGTGGTTTTGCAGATCTTCCCCAGGTTTTCCTTCGAACTTCGGGATGTCCGAGGGAAGCTTTGTGGGCATGGGGGGCCAAGTGGGGTCATGTCTAATAGGATCATTAGTTAGTCTTGCCAAGTCTGGGAAATTCAAACTTACCAGAAATGGTAGACTGGCCGAGGGGTGTGATGTAGTGGTTGGGACATAACTGTTAATGGTAACATTATGTAGTGGTCCAGTGGCCCCTAAGGGTATGCTAGGTATGGAAGGTATGTGTGCTCCAACCGATGTGGTGTGGGAAAGGCTAGCGTTCGCAAGTGCAACATGGGTTGCAGAGGGGTTAGGAATAGTGCCAGGAATTCCTGGGATCTGGGTTGTGGTAATGAGAGGGGGTGTGACCCCTATGTTGGGCATACCCATAACAGGTGGTGGCCCTGTGTTGGGCATACCTAAAGGGGGAATGGCCTCTATATTAGGCATGCCTAATGGGGTTGTTGTTACCATGGGTGGCACAGTAGTAGTAGGGTTTGTCGATGTATCTCCAATAGTACTAGTGAAAAGGGGATCGTATGGTGATCCAACCATGGGGTTGGTTGGTGATATTTCAGTAGGGTTTTCGGATTCAGCCTCAGAATCAGATGTGAAGTGAGGCGTGTCAGAATCAGATGACTATGTGTTTGGTCGATGACGTGTCGAGTCAAGGGATAAGGCTCTACGTCGGTGACGTGGAGAGCCAAGTATACTAAACTGAGGGGGTTCACCCTGAAGACGACGAGATCGTCTTAAATTCTCAATGGTGAGAAATATTTTTTAAAAATTTTAGTGTAAGGTGGTGATGTAAAAAACTCGAAACCCTAATGCAACAATGAGTGCAAAAATGGGAGTAAAAAAATAAAGGCTCTCAGGCCAAAAATCAACCTCAAAAAGCACTTATTATAGCATCTGTGCTATAATAAGTGGAGGGATGCAACAAAATTGGGCAGAATACCAAAAGTCAAACAGTTTCTAGAAAAAAGAGGTGTTACTAGACCAAAGGTGGGTAATGTATCATGTAAACACCTAACTAGAAGTATTGTGAGTCAATAAACGATGTCCTCTGCAAGGTGATGAAATCCAAGTCAGACAATATAGAGTGTTGAATCAACGGCTAGATATCCCCCTACCGGGAGGGACACCGGGTAGACAATCCTAAAGAGTGGCAACTAGGATATTCCGTTCATGACACATTCGGTTGGGTGAATCTGCAGTTTGGTTCTATCGCCGCTCTACACCAAGAGGGTGTACACCGAGAACTTTGAAAGGTATCCTTCGGTTACTGAATGGATTGCGGTATTCCACTCAGACTTCCAGAACCAGTCTGGCTACTTCAACCCTCCTAAGGGAGAGGCCTTCCCGATAAATTGGTTGATAACCGTGTCAAAATTATAAGGGATTTTGGTACCGTAGAGGACAACCACTATGTCTCAAATATAATAATTAAGGGGTGTTATTGGAACACCTATCCCCTTAATTCTACCTAACTACAAAATTCTTTTAAGTGCTCCCCAAGTGGGGTTAAAATTTTGTTGAGTTTAAGGTAAATTTTAAGGCTCAGTTTAAATTATGTGGCAGAGTGAGTGCAAGTGTGGTATTTAAACTAAAATTGATTTGCCTCGCTTGGGTGATTGATTACAAATGAAAGAAAAGACGCTTCCAGCTTTGCAAAAATAAAGGCGTTTTTGAAATGTAAATGCTTGAAAAAACTATTCAAAAATAATGGATCTTTGAAATAATTTAAAGGGAAGCAAATAACATAAATATTTCAAGAAATAAATGGATCTCTTAAAAGTTGCTTGGGCAAAGTATTGAGCAAATAAACAGTAAAACCTTGATCTAAATAAAATGCAGAAAATCTTTCTTTCAATTACTGAAAATTTTTAAAAAGACTTTTAATGGAGCATATATAAATAGTAAAAGATTTAATATGGCTGTAAAAATGTTGAAAAATTAATGCTGAAAAATATGGGCCAAAATGGGTGAACTAAAGTGATAAATAACACTAAAATACAAGATTAGGTAAATTTCTATGAAAAATTTCTTAAATCTAATAGGATATTTGGATTCCTTGATCGAAAACACCCAATTTGAAAAAAAAAAAATCGTTTCAAACGGAGTTCGGGAGAGGGAGATATGGTCATTTGAAAGTTGAGCCGCGCTGCTAGAAAATTACATCGTGGGTTTCGGGCTAAAATTCGCGATGTGCATCGCGGGTTTCGAGCGCACAGTCGCGATGTGTAGCGCGGAAAAGGGCCGCGGAGCCGCGATGTGCAGCGTGGAAAAGGGCCGCGGAGCCGCGATGTGAAGCGCGGAAAAAGGCCGCGAAGCCACGGCGCGTAGCGCGGAAAAAGGCCGTGAGGTCGAGATGAGCCGCGTGACTGTCGGGCGAAAAACCACGAGGCGAAAGACGAAAAACGGACGTCGAAAAACGAACCCAAAAATGAAAATTTCAGGTTGTTAATGACAATAGAAAGGGCCAAGATCTAGAATAGCAATGGATCTGCTGTCTAGGATGGCAGATCTATGAATTAAAATGATTAAAACTAAGAAAAACTAAGATCTAAGAATTCAAAGCCAGCGGAGTCGCCAAAAATTGTTGGCTTGGTTTTGCAACCAAGCTTGAGTGCTATGGGCACCTATCAACAAGTGATAACAGTTTCAAATATTGAAAGCAAAAAACAATTATAAATCTGAATCTAAAACTAAACTAGCATGTGCATATAACAATAAACTTTGAAAAGATTGAAGAACAAGAACAAGAAATAAAATAAAAAATAATTTTTGTTTTATGATACCTCAAATGGTGAGGATGTTGTGGTGTTGAGCAGCTCCAAGGTGAGTAGCTCCAAGCTCCAATGGTCTCTTCTCCAAGATTGCTACAATGGTCAAGAACTCATGAGAGATTTTAATAGCATGAGGATAGGATGATGGATGGATGGAAAGTGAAGAGCCCCTACCACCTTTTTATAGTTTTTGGTGGTGGGGAATACCATTATGGTTTTGAGGAAACCAATGGTATTGACCAACATGGTTTAGGTACCTTTTCCCTCCTTTTTCTTTTTTTGAATATTTTGAATATTTTTATTCCCTTTTTAATATTTTTGGGAATTCTGGACCCTTTTTGAGGGTTTTTTATGCTTTTTGAGGAAAAATATTCATTTTGAGGGGAAAAAGGGGTGTATTATGGTCTTTTGGTGACCTTTTGGTGGCTTTAGAGGCTCAAATGGTGGAAGAGTGTACAAATGGGTCATGTGAATAAGGAAATGAGCTAGTGAGCATTTTTGGGTGTTAACAATTACACACCCCAACTTTGTGTCATTAGCCTCCATTTTTCTCACATTCTTCCAATTACATATCCAATACGACAAGGGAGTAGAAATTATTTTGTTGTGCCATCAAAAAATGGATACCCATATCATGGATCACAGTCATGAGTGGTAATGATGAAGAATCCTCTAAAATATCACACTAGATGCTCGGTTATTGAAATATCTCTTACCTACCATAGCTAAGGACGTCACTTCCGAATGACTCCAAATATAAGAGGGAGCTATTAGTTTCAAGTCTTAGCTTGATATGATTTGATCTATGTTCAATCTCAATATTTATATTCTATCATCCCATATCTACCACACAATGACTCATCACAAAGAGTTAGGGTCTTCCCATTTTGTAGATGGGGTGATTGGTGTAGTTGCATCTACCTCTCATTCATACAACCAAATAACAATGTCCATTGGAAATATTTTGTATGGTAATATCCCTATTGGTGAGTTTTTCAACCTAGGGAAGCCTCATATGCCTTATTTTCCTCTTTATCCCTCACATGTATCCTTGCACATATGAGCGAGTACCTCATACTCAAATCCTCTTCATTCGTACCATGTCCATGGTCCTTCATGTAGAGGAACTATGTGTAGTGGTGCTTCTAGTGCATATGTAGCTCCAAATACCCATAATCCTTACTACTCATTCCATGTCCCTTTGTCAAGGCCTCTAATCCATCAATATATTCAATCTTCCCTATTTCACAAGAGTGGGTTTATGCTCAACAAAACATGCCCAACCAACCTACACGCAATAGTTAAAATGTGCAGTCTAATCCCAACACCAAGATGAAAAAGGGAAAGAATAAAAGAAATAATCAAAACTAGGAAGGTGGGGTCCAACCCCCTAACCCTCCTACTAACATTGGAGGTAATCGTAACCTTGCGAATTGGGATCCCAATAAACTTTCCAAATAGGGAAAGAATCCTCAATTGCGGATTAACCATATGTATTCCTTTTGTGAAGTTTATGGGCTTTATACTCACCATTTCCCCCACCTTGTTCTACCTTATCAATTGTGCGATGATTCCAATAAGAATGACACTACTAGCACCTCTTAATGTCAACCTAGTGCTTAATCCACTCATCCTCCTATGACACAACCTATGGTACCATAAACATTCTATCCACCACAAGGGTTAGTAATGGCATAGCTAACAATGCCTCACCTTAATATACTATCTATGTCTACAAATATGGAAAATCCTTATTTCCAAAACATCTTCATGACCTCTATCAACGTCAAAATAAAAAATTGATGTAATCAATATGGTATGTGTATCGAACTTTCCATCCTGACAAGGGAGCGGATTCACCTTTACTAGAAGGAAATTTACATCACTCATGACAGAATGTCAACTCTACTCCAAAGGTACCTAAAATACCCTTATGTGATGTTATATCACACAAACCATAACTGAAATTCTAGATTTGCTCACAACTATGGTGTCATGGAGGACTTGACCCAAACATTTGTGAAATTTCTACGTTGGAAGTTCTACACAATTTTCATATGAAATGTAATTCAATTCTATATGCTTTGGGTGTAGTTGATCCTTTTGATGCTTGTCTAGTCACTTGATTTAGATAGAGATGAACCCTACATGGGCCTTCTTTGGTATCCTTTCAAGTTCCAATCACCATTAAGAATTTGATCGTCCATCATTGCATTATTAACAAAGTTCTCTCCACATGCGTCATGTTAATGAATATCTGGAAGAATATCGACTCTCCTTGGATTGATTTTGTCCCTAATGACATTATGTGCATATGATGTCTGACTTTCCCAACAATAAGGCCTCCTCCAAGAAATTTTTTAAGGATCCATGAATTTATGAAAGTGTAAAACCTTAGCGAATCTTACTAATTCCAAAATTTGCAATCATAAAATGTTTGGCGAATTTTTTGTAAAAATATTCGAATTTATAAGGACTTTATATAGTTTTTGAACAATTTTGGAAATTTTTAGAGTAAAAAAAATGATCCCATAGAATTTGGGAGACTCATTTTAGAAAAAAAATGGAATTTGGAGAATCATTTTTTGGAAAAAAAAAACATCGAAAAATAGCCCATGGGATAAATTTTTCCCTTAAAACTTTTACTACCCTTCACCAAAACATTAATCATGTTGAACTATCAACGAAAAATATCTTGATAGTTATTGAAGTCATAGATTCCCAATTAGACTATAGCAGCATGCTTGTTTGTAGTTATATGCATGCTATCAAAGTGATAGCTTCCACCATGTTTTGACTCATGATGTTTCCACATAAGGGGAAATAATTTCATTTGATCAAATCACATACCATGATCAATCCCAAGTATGCCTCTGATGTTAAGAACATTTTTCCTATCATTAAAGGGAGTCTCTCTATGCCTTTATTCAATGGATTTGGACCCAAAATCTTCCATGCATTAGTGTGAATTGGAACATTGTTAGGACCTCCTCCTCTTACTAACCATGAGGGAGTTTTAGAGTTATGCATCATCACCTATGAAACTCCTTCCACCCAATGACACAATTAATCCAAACCTTCCCTAACAACAATCCATTCCTGGGTGGGAGCTTCTATACATCAAGTACCTTTCCTCTTTTCCCCTCCAAGGATTGTTGAATCCCCTATGATGGTTATAATTAGCGTTCCAGGGCCTAGCTTAGGAATCCTTTTTGGTATCTCACACCAGTAAACCCCCAACCCACTCCTCAAGTAGTTTTAACCCCCACCTATCTAATTGGTACTTCTATTGCCCCACGTCCTTTGGTTAATAAGGAATCCACCACTTCCACCCAACCTACACCCAAGATCGCAAGAAGAAAGATGGGGGAAAGACAAAAAATGTGAGAGTTCAATCTACCTTAGACGCGACCATCACTATCTCTTCTACATCACCCAATAAGAATCCCATGCCTTATGCCATTTGTGACATCCTTGGTCAGACCACCCATCACTATCTAATATTTCCCATCAGCTTACATAGTCATATCCACATTTAGAAAGATATTGCTAACTCAACCATTCTTGTCGTTAAGATTACCTTCCTTGATACTACCAAACAATGTAACAAGGAATTATGCAATTAATAACCACCTATTTGCATAACATGGCATTTATGGACACTATTCACATCATTACATGTATCTTTAAAAGTTATGTGCAACTTTGGTTGAACTTTTCCTGTGGTCCTTATAACTTCATATTACTGTCATTAAAGATATACCACCACCCAACCACCCAAGTGAAGGAATTGTCTCCATTTATTATGTTTCTTCCTCAGGTTGTCATCATCTACAACACCGTCTTCATCCCATCACCTTCAATAGTGGCAAACCTCCCCGATCTGTATACCCCTACTTTTCAAAGTGACGAAGAGATTCTTATAGCTCTCACCAATATAAATTACTTGTGGGACGATATGCATTATTGTGCTTATTTCCTCCCACATAAATCCCCTACATCAAGTGAATCTTCAAACCAAGCCTCTATGGAATTGAAAGATTTTATTCCTCTACAGAATGTTGATGGCATTTGGAAATTTGATTCCTACTCTCGATGCCTTTGAGGTGGGGAATATGTCCAACTTATCACCTATTATCAAAGTGGACATTTCACTTAAACCTGGAATCACTGAAAATAGCCTACTTGGCACTATAGGAATGTGGTTAATGATTGTCTAGTGGTTTCATTTATAGTTGTACAACCTAAGGCACTTTGTAAACACAACGAGTAATACTTAGGCTATTGATCATGTTATTCTTCAACAAATCACTGACTTATAAAGTGAGTTTATCCCACATTAATAATGGGATATGTTCTCATGCCCCTATACCCTATATAATAGAGGTGAAGGAGGCTCAATTGTATAATGGTGTGTGATATGTGCATATGTGAAGAGCTAAATCATTGTAAGTTGGATAATTTACTTAAAGAATAGAAGACTTACATTTGTGGATGCTTCCTTGCCTTGGCGTTTTGCCACACAAATCTCATCTCCTCTCTTATCTATTATAATATCCCAACTTTTTACACCCTTCGTAGATAAAAAAAAATTGTAAAGACTAAAAGTGTTTTTGATTGATGTTAAGCTTGGAGGATCTGGAACATCAAGTACCTTAAAAATGTTTTTGACTTGATGTTGAGCATGGAAGCTCTAGAGCATTAAGTAAGTGAACTTAGATTTTTTGGATATATATATTATTTGCTTAAGTATTTCTAATTGATTTGGGAATAGCCACTTAAAGAGGGACCAAGCACACTGGGAAGGAATGACTATTTAATACATAAAAATGTTATTGAAGGATTTAAAACAAAGTGAGGATAAATAATTATTAAATACATTTAATAATAAATAAAACGGAGAAAAGTGAAAACCTAACTACTTCTTAAATGAAGAGATTGTATAAAATAAGACTAAGAAATCCAAGAGAGACATCTTTCTCCCTAAGAAAATAGGGCAGCCATAATTCAAACAAAGTCGATTCCTCTAAAAGAAAAGTTGTAGAGAGAGGACATTACATGGGTAATGAGTCTTGGAAGGACTGTGACTAAGGGGAAATTTATACAGGGTTTACACAGAGCTGGTAAAACACCTTGTGATTACTCTGATGTAGATAAAGAAATAATGAACACAATACCCTAGATTATTCCTTACTAGTGTGGTTGGTCTGGCTTGAGGGTGATTTGCTGAGTTAAAGATTCAACTACTTAGAAATATAAGGTGGGGAGGAATGTGGAAGTTCCTTAATCAGTTGGAACAACTAAGGTGATAAGTTTAATCTAACCTTTATTTAATTTTTCTTTTTATTTTATGTTGTTCTTATGGTGGAAATTTCTGTATAATCAAATTAGGAATTTTTCTGCTATCTTTAAAAAGGGATGGGAAATAACTGATGCGGATGAATTTTACTCATACAAGATCCTTCAAGTTTAAATGTTTTATTTGCAAATTATGTGAATAAATTTAAGGAAAATCTAGGGCTTGATAGAAAAAGGAGAATTTATAGTTTATATCAATATCTTCTCGTAAATACTGTTAGGTTAAATCTTATCACTGTAAATTGATTTCCGGTTAGAATAAAATCAGTAATAACAACTTTTTCTTTGAAACAAGTATTACCAAAATAGTCTCTATTTTATTTATTAGTTAATTTATATTTCAAGAACTAGTTCACTTATAGTTCTTTTGCGAGTATTATTCTCATATTGATATATTAGGGATTTTATTTTTAATAACCGGTAATGTACTTGTAAAAGTATATGGTTCTTTTGTTCTCAATACCATCTAGGAAACTATTCTAATCATTTTTTATATAATATTTGCAATAATTTTGTTTTGACAACCAAATAGCATAAGTGGGATACTAAACTAGGGACAATGTCAAATTAATCATAGTAGATTAATATCACATGGCTCGAATCCTAGGGAGAAAGCTCCCAAGTAGTTACAATAATGGAAAATGATTCGAATGGGAATCTTGGGCTCGGCCCTCAAACCATTACTGCATTAAAAATATTGGAAGATTAACCTGATCCATGTTAACCACGACCAATAAATATCACATATTAACCTGAAGCATAGATTTTATAGTTTGGGCGAGAAACAAACAAAGACCATGCAGGATGCTCGTGAAAACAAATTTACAGCTTCGAGCATTAATACAAGATGCATGTGAAAAACAATTTACATAGCCTCGTGAAATTCAATGGAAAAAATACACTAATATGAGATGAAGAACAAAACCCTCTGGTATTTACACTGGATCCAAGCCCCGGAGCAAATCTCCCCTCACTCTATCAAATGCACAATAACCTAGAAATTCCCCGAAGTAAACTCTACAGCTACAGTTTACCCAAGGTACATTATGCATTTTTAATGCATTATTGGTGCAATCCAGGTGGAAGAATATGGTGCATACTCATTGTCCTATGTTAGATGAAATCCATTTACATGTGATCACATTAATGAATCCACTAAGAAATGAATATTATTGTTTAGAAACCCACTTCTTCATAATTACCAAACGCGGTGATTTTGAACAAGTGTTAACCCTTGATATTTAAAGTGCTTTCCCTAGGGAGGATTACCTTCCTCTAATACTTCATGATGTAAAATAACATAGAAACATAGTTAACCTGGAATGGGAAATTTTAAAATTAGTTGTTACGCTAAGTAAGCCATGACACATGCCATAGGCTCTTCCATCCCAAACCAGAAGGGCAATGCTCATTAAATAAAATTGCAACTAGGAAGACCATAACAAGGGATGGGCATGAATGTGTGTGTGGGGGGTATTAACCATTACAATTACTATATAAAAATAGAATCCTCGCATAAATATAAACGATGAAACATGAGTATTTAAAGGTCCAAATAATTTGTTATCACATCTGTAAACTTATCAGATGTAGATTCATAGTGATGACTGTACACAGTGATAGTACTAACAACATATCCTAAATGGCTATAAGAACATAGAAATATGTAAAAATAAGCCTATACAAAATGGTATACAAAATGGTATACAAAATGGTTGTGATAAATAACGTGTAACAAAATGCTATTAATTGACGATTTTAAAAAAAATTGTAGAACTTTTTTGAGGTCATTACATCTATATTGCTTGTTGATCTTACTATTTGGTTTTAAATCTTTGCACATGATTTTAGATTGGTTATATGTTATTAATATGTTCATGATCTAACATGGTATCAAATATGGTTACCAAGTTATCAATCCTTGGAAAATTTATGTATTGAATTGTTCTATGCATTGAGCTCTAGTAGAGCTTTAGATCCGTTTCTTGGGTCCATTTCTAGTATATTTGCAAACATATATGAACCACCACTTAGGTTTTCACAATATTTGAGCATTTTTCACATATCTACACAATTTTCAACAAATCTGGCATTACCATTATTTCCAGACTAGGGAAATCAATCATAATTGAATGTTTTTTCATTAAATCTAGCCCCCAATTTCCCTAAATCAAATTAATTTTCCTTTCCTAGCTTAGGAAAATTCATGAATTTTTACTAACCCCCCTTTTTTATTGAACCTTTACCCAAACTATTTTTTTTCTTCAACCCTAACTTTTTTTTTGTCAGGTGATTTAGATTTCTTGGTGATTTGCCTCCTCTCCATGCGATCATATGGACAAAAAATCTTTGTGAAAGAGTCATCGAGTCATCTCTGTTGGGAATCCATGCATTGGTTCTCTTGGGTTCATTTCCTCTTTATGTGGTTATATGGACATGAAACCTATGAGAAGGGGAAATATCTCATCTGATTTGCATGGGCTATTCTCTTTTTTGTTGGGTAGATTCATTGTCTTTCCTCCTAAGTCTTGGATTTGAATGCCATTTGATATGATTTAAATAGATTCGTTTGTAATTTATCAGGTGTCCTTCCTCCTCATGCAGTCATACAAACTAGGTGAACTCTCTTTGTGGGATAGATCTCATCCACTCATTTTTTGCACTTAGATTTGTAGGAACAAACCACTCATTGTTTGAACCAACAACAAATTCGTAGAGAAAACTGTTGGGGAATTTATCCTTGGTATTTTCATTATGGCACACCTCCATCTTAAGAGATCTATTGGCAAGATAATACTTATGTGACCTTTCCTATATCTATTGGTAAACAAGGAGTCCATGCCTTCATTAAATCGTTGGATGAAAGGAGATATCTATTAGCAAACAACTATATTGCATTGTTCAATAAGTAGTGGGAGGAGAGGATAAATCGATTGGCTATTCCAAGAGCTATGTAGAATCTACTCCTTAGACAACACCATTGGAAACAAGATATGAACACTTAGTGATGATGTGAATTATACTGTTGGCTCTAATATCTACACAACAAATTCCTATACATTCTGATACAATTTACAAGTTAGCTAGTTGATTCAAATTGCTTTCATTAGAACTAGTGTATACCTATAATCATTGTTTTTGTGTTCTTTCATTAATTTATTGTATCAATTTCTTAAATCATATCTTCAAGAATTCATAGGTAATTACTATTCTTGAGTTACTTGGCACTAAATACACTATATAGAAATGTAAGATGATTGAGAAAGAATCTATGACGTATCGTTAATGGTGACATCAAGAAACCAATAGATGGGAAAGGGTTAGCAGTATGGGAGGAGTGTTGTGAATAGGAAAGACGTATTATTGAGAAAACTATCCCAAAAAACCTACATGTACATATTGAATCTAAAGATAACCTTGTTGAGGTATGGAAAATATTATCTTCTCTATATGAAAAGTCTTGTGATGTTTCTGCTATTACCTAGAAAAGAAAATCCATAAACTAGATCCTAAATATTTTGAGAGGATAGAACAATTTCTTGCTAAATTTAAAATATATAATGAGAAGATTAATAATTTTCTTTCTAATTATAATAAAAATGATGTGGATCTCATTATTCTAGTAGAGTATAAATTTCCTCCATCCTTTGATCCGTTCATACAAACTAGGAATAGAGCAATTGAAATGTCTAAGGGATCCATGCAACCTATTTTTGAAGAGTTTTGAAAAGGGTTGATTTGTGAGCAGAATATATTGCTCCCTTTAGGACAACTTGTTATTGAGAAATCTCATTTGGCACATGGTAGGAAGAATCCATTCAAATTTTAATAGAAGAACACCAAACCAAATTTATAATGATTCTCCTATAGATGCTTCAAAAAAAATGTTCGGAAACCATGTAAGCTATGTCGAAAAACCAATCATGCTAAAAAGAATTGGTTTAAGAGGTGGAATTAACTTGATAAAGACAAGAAAAAAAGGCTCCAAAGAAAAACATGTTTCTCTCACTTTTTATTTTGTTCAGCTAGTTGAATCCTCCTCTCACATGGAATGGATTTTGGATTCAGGTGCCTCCAATCACATGACTAGAACCAATTCATTATTCACTTATTATGGCAAAGAGACAATATAGGTCTGAAAAAAGTTTCCATAAGTGATGGTAAGCTCCTTTCAATTCTAATGGTGTACTGGAAGGTGTTTTCATGTTGAAGGCATGCCCATCAACCTCATTTCTATTTACTATGCTTGTAAAAAATAGTCTAACTTTGAAGAATGGACTGATAGATATGTCGTAAAAGATATCAACAACAACTTCAAAATTATTTCATGTAGCTCAATTGATCATGAAGCAATATTTTTTATGTTCAGTAAGCTTAATTAACCCAAAAAACAACCATTATATTCATATGTTGCACACATTGATGAGAAAAGTAAGTTGTGGCATGAAATATTAGGTCATTTAAACTATGGAAAAATGTATCCATTTTCTAATATAGTACATGGCTTAATTTCAATTTCTTCCACTAAGGGTGTTAGTGAAGCTTGTGTCTTCAATAAACATCACATGGAAAACTTTGACAAGGATACAGCTTGGCATGCCCAAGAGAAGTTGTAGTTGGTTCATAGTGACATTTGTGGTCCTCATGACACTCCTTCATTATTAGGTGTTGTTTATTTCAGAAACTTCATTAATGATTATAACATAAAATCCTGGGTCTATTTCTTGAAGCATAAAAGTGAATCCTTTGTTGTATTTGAAGAATTTAATGCCCTAGTTGAAAAAGAATTTGGAAAATGCATCAAGATTCTTTGAATTAATAATGCAGGGTAGTACATTAAGAATGAATTTGGAACATATTTATCTAAGCATTACATTCAACATCGAATGATTGTTCCTTACACACCCCAATAGAATGGGGTTTTCGAGAGGAAAAACAAAATCGTGGTTGAAATGGCTCGATGTATGTTGTATTCAAAAGGATTGAAGAAAATATTTTGGGATGAAGCAATTTGTTGTGCTGAGCATATTTTGCATAGGGTTCCTACCAAAGCAGTTTTGTAGGTTACTCTTGAAGAAAAGCGTAATGGAAGGTGACCAAACATTATAAATTTCAAGGTATTTGGCTATGAATGTTGGGCTCACATCACTGACTAAAATGAAAGAAGTTAGAGCCCAAATATCATAAATGCATATTTATTAGTTATAGTGAGGATTTTAAGTCATACGGGTTGTTTGATCCATTTATCCATGATGTCATCATTTGTAGAGGTATATAGTTATGAAGTCTCTCCACAACCAAAGTCTATCAAAAATCATTTCCTTGCAATTACTACAGTCTTCAACTAAGCCAATGCTTGTTACTCCTTCAAGTACCGTGCAAATCCTAGATCCTATTTCCATTGTTGTTTCTAGTTATCCTCCTAAAATATACCAAGTCCATGAAAACTTATTAGCTCAGTGGAATTCTTCGTCTCAAGCCACTCCAAAATAGATTTCACCTTTTCGGGGTCCATTTTCAATCCTTAGCTAGAAATTATGAATACCAAGTACACTAATTCCTCTTTCATGAAAGAACATTTCCTACAAATTCACTAGCAAATTCTCCTGATGCAAATTCTGCAATACCCGCCTCAGGTGAATCAAATGTTTCTCTTTAGTATTTATAAAGATTAAGATGTCATCAAAATAAAAAAATGATTTTTTTTCCATAAATGGACTCAACAATTCATTAATTAATCTCATGAACGTATTTAGTGCATTGGTCATCCCAAATGGAATAACAAACCATTCATACAGTCCTTCCTTCTTCTTAACGGATATCTTCCATTCATCACCTTATTTGATCCTAATCTAGTGATATCCACTCTTCAAGTCGATCTTGGTGAAGTGCCTTGCTCCACTCAAGTAGTCAATCAAGTCATCCATCCTTGGAATGGTAATCATGTTGATGGCCTTGGATTCAGTGCACATCCTCCATTCTCCACCTTTCTTTAGTGCTAGTACATCTGGTATTGCACATGGAATTAGACTTTCCCTGATCAACCCTTTGTCCAACAATTCCCGAACTTGTGGGTTCAGCTCGACATTCTTCCATCGGTTTCATTTTGTGCAGCACCTTGTTTGGCAGACTCGACCCTAGAATTATGTCAATTTGATGGGATATGCCTCTCGTTGGTGATAATCCTATTGGCATATCATCAACCAATATCCCCTTAAACTCTGTTAACATCCTTCTGATTTTAGTCAGTACATTTGCTTGTGGGTTGTTGACACTTAGTCCCTTTGGAATTGCTACAAAACAATATTGTTGCTTCTTTTCCTCCTTTAGGAACTCCATATCTAAACACATCAACACTCTTTTCTCCCAATAGTTATTTTCACTTTCCTTATTACTCCTATCCTCTTCTAAGGGAATCATTTTAATCTTATTTCCATCCTTTTCCATTGTAATAGTATTTGCATGGCCATCATAGACCATTTTCCTATCATACTGCCATGGTATCCCCAATAGAAGATTACAAGCATCCATGGGAACCACATCACATAGAACACTATCATAACAGGTACCAATCTTGAAATTTATCAGATATCGCCTCGACACCATAACATGGTGTCCCTTCTGTAGCCATGAAATTCTATAGGAATTTGTATGTGGTTGTCACTTCAGAAGCCTCTCAATAACTTATGTCGAGACTAAATTCTATGTGCTTCCACCGTCGACTATCATGGAATAGAACCTATCTCTAATTTTCACTTTTGTTTGGAATATAGACTTCCTCTATGTTGGTTCCTTCTCTTCCTATCAAGCAGTTTATAACAGGGTCCTTTTGGTTGTTAGGTTTCAACCTCCCTCTGACACAGTCTGTACCTCACTCTCTCTTGTAGTCGAACCAGTTTTGTCGTCGGTTCCTCTATTTTTGTTTTCCTACCGACTTGTGATATGCAAGTTCTCTGGGAATTCATATGCCTTGTGGCCAACTTCATGAAACTTGTAGCAGAATACAATTATTCTATATGCACCCTTTCCTCCAAATTTTTTTCTCTGAACAAATGTGCCTTTGCCTCTATGTTTTTCACCACCTCGATGGTAATCAGGTTCAGGGTTTCTTACTGTACCCTCACCCATTATACCTTCATTGTTTTCTTCTCTCTTCGACCCACTGGTCTGCCCTCTTGTGGAAGTAACTTTTCCACCTCTACCTCTAATGGTAGTCTTTCCCCTTACAATAGAAATATTTCTAATGAGCTTCTCTTTTGCTTTCAAGTTCAATTAGTAGGCCTCTCTAACTTTCCCGAACCTTGACAGGATTAATTCATCATGAATGGATTATTTCAAGCCACTTACATATCTATCCAAAATATCTTCTCCTTCATCTGTTTGTCTTGAACTTATGGATAGCCTATAGAATTCCTCAGTGAATTCTTGAACAATCATCTCTTTTTATCTCATGTTCTACAATTTTATGAACAAGGAAATCATCTAATCAGTGGGAAGTAACTTGTCCTTCAACTTGGAAACCATTATGTCCCAGGTTTTAATTTTCTCTTTCCCTTCTTTTCTCTATCATGCAGTACATTGTCCCACCATAATGAGGCATAAACCTTTAGCTTCAAACAAGCAACGTTCACCCTATTGGGTTCTTCAATATGCTCCATATTAAATTATTTTTCCAATTCTCTTATCTAGTATATCAACTCTTTAGGGTTGAGGCTCCCTAAATAGGTGGTCATCTCCATCTTGGACCTACCCTTCATTTTTTACAGAACCTTTAACAATCTGTCTTCTAGGTCTTCTTATGCTTCCTTAGTAGCTTCTTATTTCCACAAGGGGTTCACTTAGTGAACTTGTTACATAACACAATCGTTCTCATGATATTAAAGAATATCCCTAATTTCACTAAATATTGGAAAATGCATCCAAAAATTGTATTATTGAACCTGTGCCCCCTCCCAATATGTCTTTCCAATTAAGAAAACCCCTAGTTTTACCAACTATTGTAGGTATCCATTTTTATCAACCAATTTTTAACACCCCCTTTATATCATATTATCAAGTTGTAACAAACAAGATCCCTAACACATCTTAGTATAAGAAAAAAATATACTAAATAAAATAATAGTATAATACTAATAATGATCCCACTAGGATTGCAGGGACGACTGATCAATTTGTAGCATTGGATAGTGGAAGACCCAACAAAATAGTACTGGCGAAGGAAAAATGCGTAAAATGAAACCTAGTCAAGAGATCAACATAACAATGAATGTAAAAAATGGATAGTCCAATAGTTAGTGCAATGCTTAGAAAAGATGAGAATTGCAGATGTTTCACACCACAGCTTGCCAATCTACCAATTGTATATCATGTAAATACAAGTATAGCCATAGAGAGCTCATGTTTTCTATAAGCTTAATAAATTAAACTCCATAAAAATTCAAAAATGAAACCCTTTTGTGGATGTACTCCCCCACCTTCTTATCAAAACAAACATCATTGATGTTTGAATCCAAATGAACATAGAAAAATCCCTGTTATTTTTCAAAAACATCATATGATCATGTGCATATCTTGGGTTTGGGTAATTCACAAGATCTAATGAATTTCCTCCACTTCCTCTACATTTATTCTTGCAATCAAGGGAATTAACAACATTTAGTTACATTTTCTTAGGTTATATCTAGTTTTTTTTTAATCTTGACAAGAGAGGCAAAAATATCCATTTTTAGGTTTCAAGCACGAAACAATTATAAAGATACATAGATGGTGAAACTTATATGATTACCATTTCATGGTGACGATAACACATAGGGTATATAAATAAGGATTTAGATCTTCACCTATGTTCATGTCAGTTCCAATACAATATTAAGACGGATGCCTTGCATATAAGAATTGAAATTACAATTATGAATGTGCCAAATATAACTCAATCTAACAACTATTCATAACTGGAAATGTGAAAATATTAAAGAAGAATACAAAAAGTTGAAAGAAATAATTAGTCAAGAAACATTGATCTAACTTTTCTTAGTTTCAGTGAGCCAAGAAAGATTGATCTCACTTTTCTTGTTTTTCGTGGAGCAAGGTTTAATTGAATCTCAATACCCACCTAAACCCCAACCTAAAAAATGAAGAGTTAGATCTTTTACTTGAATTCCTACAAAAAATACAATACAAATTTTCAAATATGGAAGTCCCGATTAGCTACATCTCTTAACTTAAATATGAAAAAAAATATAACATCAATTCAAACCAACCCTAAATAAGCTATTAAATGAGGATTTCTCAAGGCCAATAATCCAAAGAAACTTCCATCGATATTATTAGATTTATGCAAAACTTAGGATCATAATCAATATTAAATAAAAATGGAGGGTCCTTAAGTTTTGGGTGGGTATCAATTGAGCCCATGATTTGGATGTATGAATCCATACCACAATTTGGAGTTTATTCCTCTGCACACCCAAATAAAATAACCCCTAATATTTATATTACTATGTCAAATTAAAAACCTCCCTTGACCCCTTAATACAAGGAAATATATTTTTGAGGTTTTTAAGAGTATTCATCCCCCCAATATGAATGGACGTGATACGATATTGCCTCACTAGTGAACCCCCCGTGCTTCTTTCTCAACCTCCACATCACTGTGGTCAATGGTTTCAACAACAAATCCCCTTTTTTGGGCTTCCTTTACAACAACCAACTCATTCTTTAGATTTCTCATGGTATGGACACATTCCTTGAATGTCTCATGGTCAATCATCATGCTTGCGCCTGCACACGGCCATCGTCCTCTACCACATACATTGACACCCCTCTAATCCATTGCTCCTTCAATTGACTGAGTCACCCCCTCTTCCCAACCGTAGTTGGATTCTCCACCACCTCTACAAATCTACCCAACTGCAGCTGGAGTTTCTTTCCACATCTAATCGTGTCATCCAATTGAGATTGGATTCTTCACGTAGGATACTCTTTCATTGAATTAGTATATGGTAGGTGTCTGATATTTCCAATTGAATTTTAAATCAAAACACTAAGAACTACTGTGGAGGTTGGATTGGACTTAATAGAGGCTCAAAAGCACAGGTTGGATCAACTCAATGAGTTGGATGAGATACGAGTAGCAGCATTGCAACATACAGATATTGTCCAACAATAGCGTGTTAAATGACATGACAAACTTATCAAGAAAAAAATGTTTCATCTTGGAGATTGGGCCCTATTATATGATTCCCAATTCATATATTTTAAGGTTAAAATCTGTACCAGATGGATAGGTACTTATGAATTTGACAGAGTCTTCAGAAATGGGACTATTAAGGTGGGTACTATAGATCAAGACCGTACCCCTCTTATTGCAAATGGACATCGCTTACAGATATATCATAAGCCATCTTTAAGAGTCTCTTTTTTTCAGTAGATTTATGTTAATCAACAATTGCAGGTGTTGCTGAATGAGGAACATTCCTCTCCATCCACATGATCAAGAAGGAAAAATAAATAAATAAATAATAAAATAAAATAAAATCTAGTTGTGAAAACCTCAGTTGGGGTGCAATTAGACAAGTACAAGTTGAAAACTAGTCTTCTAGTAGCTAGTGCTTGAGAAAAAAAAACAAACAAATAAATTATGGTTGTGAAAATCCCACCTGGGATGTAGCTAGAAAAATGTGAGTTGAAAACTAGTTTTTAGCCACTGGTATTTGCAAAAAAAAAAGAAAAAAAATACAAACTTCAATTCCAAAGAAACATTCAGAAAAGCTTCAATTTCATAATTAAAACTGTGTTTTGATGTTGTTACTTATTTATGTGTTGTTACTTGTTCATTCAATGTCACTTGCTTATGTGTTGGTACTTTTCATATGATGTTACTTGTTCATCTATTGTTACTTTCCCACGTGTTGTTATTCTTGTTATTTCTTTTAGCAGCAGTTTGGATATATACTCAAAAATTTTAAATTTGTTGATTCAATTGTTGTTACTTGTGTAAGTAACATCACGATCAAGCAATGGTAATTTTGGCAAGAAACATCTTTATTAAAAGTGCATATAAGGAATTTTGGTAGCAGCAATATACCGAGTATCATATTAACAGTCATCAATAATGTAATTTTCCTCCTCCATATTTATCAACATCCTATATTTTGGCAGTAACAATAGTCAATTTTAGATTCGTCATTCAATTGCTACCAAAAATTTTACCAGTCAGATCAGCAGTATATTCATCATGAGTATCATACCTCCTCCGGACATATCCACATTTGTTGCAGTCATCAAGGAATACTATCATTTGGTACGCTCCACCGTTCATTATGATTGGTAAGTTAACCCAAGTATGACCCCTTAACTATTTAATTATTTCTTAATTCAATTTGATATGACGAGGGCTGGTACCTTTATACGGGATTGGATGTGGACACCCAAGCCAATTAAGTTGGGGGTTGCGTCATTCCCCAGACTAGCAGACCATATGTGTACCATTCCCAAGACTTTCATACCATAATGGGCATGTTAAATTTTCAGAATTTACTTCAATCTGATCTAGGATCTTAACTGAGAGAACAACATGTACAGCAAATCTTCAGCATATCATTCATGGAAACAATAATGCAAGCACACAAGAGACACAAGATTTACTTGGGGAAAACCATAAAGGTGAAAAACCCCAATAACTTCCTCAGAGATAGATAGAGAAATGATACAACCCAAACATAAGAGATAGACATATCCTAGCAGCAGATCCTCCTCCTCCATAAGTGCGCCACTCCTCCTTGAGTGCATGAGTGAGAAGTGAGTGATCAAATAGAGTGCCTCCCGCACTCTATTTATACTTGACTTGACTTGCCTTTTACATAAATCATGTAGGCTCGAACTTAACCACATAACATAATGTTGACTGGGCTGACCCCCACTAGGGTGGTATAATAACCCTTTGACCCACATGGCCAACCCCCAATAGGGTGGTCTAATAACCCTTTGACCCACATGACTTATACAAGGCCGACCCCAACAAGGTGGTCTAATAACCCATCAAGTATAAGTTACGACACTTACAATATAAATGACGACACTTCCGTATAGAGGAATAATAACATCTCTATAGGAATACAATATACATATATGTGAAATACATTCCGAAGTTACATATACATCAACAGGACAATTATTTCGTAACGATCAATTTTGTTAAAAAAAAGGAAACTTACCCAATATGAACCAAAAATTCACACCACCCTTTCCATCCCGACATGTATTCTAATATTCTCCCAAGTAACATCCTACTGCAACCTCCGAAATAGGAAAAACCAACAAATAAGGAAAATAGGGGGTTTTGCAGTACATCATGAACTAGAGAGCATATGGCAATTATGATCAAGAGGGTAGGTATACCAATTGTTTTAGAACGTGAGATGGGTGGTGTACTTCGATAAATCGCAGGGGTTTAATAAAGAAATAGCACTGGAGTTTTCTCAGAACCCGGAGAAGAAAAAGTATACAGTGAGAGGGATATAAATTTCAGCTACAGAAGAAGTCATAGTGAGGGTAACATGTTTACCTCTAGTTGGAGATCGATGGTTTGCAAGGAAAATATCTCTGGTACAAGTAGAGAAGGAGTTTGCAAAGATGGAGAAGTGTTGCAACGGCAATTTAGGGGTTATGCCCAGAGTTCATTACCTACCATTTGGAAGGAGCTAGCCCTGTAGATTCAAAAATATCTTACTTGTGAGGGTAGATACTAGGTAATATTTGCTTATCACCTCAAATTGCTTCCTCATATAAGGCATGATGCATGGTTGAATATACCTTAATTTTTGTTGGGTTCATTAAAATTCTGGTTCTCAACGCTTTGGAAGATGCTCAGCTCTCATGGCATCAATTTATGGGCCATCCGAGAAATTAGCAGTAGGAGGAAGACGAGGCACAACAACAACATACTGAGTTTGAGGAAGAAACTAGGTCTAACAAGATAAAATAAGATGATGATCTTGAGGAAGTAAACGATGAGGAGTCGATACATAAAGAAGATAGGATAGAAGAACTGGTGGAAGAAGCTTGATAATCAAATGGAAATGACAATGAAGAAGAAAATGAGGCTGACAGGGTAGAATGGAGTAATGTTCCCGAGAAGGAGGATAGTGACATGGAGATTATTGAACAAAACACTTCAAAGGGATATTGGTGGCCTTATATTATGGAGGAGGAAGAACCATAGACACCCCGACACCATAAAAAAGGAAGAAGAGATTTGCATATTTTGTTGAAATTTGGTTGAGCTTTGATCTTTAACTCTTTTAGATGCAGAGACTTGAAGCAATGAGACAATTCAATCCATGAAATTCATACAACCATAACACAAGATATACCCGGGGGAAAATCCTCAAAATTATGAGAACAAAAACCCCGACAATTCTTCTCAGTATAATATAATGGATAGTAGAGAATGCTTTCTTTTACAACATAACAGATTTCTTTCAGAAGATAAGATATCACCAAACTTCCTGGTGAAGATACGGAAGCAATAGATAAGAGAGATCAATCATATGTGTGCCCAGCACAACAATAACAACCACGGACAATACCCTGCACAAAGAGAAGTGCCTTGCCTTCAATGGAGAAGAGAATTCACTTCACACTATATTCAACAATCCTGTATATCATATTTATACATTCTTCTCTTCTATTTTTAACTTCTAACTTTAGGATAAACTCGCCCTCAAACTGGATGTATTAATCTTGCATGGAGTGGTGCGCCCCACTTCTCATGCAGTGCTTCATCTCACTGAGCTGTCACTTAGGATGAAATCGCCTCTTAACTGAAAGCTTTCCCACTTAGTTAGGTGGCTAACTTAAGTGTCAACATGCAAGTGTCACAACTCACGTGTCATCTTTTAGTTTAACATAAGTTTAGTCATGCAATAACACTTATTTAACTAGATCTTCTTTGTTGTCACTTAGTTAACTCTCTTTAACTGAAGTGTTGTCTTTTAGTTTAACTAAAGTGAAAATACTTTAGTTAACTAGTCCCTTTTATTTAGATAACTGAAATCATGTTGATTGATTTACTTGAAGTGACCACTGTGAGTTCTTTAGTTAACTTAGACATATCTTTAACTGAAGCACTAATACTTAACTGAAGCTTTAATAATTCAAGTTCTCTTTAATTAGTTGAAGTGTCTACATGGGAAATTTGAAATTCTATTGATCTCTATGCTTTATCTTTTATTTCTTTATCTCTTACTGCATGGTCAATATGTGCTAACTTTAATTATCCATCACATTACATTATACTAAGAATAATTATCGGATGTTGTGATCATATTATATTATTCCAGACCAAATGATCATATGTGAAAGTAATTCACTTTAGAGGTGTTCAATCTCTAAAGGAGACTTAATATAAATATAGTGATCATGGTTAATAATATATCACACAACATTAAATGCTTTTAACAAGTAAAGCATGACCTTTATACAGAAGGTCCACCTCTATACATGAGTTCCATCTCATGGATACCTTTATACGAAAGGTTCACATGATAATCATGACTTGATACACACAAGTTCAAAGCCTTATCCAACAAGACTTTACAACATCATTACTTTGATCAATTACCTCTATACGGGAGGAATAACCTTTACATGGAAGGAAATCAAAGTTTTCACCTCTATACGGGAGGATCAATATTGACTACACAAGGTTGGTTTGGAGAATGTATCCTGATGTTGTATATTTAACACTCCCTCTCAACGACTGAGGCATTCTCTGCCATAACAATCTTGTATCGGAAGTACCTGAACTTCATCACTGACAGAGGCTTTGTTAACACATCTGCAATCTTCTCATCAGTAGAAATGTATTGAAGTTTCACTATACCTTTTTTTACCATGTCTTGGATGAAGTGATACTTCATTTCAATTTGTTTCGACTTGTCATGAAACACTGGGTTTTCAGAAAGCTTGATGCAACTCTGATTGTCACACCTAATAATTGTATGCTCAATCTTTTCACCAAACAACCCTGCAAGTAGTTTTCTAAGCCACACTGCTTCTTGACAGGAAACACTAGCAGCTATGTATTCTGCTTCGGTAGTGCTCTAAGCTACAGAGCCTTGCTTCCTGCTGGACCAAGATATCATAGTTGATCCTAAGCTATACCAGTAGCTAGATGTGCTCTTACGATCCACAATGATTCCTCCCAAGTTTGAGTCTGTATAACCAGGTAACATGACTCCTCCATCGGAGGCATATCTAAGTCCATATGAAATTGTACCTCGAAGGTACCTAAGCACATGCTTAGCAGCTGTCCAGTGTCTGTGTCGCGGATCATACATAAATTGAATCAAAATGCTCACAGCATAACATATATTAGGCCTCGAATGTATCAAGTACATTAGCGAGCATATAAGCTGTCTATACAAAGTGATATCTACTAGATCTAATCCAGAGCCTGACTCATGAAGTTTCCTCAAATTGGAAACCATCGGTGTAGTCATAGATTTCCAATCTATCATGCCAAACCTGCGCAATATATCCACATTGTACTTCCCTTGAGATAGAAAAATTTCATATTTTCTTTGCCAGATCTCAAGGCCAAGAAAGTACTGCATTAGACCTAAGTATTTTGTCTCGAACTTTGAGTTGAGATCCCTCTTACAACAAGCAATCAAATGTTCCTCTCCAGTGAGAAACAAATAATCAACATACAAAACCAATATCAACAGTTGGTTCTTCACTACTTTGAAGTACAAATTTGGATCAGATTCACTCTTACAAAAACCCAATTTCTGAAGGTAGCTATCAATTCTAGAGTACCAAGCCCTGGGGGCTTGCTTAAGCCCATATAGAGCTCTCTTTAGCTTGAAAACATGGGACTCCTTCCCATGCACCACAAATCCTCCATACTATTGAATATAAACCTATTACTCAACCTCACCATTGAGAAAGGTTGTCTTCACATCCATCTGGTGAAGCTTCCATCCTAGAACAAATGCAAGTGCAATCATTACTTGGATTGTGGTGTACCTTTCCACAGGGGAAAAGGTCTCATCATAATTGACGCCTTCTTTCTGAGAGAAACCTCTAGAAACTAATTTGGCTTTATACTTTTCAATTCTACCATCTGCATCATCCTTTATCTTGTAAAGCCATCTAGAAGTCACAATGGACTTCCCATCAGGTTTGGGAACAACCTCCCAAACATAATTCTTCATTATAGAGTTGTACTCTTATGTAATAGCATATTTCCAAACTTGTTGCTTTGCAGCTTCTTCATATGAGGATGGTTCTAAATCACTGATGCGACTTATTAGTGAAACATACCCAGAATATCTGTCAGTTTGCTTGCGCTCTCTGGATGAGCCTACTGGTGCTCCATGTTTCTCTTCATTTTGTAAGATGTCTCAGCACCATGCATATATTCTTTTATTGGGAGGTTCATCAGGTTACCTATCAACCTGTTCTATTGGTTCTCCAGGAGCTAGCAAATCTGAAGCATCTTCTGGTTTCTCCCTCTCTAACTCTGAAGAGGGAGAATTAGACTCAGGATCCTCCATCTTTGAATCACATTGAATCTCTTTCGATATTTTCAAAGCAACTTCCTCATGGAAGGTAACATCTCAACTAACTTCAATGTGTCTCTCACCAGATACATATATTCGGTATGCTTTGGATGACTCGCTATAACCCACAAAGGTGCCTTTCTTTCCAGAAGGCTTCATCTTTGTTCTCTTTTCTTTCGGTACATGAATGTATACAGGGCTCCCGAAGATCCTCAGGTGTGATATGTATGTATTCTCATCGATAAACACTTCTTCTGTTGTCTTCTCATCTAGAATGGCATGTGGGATTCTATTTTGTATGTACAAGGCTGTACAGGTGGCTTCTTCTCATAATGAGGTAGACATATCTTGATCATGCAACATGGCTTTTGCAGCCTCACATATGGTTCTATTATTTCTTTTGGAAACCCCATTTTGTGGGTTGTATGGTACTATTAACTGTCTATATATTCTTGCATCACTACATAGCTCATTAAATGCATGTGAATCAAATTCACCTCCATTATCAGACCTTCATGCATGGATGTGATTTTCTTTCTGATTTTCAACTAGGGCTTTAAACTCTTTAAATTTGCTAAGAGTTTCACTTTTAGCCTTCATGAAATAAATCCATGACTTCCTAGAAAAATAATCTATGAACAATTAATAATATAAGAAGCCACTCAGGGAGGGGTATGACATGGTACCACATACATCAGAATGTATTAAATCTAAAATCACTTTAGATCTAATAGAACTGCTAGAAAATATTTTCTTAACATTCTTCCCAAGTGCACAACCTCGACATACACTATCATGCTCAAAATCAAATATGGGCATACCTTTTACCATCTTTTGAAGTCCCAGTAGCACTTTGTAGTGTAGGTTTCCAAGCCTTCAGTTCCATAGATCGCATGGAATGATAGTGTGGTGAATCATAGCTTGAATGTACTTCCCGGGTACCTTGTAGAGTCCTCCTTCTCGAACTCCAATCACATCAGCAGATTCTAGGATTTTGTTCTTCGACCATAAAAGACTGTGCTTTGTTATCCATAAAGATAACTTAGACTCCTTTGTCTTCAAAAACCAAAATTGAGAGGAGGTTCTTCTTCAACCCTGGAACACATAGAATGTCCTCCACATGTAGATATCACTAGTGCTCAGTTGGAATGAGTTGGATCCAACTCCTTGGATCGAATAAGTTAGTTGTTCCCCAATCTACCATGCATATGAATTCTTTCTCTTTTAGATCAGTGATGGTACTCTTGTAACCAGTCATATGTTTGGATGCACCACTATCAATCAACCATGTGTCTGCATCTGTTATGACGGATCCAGAAAGGGATGATACAAGATAATACTCCCTTCTTGTACCCTTTTTCTTCGGATGCATTCTTTTGAGTGATTTCATATTCTATGGTGGTAGAAGCATGAAAATTTCCTTTCCACTTTGCTCTACAATCTCTTGAGAAATGGCCTTTCTTGTTGCAATTGAATCATATAGATTTTGACTTGTCAAATCCTTTGTTGAACTCCTTCTTCTTTGAATGGGAGAACTTCTTTTGGAAGAAGGGTTTCTTTCCTTTCTTCATTCTTGCCATGAGGGAAATATTTTCTTCTTTGATGCACACTGACTTGTTTTGGATTCGCCCCTCCTCTTGGAGGTAGTCATGCCACAACCTTTCGAAGTTAGTTTGTACCTCTCGGCAATTTACTGCAACCAAGAATGTCTCCCATGAGGATGGGAGACCATCTCAGTAGTGGTTTGGATAAGATCATCTTCATCCACCACCATTCCAATGCTAGCAAGTTGATCTCTTACCTAAGAGATCTTGGAGAAGAAGGAGTCCATTGTCTCATATGTATTCATCTTTAAGTTTCGAAGATTATTCTTCAATGCCATCTTTTGACTCAGGGCCTTCTTCTCATATATATTAGTCAACGTATAATAACATTCTTTCGTGGACTTCAGCGGTGTGATCACGGGCATCAAGTTATATTTTACCGAATCATAGATGATCTGTTTGGAATTATATTGATTCTTCTTGAAGTTGATGCACCCTGCATTAGATGTAGGCTCCTCCACCATAGTGGATATGTAGACATCTAAGTCATGTTCCTCTAGGATGTTGAGAATCCTAGCCTTCCAAGTGCTGAAGTTTGAGGTGCCTTCAAGACAGTCTTCCGATCATACAGAGACTGACGCCATATGTTAGGATATCTCATCATTCAGTATGTACTTTGCATGCACTTTGCATTCATGCATGCATCTGCATGCATCCGCATGCTGCCCAGTCACCAGTTTGATGCCTCCCGCACCTAGTCCCTAGTATTCCAGCACTCGGGAGCCACTTTCCACTCTATTTTATCCCTCCTAGTCAGGGAGGCGCCCGGTTCTCACCCACCACTTGAGAAGGGCACCTTTTCTCACCTACCAGTCCAGTTCACTTTAGTTAGTTAGTTGTCTTTCCTTGATTTGAGGCTAGACTGACTCCTAACTGTTGTTACCACTCCGATTGACCTCCGATGAGACTTGACTACCCATTCTGAGTGCAGTTAACTCCTCATGCGCCCTCCACTGAGCCTCCATCCCTACATTAGTGCCACTTACCATCAGTTACACTTATTACACTCAGTTAGACTCAGTTTGACACCTGTATGACAATGACTTGTGCATTGATGACCACCACTGATTGATGATGAGTAATCCTAGTTGGATCCAAGATACACCATGAAGTATATTCAAATGAAATCCTTGGCTAATTCGAATTGCTCACTCATTGTGATAGTATTGTATTGTAATTCTACCATTCTGGATTATAGAGCACTGATGCATCTCTCTTGCACAATTTTTACTCCAATTTGTTTTACGTCATTGTGATTGATTTACTTGTTGAATGGATCTGCTGTGACTAATTTTACATGGTATCAGAGCCATTACAGGGACAAGATCTCTCTCTCCTACAGGTGTTCCACATGAAGAATTGAGTGAATTTTCTCAAAATTACTGAAGTTTTGGCATGCAAAATCTCATGTGCATTCACTCATGTGCATGCAAGGCTGAAAAATACACTCCAATCCACTCCAAAAGCTTGATTTTTCCATAGAATTCGTGGATATGATACATTGGATCTTCAAGCTTGCTTGATCTCCAATCCCAGGTGTGATGCAACTCTAAAAGGGTGGATTGTTCGACCTTACGGTTCTTGTTTTGATTGTGAATTGCGGTTAATCATCTCCATCAAGTGCATTTGCTATCTTGCGATTTGCAGGTTCTTCTCCATCAATTGCACTTGCCATCAGTGATGGAATACTCTTCTTCAAATCCTATGCTAACTCATTTCAATTATTTTGATTGGAAAGGAGACATGGAGATTATATTGTGCTCAAAAGGGTTCTATAGAGTCACCATGGGCCTCGAATTGGAGCCAAACACATTGATTGAGATTACAAAACTCTTCAATAATCTTGATGAAGCTTATGGTCTTCTCTACCTCTCTATCTCCAAGGATCTTCATTTCCATCTCAGCAGATTGAACTCTCCAAAAGCGGTATGGGAGCAACTTGAAATTTTTTTTGGCAAGTAGGACGAGCTTAGGGCTTTTCAATTGGAAAATGAATTGATTGCTCTTAGTCTTGAGAATTTCGAGACCATCAATGAGTTTTTCAAAAAATTCAAGCACTTGGACTTGCAGTTGAAGAACAGTAGAGTTGTTAAAGAGGATAAGCAATTGATCCTCTCCATTCTTTCAAAGCTTGGTAAATATTTCTAGGTATTTGTCTCTACTTTCAATTCCGGTCGGCTAACTACCCTAAATTGGAAGATGCCTACCTTGAATGGCTTCATTGAGTCCGTTACCAAAGAGCATGACAAGCTAATTCAAATGGGGTCCATAAGCTCCAAAGATTCAACCCTCTTTGTTTAAGGATCCAAGAATTCAAATGGCAAAGGAAAGAAAAAGAAAGAGAAGCCCAAATTCGAACCTAACAAGCAAAGAGAGAAAAGAAAACAATCGGATGCACCATCCGGTTCAAGGAACAAGCAAAAAGGTAAAGAGGGTAAGGAAAAATATAAATGTTCATATTGCAACCATGGTTTTCATCCTGAAAGTTCATGCATGAAGAAAACAATAGATCAAATGGCCCTCCTTTTGGAAAAGAATAACATATGTCTTCCCGACGGTGCATGGAAGAAGGATAGAAATGATGATCATGAAAGAGGTCAAACACTCATGGCAACTGTTTTGAAACCCACCACTCTATTGATAGATTCCCGTGCCTTGAATCATATGGCTGCAAATATTGAATCCTTCTCTTCATTTGATCCAAACATCTCCATATCCATCCATTTGGGAGATGACTCAAAATTTTCTTCAAAGGGTAAAGGTACCATCCATTTAAAGCATGGAAGTTTTCAGAATGTTCTCTATGTGCCTTCCTTGGTTTCAAATCTACTTTCTGTGTATCAAATGACACACATTGGTGAACCAAATAAAGTTACATTCAGCCCTAACAAAGTTGAAATTTCTCATATAGAAAGTGGAAGACTTATTGCAGTCGGAAAGGCAAACTATACTGCAAAATACTATGAGTTTTCACACTTTGTGCCGCTTGAAAAGACCACTGCTCTTCTCACTCATGGCAATGAGGTTAGTAGGATTTGGCATGAAAGGTTTGGACACCTTAATTACAAGTATTTTCTTGTGTTACAAAATAGATCCATGGTTGATGGTCTTCCGCAACTCTGTTCCTCGAAGGGAATTTGCTCCGGTTGCATTGTTGGTAAGCACCCTGAGCACAAGTTCGACCGCGGCAAAGCTAGCAGAGCTTCTACTATTTTGGGTCTCATACATTCTGATATTAGTGGTACACTTCCAAATATGTCCATGAATGTTTCAAGGTATGTTTTGACATTCATCGATGACTTCTCCTGCTTTACTTGGGTATTTTTCTCAAAAACAAGTCAGAAGTGCTTGAAAAATTCAAGGATTTTAAGGCTTCTATTGAGACCGCCACTAAGAGCAAGATCAAATATCTTAGATATGATAATGGTGGACAATATATCAAGACTGAGTTTCTGCAAATTTGTGCCGAAAGCGGAATTCAAATCCATCATACAGTCCCCTACACACCCCAGCAGAACGGTGTAGCGGAAAGGAAGAATCGGTCATTGAAAGAGATGGCTACCTGTATGCTTGAGTCAAAAGGTTTGGCTGCAAATATTTGGGCTGAAGCCATGAATGTTGCTGCATACATTCAGAACCAAGTTCCACATTCATCCATGAAAGGTAAAACTCCTTTCGAAGCATTCACTAGTCGCAAACTGGATGTGTCCAATTTGAGGGTTTTTGGCTCCACTGCATGGGCTAGAATTCCTTCTGATAAGAGAGAGGATTTCGATTCACAAAGTATTGAATGTATCCTAATAGGATATGGAGAAGAATCAAAATCATATAAACTCATGAATATCAGATCCAAAAATATATTCATAGAGCAAAGTGTGAAGTTTGAAGAACCATTGCCAGATCTAAAACTAGTCGAGGAAAACACTGTCGATCTGCAGCCTCCACAAGAAGAAGATTCAAGACAATATGAAGAAAGAATTGGATCTTATATTTCTGATATTTTATCAGAATTTGATGCCCATAACATATCAAGTTCAAAATCTAACCATAATGATCTTCCTCAGTTACCAAAGTGGGCCCAAAACACTCTACAATCTGCTGCTCCAAACATTGGAAATCCTGTTGATCCAAGGAGAACAAGAGCAGACTATCAAAGAGAAGGTATGGCTATTTCATTTTCTGATCCATTATTATCTGAGAAATTTTATTTGATGATTGGTTCAAATCCCAAATCATACTATCATTCCCACCGAGATCCACGATGGCAAACTGCCATGGATGAAGAGTACAGTTCTCTTCAAAAGAACAATACATGGGAGCTAGTTTCTCTTCCACCTGGAAGTAAATTGATCCAATGGAAGTGGATCTACCGCACAAAGGTTGCTGCTGATGGCTCTATCAGAAAATACAAAGCTAAGTTGGTGGAAAAAGGTTTCTCCCAAGTCCAAGGAGTGGACTACACTGAGACCTTTGCAATGGTTGCAAAGATGGATTCCATCCGCCTAGTTTTGGCCATTTCCGCATCCAAACACTGGGAAGTGAACCATATGGATGTGAAGAGTGATTTTCTACATGGAGACCTTGATGAACAAGTATATATGAAGCAGCCAGAAGGATACATATCAGATCCATTTTTAGTTTGCAGGTTGAAGAAATCTTTGTATGGATTGAAACAGACCCCAAGAGCTTGGTACGCAAAGATGGACTCCTTCCTTCTTTTTCAGAATTTCAAAAGATGCAAATATGATCCGAATGTGTACCTACAAAAAGTTAAAAGTAATTTTATGATTTTTCTTTTATATGTTGATGATCTTCTCATTACTGTTAGCACTCTCCTTACAATCAACAAGCTAAAAACCGCTTTAAATCTAGCTTTTGACATGAGCGATTTGGGCTTGCTTAAGCAATTTTTGGGTTTGGAGATAGCTCAAAATTTTGATGGGATCACATTATCTCAACAAAAGTATGCTAAAGATCTATTATTAAAGTTTAATATGGCATAATGTAAGGCTGCTCCGTTTCCATTCCTTTCAGGAATCAGTCTTGAGGAAGGAAATTCTACATCGCTTGCAGATTGCATTATGTATCGATGGTTGATTGGTTCACTACTCTACTTGACACACTCAAGGCTTGATATTTCATATGCCATGAGTGCTGTATCAAGGTATATGTAGCAGCCCCATGAGCTTCATTGGCGGGCAGCCAAGCGGATCTTCCAGTATGTGCAAGGTACGAGACATTTTGGCATACATTATGCTGCAGATTCTGAGCTAGATTTCATTGGTTTTACTGATTCAGATTGGGAGGGTGATAGCATAGATCGTAATTCCACTTCCGGATATGTTTTCATGATTGGCCATGGTCCTATTTTCTAGTCAAGCAAAAAGCAGGAAGCCATTTCACTTTCTTCAGCAGAGGTAGAGTATTGAGGGGCAGTTAATGCCTGCATTCATGCAGTTTGGTTGCAGGGTATTCTTTTCAAGTTTGATTTTGGTAGCACTACTTAGACTATCATATTTTGTGACAATCAAATTGCTATTAATATCTCCACAGATCCATTTCAGCGGCAGAGGACCAAGCACATTGAGATTCACATGCACTACATCCGAGAGTTGGTGCATGATCGCACCATCATTCTGCAATATTGCCCTATTGATGAGCAAACTGCAGACATCTTCACCAAGAGATTCACTGAGAAGAAGTTCTCTTACCTCCGTTCACTGTTGGGGGTGATTTCTATCACGGTGGAGACAGATTAGATCCATTTTTATGTTTAGCTTGAGGGGGGGCTTTCTTCCCACTGGGTTTTCCCTATTTCCTCACTTAGCTTATTTTCAGCATTTTTGGATTATTGTATTGGGGTGATCTTTGGTCTCAGTAACCAGGGCCCTACATTTTATTATTTACATCATAGAATAGCTTGAGGGGGGGCGTTAGGATATCTCATCATTCAGTATGTGCTTTGCATGTATGCATCTTCATGCATTGCATGCATCTGCATGCATGCATCTGCATGCATTGCATGCATTTGCATGCTGCCCAGTCACCAGTTTGATGCCTCCAGCACCTAGTCCCTAGTCTGCCAGCACCCAGGAGCCACTTTCCACTTTGTTTTAGCCCTCCTAGTCAGGGAGGCGCCCACTTCTCACCCACAACTTGAGAAGGGCGCCTTTTCTCACCTACCAGTCTAGTTCACTTCAGTTAGTTAGTTGTCTTTCCTTGATTTGACGCTATTGTAACTCCTAACTGTTGTTACCAATCCGATTGACCTCCGCTGAGACTTGCTACCTATTCTAAGTGCAGTTAACTCGTCATGCACCCTCCACTGAGCCTCCATCCCTACATTAGTGCCACTTACCATCAGTTACACTTATTACACTCAGTTAGACTCAATTAGACTCAGTTTGATACCTATCTGACAGTGACTTGTGCATTGATGACCACCACTGATTGATGATGAGGACTCCTAGTTGGAGCCAAGCTACACCATGCAGTATATTTGAATGACCTCCTTGGAAATTTTATTTTCTCACTCATTGTGATAGTATTGTATTGTAATTCTACCATTCTGGATTATAGAGCACTGATGCATCTCTCTTGCACAGTTTTTACTCCAATTTGTTTTACATCATTGTGATTGATTTACTTGTTCAATAGATCTTCTATGACTAATTTTACACCATAGTCTTCAAATCTTGTGCTCAACTTCTCAAGATCAACCTATGCTCTATCTGGAATGCGAAACTTAGCTTCTTCACGCCCTGAGCTATGATACCATGTTGAAATTTGGTTGAGCTTTGATCTTTAATTCTTTTAGATGCAGATACTTGAAGCAATGAGACAATTCAATCCATGAAATTCATACAACCATAACACAAGATATACCTTGGGGAAAATCGTCAAAATTATGAGAACAAAAACCCCAACAATTCTTCTCAGTATAATATAATGGATAGCATAGAATGCTTTCTTTTACAACATAGCACATTGCTTTCAGAAGATAAGATATCACCAAACTTCTGGGTGAAGATACGAAAGTAATAGAGAATAGAGATCAATCGGATGTATGCCCAGCACAACAATAACAAGCACAAAAATACCCTGCACAAAGAGAAGTGCCTTGCCTTCAATGGAGAAGAGAATTCACTTCACACTGGATTCAACAATCCTGTATATTATATTTATACATTCTTCTCTTCTATTTTTAACTTCTAACTTCAAGATAAGCTACCTTCTTCCCTATTACTACAAGATGAAAGAGACGAATGGAAGGGGGTAGATGAGTCATTTAAAGGGGGTATAGTGTCTTTGGTAGAACATATACAGACAATGTAGGATCTGGAAAGAAGGAAATGGGAGGACATTGCCTCTTATCTAAAAAAGGAAAGAGACTAGCAAGTTGATAAGAGAAAATTGGATTTGGCTTTGGAATAGATTAAGAAACAACAGGAGGAGAATAAGAGTATGAAACAACTCACTTATGAGTTATTAGGGTGCATGGCACCATCTCTTGTGTATGCTCTATTCTTAAAGGAGCAATTTATTCTTTTTTCAGTTAGCTGCATCAGTTGAAGGTAAGAGTCCTTGGATCACAAACATTGAAGAATTTTGGGGGATTTTCCTTCAAGTAGATATAATCACCTAGCACTCTTTGTGTGAGTTTTATTTACATAATTATATTATACCCACTCAGCGAGATTTAAATCCTGTTCCATTAATTGGGGATCCTTAGTTGAGGGCTTTCTTGTCCTACATGTTGAATCAACTTAGATGGAATACAGCCCAAGACACCTTGGAAATGAATCAAGCCACATGTGAGTTAACCATAAGGGAATAACCCTTTAATGCAAAAATGTGTATCAGAGCCCAAATTTCGTTTTGGAGATCCCTTGCTGCAGCTCAAATGGTGGCAGTTGTCCTCAAGGGAAGTGAGAATCATAGAGACTTTTGGGGTTCTCAACTTTAAGAGGGGAATGGATTGATTGAATATATACATTGAGTGCATCCAAAATAAGGGGCCAATATGGATGGGGATTGAGTTTCATTTCCCCCTCATGTGGTTACCCACATATAAGTATATACCTGTGTATGATTTACCTTCAGAACAACTGTGGGGAGCAAAGTTGGTGATTGTAGTAGGGTTCATATTTGCTCAGGAAAAGACACATGTTGAATGCCAACTTAGTTCTTTACATGCATCTCATGCCAAGGATAAAAAATACCTCAATGCATGAGGACATGCATTTGGATAAGTTGGGGGGATATGTTGGGCCTGTATAATGTCACCTTTTTTATCACTCATTTACCCTATTTTAATACATTCGAGCTAGTTCCAGATTCCTTTTGATACTATTTTACCCATAATCCAAGTGCTAGACCAAAGGTACAACCTCTTTGAATATCATGTTGTTTTAAGTTATAATTTAAATATTTAAGGTGGTTTTGTGCTCAAGTTTATCCTACTAATCGTATTATTTAGGATCTTGTGCAGATAGGATAAAGCCAAAATGATCATGGACTGAGCATAGGATGTTGTTACTTCTTCATTGGTCCAAAAGATATTATTGTTACTCATGTCACTGTTTGGTTTCCCTCTTTTGGAACTTAATCATTTGGTATTTCACCGATTCTTAAGTGAAAATATTCGTAAGTTCCATGTGGGTAGCGATCTGTTACCTAAGGATTGGGGAGTATTAGCCTTCGAACTTATTTTTGGATGGATCGTTATCTTGTATAATTTTTGTAAATATAAGTTGTAACAGTAATCAAAGCGAGTAACAGATATAGAATGTAGAGTTGAATGAATATCCTTGAGAATCTCTGATTCTCAAGGTGTTCAACTATTCCAAGTAAGGAAGTTGTTACTCAAATGGGATATAAAAAGAAACGTGCTTTGATGATCAAAAGCTAGCAAGTGAAGGAATTAAGATTTGGAGAGAAAAGAGTATTGATTTACATATTGTTGTAACTTGTATTGATCATTTATTATAATAAAATTCTCTTTTGATCTTCTAAGTCTTTAATTGCGTGTTGCATCCCTGGTTAGAGGAGGAAGGCCCCCCTTCACTGACCAGGAGTTGCCTTTTATAGTTTGTTGATTTCATAATTAGTAAGATTGCAATGTGTTCATTAATTTCTATTGACTGTATACTCAATTTACAAATGTTGTTATAGGACTTTAGAAGTAGTTAACTGTTTGGATTTATTAAAAGATTGAAATGGGATTGTTGTTACTCAATCCATGTTTTTGGTTGCACAGAGTGATTATTATTATGAGTGGATTGGTAGTTCATGGTTTTATGATCCGAATCTAGTCCTAGTTGTTACTTCTTTTCTCGATAGTCATGTTAGTTGCAATTGGGTTTTCTTTTAATGCATCACAGTGTTGCTTCTGAGTAGAAGCTATTTTTGGATTCATTGAAGTTTTTATGGAATTGTGTGGATGAGAGTAGGATAGGTAGCTTTGCGGATTTGTTTCAGCAGAGTGAAATAGATTGGATTCATATTTAGAATGAATGGATTGTGTGTTACTTTGTCTCATTAGCTGCATCTGCATTTAGATATTTTTACAGTGTTAAGGAATAATTTGTGTCTGCATATATTGTGCATGTAGCCTAGAAATTTTTACGACCTTGGATTGATAATTAATGTCCATGCTGGTTTGGTTTTTTAAAATACCTTAATCAGAACCAACAATAATTACATCCATTAATATTATAGCCTACTCAATTATTTAAATTTCTTCAATTTAAAAAATGAATTGGAGATATCGTACTTGGTTTCTGATTCAAAACACCCAATATCGATTATATCCCTCAGCTAGATGCACAAGAAAACGAAATATGTTAAACAAAGATTCCTCCCAATCAAATCACCTCTATTAAACATAATGTCCTCCCAATCAAATGAACTCTATTAAACAAGGATTCCTCCTTGGGGATTCAAAACTATCCAAACATTGCTTCAAATCACAAATATTAGTTGATTTTAGAATGTCCAGGTCCGATCCCAGTGTTCCATTGTCAATTTAATATTTCTTGCTAAATTACATTTCCATATATATGTTAATGATCTTGGCATAATAACCATGACATTTATTATCATAATCAAATCACAACCCCATGTGTTTATCATAATAGTACAAGTACTAGTAATAGTAATAGTACTAGTACCATGTGTCCAAAATTTATACCATTTTCCATTCATTCTTATACATTAATGAAATTTTCCCAAAAATTCGATGAATTCATCATGACATCAAGGTAGTCCCATGGACACATGGTAGCTCTTGATTGATCCCCATGGTGCTTACCTATCTTTCCCTGGACTTGGTGGCACCCTATTGGCGTGACAATTTTGAAGGGGTGGATGAATGGTCATTGGGGGCATTCGATAATGGTTTTGAAAACCAAGTTTGTGCCCCTAAAAATGCTATGGGGAAAACCACTATGCTTTGGTGGTTTTTGTTTCGCAGAACACTCCTTTATTACCTCATGGTTGTTTCATGCCCTGGAATCACTACAAGGAAAAGGCCCTGTAGAGGAGGTCATAGTAGATGTTTTTAGTGTTACAAGATTGGAAAAAATTGTCAAAAAACCCTCCGCTACAACCTTCGCCAATGGTAGTGGATTTTTTTTATGGAGGTCATAACGGATACAGTTTATAACTAAAAAATACTCGGCAGCTGAAGGTTTTAGTGGAGACTAGTTTATCGATGCGCACAACTAAATTTACGTGCCCCGATGCATTTCTTACTTGGGCGCACCGGTGTTGTATGATTAGAATAGACGCACCGGTGCATTCAAACAAAACAAGCACCAGAAAGAATCAAATTTCAATGATGCACCAATGCTTTAGTATTATAGAATATACGCATTGGTGCATCTGTACAACATAAATGAACCGGTGCGATATTGTATATCATACGCATTATACTTTTTCCATTATTTTAAAATTTAACAGTGCAAAACATTTATCGAGTAGCACCAGTGCATTTCATACACAAATGCACTAATGCATTGAACACTAGAACGCACTGGTGCTTACAATATATCAACATGGCCTGGGGCAGTTCAACACATAAAACGCACCACCGAGCTTAAAAACTAAAAACCGGTGGGCATAAGCTTTAATCGTTCTTAGTGTGCATAAGAAATATACATGCACCGGACGTGCTCAATGTTATAAACGCATCAATGCACAATTTTAGTTTATACGCATCGATGCACAATGGTAGTATAGGAGCCCCAGTGCGACATATATTAGTAAATGCACCAAATCTGATTCTTTGAAGAATATCTACTGATATTTCATTGAAATATATATATTAAATTTTTATTTTTTTAATTCCATTATTCATCTTAAATTGGAATATTTGTTTATAGTAAAATTCATTTCAATTTTAATTATTGAAATAGTTTGTTTGGATTAATTTCTTATATCATAGATGCAAGAATCTATTGTAATATTTAATCATCCATACATTTAGTTACCAATGTACCATTTACGACTATTGTATGGCACTGAAGAATTTATTTTTGATCCATCTTGAATGAAAATACACTTTTTTTTCTTGGAAAAAAAGATTACCAATGTACCATTTCACATGTAACATTTGATAATAATATTTACCATTTCAATTGCCATTTCAATTGTAATATTTACCAATGTACCATTTCGCATGTAATTTTTATTTTATTATATATCAATAAGAGTGCCTTTGTCAAAGAAAATACGACAACATAGAGACAACAATAATCAAAATGTCAACATGCATGTAATTATTGTTACACTTATTGGTAACTCGTCTTTGAATTCAAACACTATGTCCAGTACATTATTATACAAAATGTCTGATTTTCACAAACAATTATTTCAAAATATACAACAAGTTACAACAGCTTGCATTAACATCAAAATTAAATACAAAGAATCATTATTTGTTGGAATTGTTATCGGTGCTCGAGCCACTTGCATCAATTGGGTTATTTGGCCAAATGATTGGCTCGATTATTTTCCTCTTCTTCAAATTCCATCTACAAACATAAAAATAAAGTATATTGAGTCTATCTACATTACCAGCAAGAATAATGAAAAATAAATAGATAATATACATTAATGTAAATTGAAAAGCGACATACCATAGAAATAACCAACTCATGATTGATACACATTCTCTCAAAACCAAATTTGATGCCTTCTATCAACAAGTCTTCTATTGGCTCCACTCGGTACTTTGTTTCCTGCAAGTGTTATGCCCCGTCACAAATTATAGATTTAATATAAGAGTTTTTTGTCATTTTATTAGTTATAAAATGAGAGAAGTAAAACAACATAGGGACTTACAAAATCCACAATTAATTTTTGATACGCCAACATATACTCACAACCCTTGCTTAACCCGATGTCAATCAATTCTTCTGATGGCTCCTATTTGTATGTTAACACCTATTTGAAGGCATGCAAGGATTTCCAGTGAAAAAAATTAGAAAATTTTAAATATTCCAATCACAACCACTATGAAAATATTTATTTCTTACAACGAAATTAAAAATACTCACAAACTTTGGTATCAACCCCTTTTCCCTTGTCATCCTCTCTTGTGTTCCGATTGGGTTACATTTTATTTTCTTTTATGCAACAAAACAATTGAAAATTAATATTTAATGTCGAATTAATAATGAAATGTATAACATAAACCTAAAAACCAATGATTTCATACATTTGAAGCACGTTGTTGTTCAGATGGCTCTTCCTGCGATGCAATTATGTCAATTTCCTTGATCATCTCCTTGTACAATTTCTTGAACATCCCTATTGGCACATTTTCCATATCACCTCATTCATCCTTTGGTATTCTCATAATCTTCCTGAAAATGTAAAATCACAATAAACTATTTCTCTGTTGATATGAAAAATAAATATTACAGAATTTAAATTGTTTAATGTATGATGCTTTGTACTAGTTTTAGATACATATTCTGCATAGACATGTTTAGGAATATTACCTTTTGAATGATTTTGTTTTGTTGTTGTATGTTTTTTCTATTGCAATCCTGATAGGTCTCATTGACCATTGCTCCGGGAATGCCTCTTGTAGTTTACATATGACCTGATTCCTTGAATAATTTTAATTCTAAACATTCCAATCCAGTTACTTTTGACTGGAAATGTGTAAATTATCCACAACAATGGGAGGTAAAATACAAAGAACCAAGGGACCATAATAATATCCAAAAAATTGAGTCATTTGTAAATACTCCTATTACTTTTGACAGATCTTCTCACTCCTTCTGAATTCCCGATGGTCGCCCTACTCCCAGATTTACTCCTCCTCTTCTTAGATCTCCTTCAGTGAATACATCCTTTTCTTCTTCATGATCTCAACCAGTATGGAAAGAACCCAAATCTTTTGTTCCAACCCGGGCATCATTTCCTGGAGTTCATGAAAATGAACACAAAGTACAACATTCATATTGTCTTTCCTACAAAAATATACTCCAAAGACTAAAACATAACCAAAGTAGAGAAACCTCAAGTCTCTACATGTTTCTATCTCTGCCTCAGAGTGTCCCTGGTATGGAAGTCACCTCTGCAAAAGGTGACAAGTCTTACATTCCTGGAAGAAATCTTCCAGATGTTCCTTTTAGACAGTTCTCTCTTGATGGACAATCCAAGAAATATTTTTTGCCCCATAAATCGCCTATCCCGACATTCACTGTCTCTGATGAAATCAAGCTTGCAAATTATGGAAATTTGCAACAACTGCTGACTACTCAAAATATGGATGATATGTCTCTTGAAATCATTCAGTTGAAAAATACAATGAAGGATGAGAAAGAGAGAATTTATTTGCTCTAGACTTAAATGGATCTTCTGGATCATCTTTTGCATGATATAGAAGAAATAAAATCAACAATCTCTGCATTCTATGATAAAATTGAAAAAAGGCTTGATGTCTTGGGAGAATTGTTAACAAAAACCCAATATCTGAAAAGGAGAACTAGCATAGTTAGTCAGGAAGCTATGGATCTCGCATTAAAAGGACATAATATAGAACATTCAAAAAGCTATTATTTTGGCTTAATGAGTATTCAATCTGAAGATGAGAGACCAGAATTTAATTTTGGTGAAGATGATGATGAATTTGAATAAATTCAAAGCCTAATACATAAATTTCACAAAATGCCAAAAGCATTACCAGAAAAGTACATGGCAATGCTTGCTTTTCCTCCTCAAATAGAGAATACCCAGAATAATTCTAAAATTAGTCAGGAAGTTGGGTCTTCATATCATTCTGGTCCTCCTCCTCCTACTTTTGACATAGAAATGCAAGATGCCTTCACATCTCCTTACCAGAAATTCCATTTTGGAATAAATGGAATGAATAACTTGATGTCACAAATGCCAGAACAACCTGTCCTCAATATCCAATGCTAGTCGAGGGAAGAAATCAAGTCAGTTATACAACTTCTTGGGAAATGGGTATTGTATAAAAGAACCCAGGATTCAAACATTACTGGTCAGCAGTTAGCCTTACAATTGATCACTAGTCTATTAGGGTTAGAACATGAATGGTGGTGATGGATTCCATAAGAAGCAAAAGATGATATGATGAATGCTAGAGATGCAGATCAACAGATATTATATGATCTAGGAAAAGAATTCTAAGAGCTTGATGATAAAGAAGATTACGAACATTTTGCCTCAGTATTTATGCCTGCTCGTATCTGTGATTTAATCCAAAGTGAGAAATATTTCTGCTACATGCAGAATCTTCTCATATCCTACGGAAAGTCAGGTGAACCAGCTTATCTAAAAACTTATCTCAAAATATTTCTCAAGCATGTTCCAGATGCAGTAGAACAATTTTTAAAAGATAAACAGATAAGCCTTCATGGGCTCTCCTTAGCACAACTGCATGCCTACATAATGGAAACCTAGCAAGAACATTGTTTAGAAGGAGAGTAAGCAAAGATTTTAAAAATCACCAGTCAATGTATTCCCCTAGTTTTTGTAAAGATGTAGCCAATATGCTTGATTAGGGTTGTGGTGCTTATAATCGAGGAAAATTTGGAAAATAATACTACAACTTTAAGATAAAGAAAAACGGATTCTATACCACTGCACCAAGGTTTCACCCTGATAAAGCCTATTAACACAAAAAGAAATTACAAAAATCTTTCAAGAAAAAATCTTATGTCAGAAAAGGTCAGAACCAACAGATAAAGAAAAATGTTTTATCTGTGGAAAGAAAGGACATTGGACAAACAAATTTCCTAAGAAAAAATCTAAATCGAGGCTTGCTGCACTATTTACATATAATCTAGATCTAGCTTGGTGGGATCTTTACTTTTGCAAAAAAGGCCAATATCCTCCAGGGGAAATTATTTTCCTCCCTAGTGACGATGCTTCTTCCTCCAAAGAAGACACTTATTTTAATTCCCATTTGAATCAATTTGGACATTCAGATTCATCTTCCTCCTCCATTGAATTAGACTCTGATGAAAATTTGGGGGGGGTGCGAGGGACCTCCTACCTTTGATTTTTCATGATTTATGTTTTCTGCTACACCCAAAATCTCTCCGCAATAGCAGCTCACTGAAATTGATGAAAAGCTTTCAAAGATTCCTGCATATGAATACATAATCAAAGGAGAGTTAAAAGAAGAAAATAAAAAGCTATTGTCTTCAATAAAGGCTAAAGAAAAGCAACCAGAAGAAAGTATACTTTCTCCTTCCAAAAATCCATCATTCTACAATCCAACATACTTGTATAAGCATTATCCTGCAAATCATGAGGATATACAAAAGTTCAAAAAATATAAAGAAAATTTGTTGCGTCTGCAGATTAAAGAAAAACAAAATTCTCTTAGAAAGCTGGTAAGAGAAATTGAAGATTTAAAAAGAATGCTAGAAGTCACTCTCAGAGAAAGAGACCAATCTTCTGAAGAAGAGATGTGCAGACAGTATGAGGAAGCATTACAAATTCCAAAGCATGACAAGCTGCATATCAGTAAAGCTAAATAAGAAGATGCTCATGAAGACTTTACTTTGTTCCCAGGTCAAGAACCCTCTTTAGGACTTTTTACAGTTCCTAAGATGTACATAAAAGTCTTGTTTTGTCCTTCAGTATTCAAGTCATATAAGTTATATTGCATGATAGATTTAGGATATTAGATGAATCTAGCCAAAGGAAGTGCAATTCCATCCTTTTACTGGGAAAAGGCTTCAGGGCATGGAGTCACCATAGAAGGTACCCATGTACAATTACTTGGTAGAGTAGCAGATTTCCCTATTCAAGTTGAAGGCTGTAAAGAAGTTTTATCTTTAAATAGATTAGACAGCATCAAAGAAGATGCATTTTAGGTTCACAATTTTTGAACAGAGTCAACCCTGTTACTTTTGGCAATGCAAAATTGTTGTTTAAATGCACAATCAGAGGGCATATAGTTTCTTGCTCTATGACTTTTGAAGCTAACTTCAAATGCAAGAACCCAGTAAAGAAACCAGAGCCAAAACTAGACATTGTTGAATTGTTCAAAATGGAAAGGTGCATAGCTTATGTAGATATGCACAAAGATACAACCCTTGCATAAATTACAGAGAAACTAGAAAAAGAATGTACTTCTAAAGCCCCAATTCTTTTTCGACCAGAGAAAAGTATTTTGTCTCACTGCCATTTAATCCTTTGGTAAAGCAAAAAGCAATGAAAGCATCTACATGATTAATGTCACCCTTTAAAAGAGAGTTCTGTGCAAATGAAATTAAATATTTTCTATCTAAAAGGTTAGTTGATCCCTCTAAGAGTCTATGGGCTTGCAGAGCCTTTGTGGTTAATAAACATTTAGAAATCAAAAGAGGTAAGCCAATATTGGTTTTCAATTATAAACCTCTAAATGTAGTTCTTCAAAAAATCAGGTATTCCTTACCTGATAAGTCTAGTCTTCTGCAAAGGATTGTTGGATGCACAATCTTCAGCAAGTTCGATTTAAATTATGGGTTTTATCGGATTGGAATTGAGGCCAAAGAAAGATACAAAAATGATTTTGTTGTGCCTCATAGTCAGTACCAATGGAAGGTTCTTCCATTTGGAATAAATAATGCCCCTTCCGAGTTCCAGAAAAGAATGGAGGACATATTTAGAGAAAAGAATTGGGCATTGGTTTATATTGATGATATCCTGATATGTTCGAAAAAATTGTAGGAATATTTAAAACATCTTAAAGAATTTTATCATCTTGTTTTTAAGCATGGTATTGTTCTATCCAAGAGCAAGATGAAAATTGGCAAAACAGAAATCGAGTTTCTCGGTTTCAAAATCAATAAAGGACAGGTTATCCTTCAAGATCATGTTTTGAAGGTATTTTCAAATTTTCCAGACCAAATTTTGGAGAAGGTTCAACTACAAAGGTTTTTGGGGAGTCTAAATTATATTAGGCCTTTCTACAAATGACAGAAAGAAGACATTCATGTTCTATAGTAGCGACTAAAAAAGAATCCCCCAATATGGTTTAAAGAAATGACTGCAGTTGTTCAGAACATTAAAGGAAAAGTAAAACAACTTCCTGCTCTCTCTCTCCCCCAAGGAACAAGTGAACTAATTATAGAAATGAATGCCTCAAGCAATGCATGGGGAGGCACGTCTTAATAGAAAATCATGGAGAGAAATAAGAAATCCGAGGTTATGCCTCAGGCTCCTTTAAAGCAGCTGAACTCAAATTTCCCTCCATCCATAAAGAAATTCTTGCTGTCAAAAAGACAGTGTTTCGTTTTAGATTATTTTTAAAACCTGTAATGATTTTCATTAGAATAGATTTGAAAATAATGCCAGGAATTTTTAGAAATGAGAATTTGATGGCAAACAATAACTCTAGGATTTTAAAGTGGTTTTTATGGCTTCAATTTTTTTTTATTTTGACATTATATATAAACTTGGCTATCTTAATTGTGTGGATGACATGTTGACCAGGGAAGAGTCTAATATGCAATCTTTACCACAACTCAAGATGTTCAGCTTGGGAGCATCAAGTTCCTCTAGTCATGACAAAGGTAAAGGAATAGCAAGAATGGAACCATCTCCACCCAGTCTACCCCTAGTAGATTTATTCCTTAAACCCTGGGATGACTCTTTGACTCCAGAAGAACGACAACAATCATTGAAAGCTCACTACTAGATGATTAGGTCCCTATGAGATAGAGCATGAGTTTGACAATGGGTCAAATAAGATCATAACAATTGATGAATATTCAATTTCATTTATGGTGAATGGTCATCAATTGAGGCTTTATCATAAGCCCGTGTCAAGAGAAGAATTTGTTCATGATATTTTGTAGTAGCCTGAGATGGAGGTTGTAAGTAGGGAGACTCCCTCTCCATCTTATTTATCTGCTTGAGTCTTTATTCAAACCTTCAAATGTATATATGTATATATTTTATGTTAAAAATTGAAAAAAAATATAAAACAATAAAAGTAAAGAAAAAAAATATGTTTAGCTGTGAAAATCGACTTGTTGGCGCAACTAAACTTGAACTTTGTTTGAAAACTGGATAACCAACAGATAGAGTTCATTGTAAATTACAGTATTCAATTTTTCAGTTTATCCATGTTCTTCAAATCTTTATTTTGTTCTCACGTTAGATGATGGGGGATTCATTAAGGCCCTCCTTCTAGCAAATCCTTGTCCCATTGACATCAACACATTTTATGGGTTAAAGGTTTAAAGACTTCTTTTAGAACCTTGAGGTTTGAATTCCTTAATGGTAATTTTTCTCACTGATGTACATTGGGAATACATCAATGTCCCATGTCTATCAAATCTTGCAGGTGACTCGACATCAACTCATATATTCATACCTTGCAAGATGTACTAGGGAACCTTTGCTCTCAGTGAAATTAATGGTGAGTAACCTCATGTTGGGAACAACATTCATCATATGGCCGATAATCCAACAATTTCTTTCTATGATCGAATTCATAAAAATCCATTCATATAGATAAGAATTGTGCCATGATGTGGAATTTCAGTGAAGATTATTTTGGTCATGATTCTGAATCTATGATAGGAGTTGTAGATTTTTTCCAGCAACAGTTTTGAGCAGCATGTCAATAAAAAGGGAACAATATGCAGGGAAATGAAGAAATCAAATTACTTCAAAAAGAGGGAGTTTTCTGTTCCTCGGTAGGTTTTTGTGTCAATTCAGTCTCTTCTTCGTTACAGAGCTTGAGGCACGGACACTATTTTTGGCTATCCATTCCCCTGTTTTATTTCCCATAGCAATCACATTTTTTAGTATCATGTGAGATTGTTTCTTGTAGAAGATATCTTCTTGTAACAAGATCAATCTACAACACTCCACATCCACCTTCAGTATCTTTTGATTTAGTTTCAGTCAACATTTTTTAGCACTTTTAGATTTCCCAGAAATTTTATCATTTTCATAGTTTCAAAAATTTCAAGTTTTCTAGAAAGTATGAGTCAAGTTTCATGATGTTTCAAGGAAGCATCAAAGTTTTAGCAATGTATTTTCTACAACATCTATCTTTGTCAAATTGTCTACCAACATTTTCTTTCAGCTCAGTTTTTCTCGCAATACAACAACAATTTAGCACTCAGGGTTTCTATTCTTTTGGTACCGAAACAACACTTTCCTGCACCAATATTTTCTTGCACCAACGCTTTACTATACCAAGACTTTAAGCACCAGGATTTCCAGTACCGGTCCAAAATCATATATTTCCTGTATCTTATCAAATCAAGTTTATAAGTATTAGTAATTGGTAAGATTCTGAGGATTTTTTTTTTTTCTTGAACTCTTTTTTATTTATTGAGAAGACACAATTTCTCCTATGCTTGTTTACCTAATCTATTCTTACATTGTCTCCTAATTTCTCCTAAAATCACTTACCCTTAATTACTATATGGCATCCTTTGTTATCTTTTCATATGGCTATTCCCCATCCTATCATTAAACGACATATGAATTATCTTTACAAGTCATGGCCCGCCCGCTCATTTATTGATTATCCATTACCACTTATTGTTATCCTTCCACACAATTTTTTTATTTGGTAATTATGATATTTTTAGGTGACCCTTTTTTTAACTTATATCAAATGAATGAAACGATTCAAAACAAGATCATCCTATAATCGTGTGTATACATTAAACAGATGATTACCCAAATTATCCATTATTCAGACTGGTTGCTCTTTGGTTGTGAAGTATAGGGTTAGACCTTCCACTAGTCATCAATGGTAATTTGGTAGCCATGGTAGTTGAATGCCACGAACCATTGTCCGTGGAAGTTCTTGAAGGTATGTCAGAATTCAGTGCCTATCAAGAAATGTTTCAAACTATTAGGTTTCCTTTCTTTGCTAAGTTTCAAGGGTTTGATGACGGAGTCACTTTAAAATTTGCTATGATTTTTTATGGTGAAGGGGCTCGTATGGGAGATTTGGTACTGATGGTTTCTTAGAAGACTCTGGCCTGATCTACTGGCTTACCGAGAACAAGTGAGAAATGGTTTAAAAATTAGATCATAGATTGTTAGACTTGCCATCGATTTCTCAAGACGAGGTATCAAAATATTGATTTGTCAAAGGGGAGTACCATCAGATGTATAAGGGTTTAATGGTCAAACCATTGATAGTCCTACAAAAATAGCTTACCCGTGAGGGATGGTATGTGTTCATATTTTTGTATCATATAAGGATTTTATTGCATTTTGAATCTACTCTGCATATAAATTTTATTTATTATCTTTGGAAAATCCTGAGTAAGATGGACTCTTAGGTTAAGAGAAATACCAAAAATCTTAAAACAAGTCTAGTTTTCCATCATGGATTGGTGAAAATGTTGATACTGGAGAAATTAACTCGGAAAATTGTTACTTGGGAACGTTTTCTGAGCCAAAATTTTCCATTGGAATATCCAGAAGACAAGGGAATAGAAAATTATGAGAAGCAGTATGGAGACATAGTAGTAGCAGACCCTATGACTCGGCCCTCATATATTGCAATAGGTTAGCCACGAAAACATAGACTAGCATTTTTTATTATATATTCCTGGTTAACTCTTAATTCTCTTAATTTCTATATCATTGCAGTAGATTAGCCATGACAACATAAACTAGCATTTTTTCTATTGTTGCATTTGTACCCATAAGACTATCTCTCTTCTAGAAATCCAACTGCATGTACCAATCTTCAGCAAACTTGTATACATAACTCGTATTATTCAATAATTCAAATGGACGACCAGGTGGATTTAATTGTGTTGATGTGTAATGGCTAAATGATTACAATAGATACGGAATAAAAGTTGCCTTTTGAGTACCCAAGATGTTGTAGAATGAAACGGTCTATCCATATAATTTGGCACAGAGCGCTAGCAACTACTTGGTAAAACTCTAACAACTTCTGCATTCTTGAATATCTCTGATCTATTTTTTTAATCGTAGACTCCACACTCGTTGTTGGATCCACACACGTGCTTTGTGGAATTTCATTGAGATCACAGTCCTTGGTTATTGCGGATCGTGGTCTTATGGATTTGCAGTTGTGTATAATCTCAGATCACTGGCTTGCCCCTCCTCTTCGTACACGCAAATTGGTGCTCATCAGTGCAAAGACTAGTGGCTTCATTACAAGGCCTGCACTTTTTGTAATCTGATCTGCAATAGCAGTAGCCCTCGTGGATGTCCTCTTCTTTGATCCTGTGATATGTGGGCTACAGCTTCACACCCACAACCTCCTTTTGACTTTGTCGAGTCTTCCTTGGCCATTGGTTTGGCCAAGCGCTTCCATAAAACTCAATTGGGTAGTGGCTCTTAAAGGGTTGATGCTCATACATCACTTGTTGCAGGGCGGGGTGTGCAAATTCAAGATAGAGCTTTGGCTGTCCAAGACTAGAAACCTGCTAAATTTCAAACTCTCTTAACTTCCGAGTGAAACACTGCTAAACTTCAAACTCTTTTAACTTCAGAGTGAAACAAAATTCTAGTTCTTGGGATTTTATCTCATTTCTACGAGTTGTTCTCTGTTTCTTGAGGAATGCATGGACTAGTTTATTACGTCTTCAGGGAAGCTAGAGCGGTTCCACAGCTATGTAGGAATCGTTGAAGAAATTTTGAATATCGTGATTGAAGAAGTAAAAAACAGAGTTTGAAAGGTTTTGGAATTTGTTTTAGACGGACTTCCCAAATTCTAATCGTGTCATTGTGCGCAACCCTAATGGTTTTTGTTTGTCAATTATGAGGTTTCCTAGTGTTACATTGTGTCATATCTGCTACTGCATTGGAATCTTGTCTTTGGCCCAACCACGCATTGACCATCATAGCAGTAGATCGTGTCATTGTGCGCAACCCTAATGGTTTTTGTTTGTCAATTATGAGGTTTCCTAGTGTTACATTGTGTCATATCTGCTACTGCATTGGAATCTTGTCTTTGGCCCAACCACGCATTGACCATCATAGCAGTAGTGAGAGGACCATAGACCAAATTTGACAGTCAGGCCAATATTTAATTTGCAGAGCTTCTTCCAATATGTGTAGGATGGTGGAGATCGGGGATTTATTCCTTTAACCCCTGTATTTTGTAAACAGTGAAAGTATCATTGACAAGCAAAGGAGGAGTAGAATGGTGGATATCTGGTATCTATTCCTTTGGCTACCGTATTTTGTAAACAGTGAAAATTGACAAGCTTCATTGCTCTTTTGATTTTGATACTGCATTTTGTAAACAGTGAAAGTATCATTGACAAGCCTTGTTGCTCTTTTGATAGTTGATTGTGGTTGTAATGTTTGCAATCTTTGTTATGGTTCTTAGTCCGAACCTATTTATGTGGTAGTTGTTAATATTTATCGTATAAATAATCATCTTTCTGAGGTTACTTAGCCATGTTCTTTAAAGTTTTGGTCATACTTAACTTTCAGGTCATGCTTTTAATAATCATCTTTCTGAGGTTACTTAGCCATGTTCTTTAAAGTTTTGGTCATACTTAGCTTTCAGCTCATGCTTTTACAATTCAATGTTCTTTAAAGTTTTGGTCATACTTAGCTTTCAGCTCATGCTTTTACAATTCAATGCATTTGTGAGGGATCTTTCTCAATTTCAAGTCCAGTCCTTTTTCAACATTAATAATCATCTTTCTGACGTTACTTAGCCATGTTCCTTAAAGTTTTGGTCATACTTAGCTTTCAGCTCATGCTTTTAATAATCATCTTTCTGAGGTTACTTAGCCATGTTCTTTAAAGTTTTGGTCATACTTAGCTTTCAGCTCATGCTTTTACAATTCAATGCATTTGTGAGGGATCTTTCTCAATTTTAAGTCTAGTCCTTTTTCAACATTAATGTCGTACTTTTTGTAGGAAGTAGTTTTTTCTTATAGGTTTTTCTCCTTCTCTCAATTTATAAGAGTTTTTTATTTGAATATTTTAGTGGGAGTTATTGATGAAACCCATTTGTTGTCTTCGTTCATTTACTCCCTATATTTTGTTTAGAAAAAGTTAGACTATGTATAAATATTCAACTTAAGTAGGCTAATAGTTATTTGCCAAATAAAATACTTATGTGAGAGGTTGGTGTACGCTTGACAATTACCATCAAATTATGAGGTAGTCTTCTCCTTTGTTATAAATATGGATGATAAATCCTCTTGTATTATACCATATAACAATATGTAAATTCAGCCTGCTCATTAATAATTTCTACACATAATTATGAACATTAATAATTTCCCTACTTTCTTACAATTGCTATAATGAATTTTAATATCACATATTCTCTATTAATAATTCATTACTTTTTCACAACAATTCAAAACAAGAATTTTACACTCTTTAACTTCAACCTGCTTGCTTGTACATGTGTATATTCTCAAAAACAATTTAAAATAATAAGTTTTTCTCCAAACCTTTACACATTTCATAGATCCATATTTACCAGTTTTGGCACAAGAAATATGATATAAATATATAAAAAATATTCAAGTAATAGATTTCTATAAGGAAATACCCAAAACTTTTCACTTTTCCAAAATCCATATTTACAAGTTTTGGCACCAGGAATATGTTATAAACATATAAAGAGTATTCAAGTAATAGATACTTGCACATTTACAAAGTTTGCACATAAAACCTAACTATCACTCTAATTCCAAAACTTTGCACATTTACAAAGTTTCAACAGAAAACATCTCATTTTAATATTCCAGGCAAGATTTTTCAAAAGTACTGCTTCCTCAAAACATACTTTCTGGAAGAAGAAAAAAGCATTTACATTTAACCGAGAAAATATAATATTTTACATTTAACAGAGAAAAAGACATTTATACATTTTATAGGTAGATCCCACATCAATTGGGAGATGTGGGTTTCCTCTGACAAATACCCGTACCAAAGACTTTTGATCAAAGGCTTCGTCAGTGCAGACATTAGAAGACATGCATTTGCATTGATAATCCCATGTAATCATAGTAATGGAGACAATAGCTACTGTAATGTAAACTATTGGGTTGAAGGTGCCATTCATTATAAGCAACTCACGCCACTATAATGTAAACTATAAGCAATCAACATTTTGTTCTCATACACAGGTATATCAATCAGGCTGCAGCTTTCATGGCAGACTATTTCTACATGTTTCCAAATGGGGTTCTTCGGGGCATCCTGCAGCAGTTCTCTTGCCTAACCATGCAATGATGTCCGAGAATACCAATTCTATGTGCTCTGGAGGTTCTCCATATGTCAATCCATGCCACATATTGGGATACAGCTTCAGCGTCTTGTCTAAGCTTTTGGAAGAAGCATACAGTAACTTGCTCACAGATGGGTCTGTTACTTTATCTTCTTCTCCATGAACAATCAGAAAAGGAAACCTTACCTGCACAATATAATTCATTAAGAATATGGTAACCTTTCTATATAAAAAATAACCTGAGATAGAATGAATTAAATGTTCGAATCGGATACCTCGTCCAGTCGTTTCTCTATGTCCAAACTTGTCGTTAGGAGCTCGAAAGCAGTCTTCAGACGAGGTCTTCCTTGATAGAAAAAAGGATTTGTCCGAATCTGTGTTTAGGTGCAGGAAAACATTAGGTTAAAGCAATTGTATACACATTGGATATTGCTGATAGGAATGAAACGATGTCCAAATTCCTTACCTCCGTTCTCTTATTTGGGTCCTTGATGCCAACTTCTAAAAGGTCCTGCGTGGGCATAATCTTCCACGTAGGGATTATGGCAGTTAGTGTCCACAATATGCTGAGAACCAGGGGGCGAGGCTTTAACTCCTCGGTTATCTGTAGTAAGTATAAACGTGATGAGCGTGTATATAAAACCTTGACAATCATGTATAGAGCTTTTTTTTTTAATGAAGTATTTCTTGGATTGGAGGGGAATTTGTAGAGCTGATTACAGTGTGATCTAGCAGAAACATCCAATAAAGCATGTAACAGAGGCACCGAGATCAAGCTCTTGACAGTCATGCCCATAGCTTTTTTTTCTTTCTTATTGTAGGTATTTTGGGGAATACATCCAATAAAGCATGTAACAGAGGCAGCAAGATCAAGCTCTTGACAGTCATGCCCATAACTTTTTTTTCTTTCTTATTGTAGGTGTTTTGGGGAATATTTGTAGGGCTGATTACATCCATTGAAGTATGTGACAGAGGCAGACAGTTTGAAATCAAAACTCAAAGTATGTGACAGAGGCAGCCAGGTTGAAATCAAGCTCAAAATACGTGACAGAGGCAGCCAGGTTGAAATCAAGCTCACATAAATTTAAAATTACAGATGAGACATACTTTACAGCTGTAAAAAGCATATCTCAATTTACTAAAGTTACGTGAATTAGTTATAATTTATACCTTGCACATTGGGAGCAGTTATTTATATCTCAAAATATGTGACAGAGGCAGCCAGGTTGAAATCAAGCTCACATAAATTTAAAATTACAGATGAGACATACTTTACAGCTGTAAAAAGCATATCTCAATTTACTAAAGTTATGTGAATTAGTTATAATTTATACCTTGCACATTGGGAGCAGTTATTTATAATTTATACCTTGCACATAGGGGCAACAAGGACAGCTCCACTCCAATAGTTAGGCTGCTTTCTATGGATGAGAAGTGCCACGGCTCCTCCCATTGATTCTCCATACAGGAACCTAGCTTTCTTCCTATACTCAACGCGCTCTGCAATGTAATTTCCATACTGTCTTGTTACTGTGCAATTCTCTCAGTGTACAGAAATCACCATAACGTTTAAATATATTGGTTGCATAAAAAGATCTCAGTTATGCATACCAGCAACGCTCCTGAAAAAAGTTGCACAATCCGTTACAAGGTCATCGAAGCTTTCTATGTAACAACGTGTTCCAGCAGATTTTCCATGTCCTTCATAATCTATACCAAATACTGCATACCCTGCCTCTACAAACCTCACTCCTGTGTCTGTCAATAGGTCCAATTGGGTTATTAGATTTTAAGATAAAAATTAGATTTTAAGATAAAACCTAGCACAGTTATTTAATTTGTAGTGAGTAATGATATTATTTAGAATTTGGAACAAAGCTTCTTTAGAATTTGGAACAAAGCTTATTTTTTTCTAATCCTCCTTCAATCTAGAAGATATTATCAATTATCTAACATCCTGTATTCTTTTACAGTCCACGGATCCAGGATAACCACGATAGTCAGAGTCGAAGTACCTTTCATGAAAATGCTGCACTCTATGCCATAGCCTACAATCATGGGAAGAAAACAAATTATACAGTATAAACTGAAATTCTGAAAGAACATAGATAGTTTAATAGTTAGGAATTGCTAATTGGAAATACAGGTTCCAATCTAACTGGAAAGTAATTGCAATTGCTGGAAGAAAACAGATTAACCCTAAACAAATATAGCTACAATTAAAATTATGTTTTCCTTAGTTGAAGGTTACAGGTTCCAATCCAGAGATGTCAAATCGCTATATGCAGAATCATGATTAAGGTTAAGTTATGATGTAAACTCTGTACAAGGATTGGAAAGCTATGTGACGCTAACCATGGCAGAGGCATATAAGGGCTTTGGCTTCCCTATCTACCGGTACCCATCTGCAAGTAAAGAGCTTCACTCCTCGGGAACTTTGAATGAACTCCTGCATAAGGATTTACTTCAAAGAACATCAGTCCACAAATTGACGAGCCTCCTTCTTTATGAAGATTATGGTACTGTTCTGTTACTCACCTCTTCATACTTGACGTTAATGAGCTGCTCCCCTGACATGTTCGGCGCCTGAAAAGAAAAGCCAGTAGATTCAGATACATGTTTGTATAGATTGAACTCCAAATGGGAACAGCCTTAGGAAAATAGAAAATCATAAGTCTACTTCTTACGGAATGAATCCACAGCCTCTGAACTCTCTTGTGTTTGTAATGAATGCAAGCCGGCTGCATATAAACAGATTTCTTACCAAAGAGGAACAGATCAGATCGCTCCGGAGTGTCCCAGCAGAAAACAGCACGAAATATCTTCTGCTAACCAGCAATGAGCAACATCTACCACTGATAACAGTCCTCGACTTCGTTACTGATCAACGAAGATAACAATTCCACGACACTAAATAAGTTCCTCCAAATGTAGGGGAATTCAGAGGCCGTTAGCTTCAAACATTAACAAATTACATTAACCATTCATCCCATGTTTTGTTGTCTTACTAACGCTCTGTCATTTTTGTCATGTAGTCTAGAGACTCTGACGTCCTTTCCGTGGAGTAGTTGGCGTTGTCATTTAGCACGTTACTTGGCATTTTCAATACGATTAATTTCAACAACTACAACCATTTGGTGAAAGGGTGGGTAGCACTCATTTACTAAAATATTTTTCGTGAGCGTAAATATATTGTCGTGGATTTGTTAGTTGTGTTTCGAAACAAACCTTATGCTTTATTACTTTATTAGTCCTTGCCATTTTTATTTTTATTTTTTATTATTTTCCAATTCATATATTTAAAAAATATGTATTTTTACATATCCATATAACATTGATCTAAGTTAGTAGTAGTGAATTTTTTTATGATAACACTTTTTTTGGAGTGTTGAGAGTTTAATTGTCATGAGCATCATCACTATTATACATCACTTCTAGCACTATTAACCCTATTTTCATCACTTTTATCACTATATCAGTCTAGATCCAAATCCTAGGCTCTATCAAACACAGAGAGGAATCAAATCTCCCGGGGTGCAAACCTCTCCTCTAAAAGCTCTTTGAGTGCAATACCTGAGAAGAGGTTTGCATCCCGGGAGATTTGATCCATCTCGGCGCTTGATAGAGCCTAGGATTTGGATCTAGGCTAGTTTCAGTCGTGGGCGGTGACACAAAATTGAAGTTTGATCAGCATTGTAAGGAACAAGTTAAGTTGAAAACACAGATACATTTACGAGGATTATCATAATGTAAGTAATAAGTATTTAGGATTGATTAAATTGTTAAACTGGAAAATAGAGACAATTTGCCTAACTTTTTTTTTCGATTCTCTTTTTGTTGATCTGCATTTTGTTTGTTTGTTCTTCTCCTTATTCTGTCGTCATTTCGTACATTTTGATTTATTTGTTGTTCTGCAAACTGAATTTTGTGTTCTTCCAATTATTTCAACTTTTTCTCTCGATACGCTCTTTGTCGATCAACGTTTCGTTTTCTTTGTTCTTCTCGTTCTTATGCTGTCAATTCGCCTAACTTTTTATTTTTATTTTCTTTTTGTTGATTTGCGTTTTGTTTTGTTTGTTCTTCTCCTTCTTATGCCGTCATTTCGTACATTTTGATTTATTTGTTGTTCTGTAACTTGATTTCTTTGTTATTCCAAGTGCTTCAACTTTCTCTCTTGATACACTCTTTGTCGATCGACATTTCGTTTTCTTTGTTCCTCTCGTTCTTTTGCTGTCAATTCGTCTAACTTTCTTTTTCGATATTCTTTTTGTCGATCTGTGTTTCGTTTTCTTCGTTCCTCTTGTTCTTCTGTTGTCATTTCGTCCAACTTCATTTTTCGAAATTCTTTTTGTTTTTCTGCTTTTTGTTTCAAGTCTTCTTCTCGTTCTTTTGTCGTCATTTCGTAAGATTTTCTTCCTTGATATGTTATACGACGTTCGACGTTCTGTATTTTTGGTTCTTTGCCAGTTTGTCTCATAGTATCTTCCGCGTGTAGATCTTCCATTTCTAGTTTAGACTCTATATCAAAAAAGTAAACATTAACATATACACTGAAATTTATGCATCGATGCAATCCACACTAAAATTTATGCATCCAGGAAATCTACACTGAATTCAATGCGTCCATGGTATAACAACTACACTGAATATTATGCAATAAAAAAACCCATACACTGAAATCTATGCATCCATACACTGAAATCAATGCGTCCATAGAATAACATCTACATTGAAAAATATGCAATAAAAAAATCCATACACTGAAATCTATGTGAAGTTCATATAAATTTCAACACAATTTGAATCACGTCAAACGGAGTTCATATGCAAAGACGATTCCAACACAATTTGAATCACATCTAACAGAGTTCGTATGCAAAAGATATGCAGTTGAGAAGTTTTCCCGCAACAGGGTAAAGTGATGATGTGGCAGGACCTGGTGATGACACATGGAAATGGATGATGTCAGCGAGATGAGTTGGCAGCTTGCATGGCAGCCGATGTGGCAAGTGGATGCGAGAGATTTTCAAGTGTATTTTTGATGGCTCCATAGATACAAATCTCTTTAAAATAGACACTTTAAAATCTCCATAAATACCCTCTTCAAATCTCTTTAAAAAATTTATGGCTCCATAGATACCCTCTTCAAATTTCTTTAAAATCTTATTTCAATAGATACATACAACTCTACCTCTAAAATAGACTAAAATACACCATTTCCAATTTAGATATTGAAAAAATTGAATTCACTTGAAATAACATGCTCTTCCCCTAAACCCAAAGTCATGGGAGGGTTGTGCTACGGTGGAGGGTTGTGCTACGGTGCGCTCCCCAAGGTGTGTGATGATGGCTGGTGGTTGCCTATTGGGGAAGCTTGGTCGATGTAGTCGACACTTCCGCTTACGGGTTCTAGCTGGAGTTGGTCATGGCTTGACACTTCATGGTAGTCCAACAAAGGAAAGGATATGATGTGGAAGTTAGTGAGGATGTAGGTAGATAGTTGTAGCTTGAAGTCGGGATGAAAATAAGATCTGACTGTATGTGTGTAAAACCCTTGATTGATTATGTGTCGTAACTTAGTAATGTATGAATTGTCGTAACTTAATAAGATGCAGTTAAGTAAAGGATTGTACCTTGCAAACTATGTTAAGTATGTGTCAATGAACAATAAGCTTCGTGATTATGATTGACGTGTGTGAGTTATTATTGTTAGTGTACTTACGCAAGGTATGTAAGCAGTAGCTATGCTTACATAACTCGCCTACATATTTAAAAATTGTGTGAAATATTGTTGAATAATAATGTTAGTTATTGTTGATTAACAATTAATTATTGTTGACCAGCGTTAATAATGTCGATTAAAGTTAATAATGATGATTAATGTAAATGATGTAGATTAATGATTAATTATTGTCGATTAAGGTTAATAATGTTTATTAATAATTAATTATTGTCCATTAATTATTTATTTGTGTTAAGTAATAAACGAGCTATGGTTAGCCTAGGTGGTAACTAATGCAATTAATTATAATGCTTGATTGATTGTTATTAAATTTATTTAGTCAAGACTAAGGGTTAAAAAGTTAAAAGTAATTATCATGTCAATTAGGTTAATATTAAATTGTTGGGGTAATATTAATTATATGTTATTAATGTTAATTGATTACAGTAAAACTATCATTATCATTAGCAAAGGTTGTTAATTAGTTTAATTATAAACTAGGGTGCAATTTATATGGAACTAGGAATTGATTAAGTCTTAGTTAATTTAGTTAATTAATATAAATGTGTATTCATAATATTAACTTGGAGGGGTAAGATTAATTACGTACCAAACAATATTAATTAATTAATTTAAAATAGGAATAAGGTTTAATTGATACATTACTCATTAATTATAATGTTACCGTAGTTGTTTAAAGACCATGGTGTAAATTACAAATAATACCATGTGCCTTTATTAAACAAATGTTAAATTGTATTGAGTTAATTAATAAGAATATTAATTAAAATTTTGAATTATGCAATCGTAAAGTCAACAATGATAAAATAAATAAAATATGTTAATATTATTTATTGAGGAGTTATGGTTGAGAAGTGACCCCCAACCAACACATTTTAATATTATTTTAAATTATTGATGGGAGTCATGGGATGGGCTCAATGAAAGACTTGGAGATTAAAACATTTATGTTTAGGACAAGGTATTAATGGCAGGGAAGAAGAGTCGGCAAAACATAGGATAAGGTGGAGAAGTGAGGGGAGGGGAGAGGATCTTTACCTTATGATATTTTGAGAGAATTTTAGAGAGCAAAGGGGAGAATTTTTCAGAGTAGAGCTGGAAGGGGGTTTCTTGTTGGATATTTTCTGAAGGGATATAACAGGTTGGCTTGTACTCAGTTTGGGATTGGAGGTCCAAAGGGGTACCTTTGGAGCTGGGTGGTCGGCGAGACCTCGCCAGTTTGCAGGGTGGCATACTTGTTTGGGCTAGTTGAGTTTCAAGGTTTTGGGAAGATTTTGGTTGCAGGGCTAGCAAGCAGGGCAAGGGAAGTAGTAACAGCAAAGGAAGCAGCAACATCAAAGGGGATCTACTAGCTAGTTGAGGTATTTTTCAGCAAGTATAATTGTCATTTCTACCCTTGTCAAATTTTATTTTAGGTTATGGAAACAATAAAAGTTATATGTTGTTACACCTGCACAAACAAAACTGGTTAGAGGTAGATAAAACAATAAATACATCTATTTCAAAACCTATAAATGTAATTGTTATTTTTTTTACAGACCTGAAATTGAACACAAATCGACAAAACAGAAACAGAAATTGACACAGAATGTAAACATAAATAAATGATTAGTTTATTGATAAACTGAGATTATCTAAGATCGGGTCCTACATATGGTATCAGAGCCATGGTTCCAAATATGGAATCAAAGGGCTCACTAAAGTGAAAAGTAGATAATAAAAGAGAAATTTATTCAGAGAGAGAAAAAAAAATAGACTTGTATGCAAGTATTTACTTCTTGCACATGCTTAAGACCTGCATGAAACAAGAGGAGATTTAGAACTCTTAAAAAACAAAAACTACATTATTGTTTACATGATCATATAAATGAATTTAAATATAGAAACATGATAAACTAAATATATAATTTAAAACAAAAAGGTACGTAACTATGAAAAGGAAAAGAACTATATAAATATATATAACGAAGATTTTACTTTTCCATATAACAAAAAAAAAATTATTATATAACTTCTAAAAAAAATATTATTTGATTTAAATTTAATTTAGTATAAATGTAAATTAAAACAAATAAAAGGGAAGAATATATAGTTGATTTAAGAAAAATATTAAGTTGATTTGAGAATAATGTATATATTTATGCAATAGTTATATATATATATATATATATTTTAAATTGTATAGTAGAAAATATTTAAAAAAAATGGGAAGAAAATTTAATATTCGACGTATGACTAAAAAACAAACAAACAAAAAATATAAATATGATATATTTTGTAAAAAAAGAAAAACGAAAAAAAACCCTATGTTGGAGCTCGCTGGCCCGAGCCAGGTCATGCAGCTCGGTGCCATGGGCCGGCCAGAGCGCAACCCAGAGGGCGTGCAGCTCGGCAGCCATGACTGGCCTGAGAGCAGCCTGGGCCTGCAAAATTTTTTATACATATAAGAATTTAAAAAAATAATAATGAGTTGCAGCGTGCTGTGGACACATGCTAGAGATTTGGGCGGTCGGCCAGCAGTTGTAGGCTGTGGCCATGCTGTGCAGCGAGGGAGTAGAGGGCCGCGCTCTCTCTCAGAGCTGCACAGCTCCCTCCCCACAAAAACAATAACAAAAACAAAAAAAAACAAAAAAAAAACATTTCAAAAAAAAATTGACATTAAGACTCACTGGGTGCAGCAATGGCACGACCATGGGCCAGCAGCCTTGGCGCAGCCAGGCTTGCGACCATGAGCTAGCAGCCAGTGTCTAAGGGCGCTATGCTGCATTCTGTGCAAGGGAGAAGACCCATGCTGACCTGCGTGTGAAAGGAAGGCCACCGGGGTAGAGAAGAGGAGTGTGCGAGTTGGGCTGAGAGGGAGGTTTGTGGTTGTGCAGAAGAGGAGGACACGGCCGGTTTCTGCACAGAGGGAGAGAGCCCACACAACAGAAAAAAGAAAGGCTATTGGCCAGTCCATGCGAGGAAGCGAAGTACCGAGGCTGTGGTCTGTGCGTGAAGGGAAGGCCAGGGCCGACATGTGCAAGAAAGGGGGGGTTAAACGCTTATTTAAAAAAGAAAACAACTAAACAATTTTTTTTTACCTTGAGTGCGAAGGTAGGGCGTCCATGGCTCAGGCTGAAGCCCTCATCCATCAGCAGGCATGAGGCTACTAAACCATTGAGCATCTAGGCAGTGGGACAAGACCTCGGTGGTGGCCTGAGGAGCTATACCTTGACGTCTTCGGATCCATAACCGGAAGGGGTGGACCAACATTGAAGCTCAATGCAAGCTCCCAGAGCTGATGCAGAGTTGAACCCTCACCAGTGAAGTAGGGAAATGGAGGGCAGCCTTGGGCTTTCCCCTTTTTAGGGTTTCCGCTCAATGCATTGGAAGGTTCTAGAGGTCGCCAGAAGGAGACACGTGCCTCCCATGCTATGCCGGTTACAAGGCTTCCCTGGATGAAGACGGGTGACAACCCACTAAATTCCACCTTGGAAGAATTTTAGGGTTAGGGTGGAAATTAAGTCGGATTCCTACTTTAAATTAGCTTAAAAAAAGTTCTTTTATATTATTATTTATTATGTGAAATTAATTCATTTATTTTAAATGTATAATGTTGTTTTATATAGAGTTTAAAATATATATATATATATATATATATATATATATATATATATATATATAAAGAAATAATAATAAATAAGTAATATATTTATATATATATAACATTTAATTATATACTTAAGAATATCAATTAATTAATCTTAAGTGAGAGTGAAATGTTTAATATATTTTAATTATTTGTAGGATTAATATAAGATTGAAATGTCATTAATTAAGAATATCAATTAATTAATCTTAAGCGAGAGTGGAATGTTTAATATATTTTAATTATTCTTAAGATCAATATAAGATTGAAATGTCATTTTAGGATTAAGTACTAATTAATTAATCTATGACACCATAGGTTTAGTTTATAAAACCTAAACTGAACATGGTTATTGGGCTTGAGGACGAACCAAGTTAATTAGATAACATTAATAGTAGGTTGGGGTTAACACTAACTAGCTTATCTTCTCCTCGATATTGCTCCTTGCCGAAACTTCGACGTATAGTCGGAGGGGCAAGATGGACACGAAATCTCGAAAACAAGACACCATGGAGACCAGCATGATGAGTTGATCGTTAGGAAACTGATTCTACCCCATGACCAGATTGTTTGATAAACACGACTCTAGACTTAAAACTTAGGTTATGTTATTATTTAATTATAAAAATTATTAATTATTAATGAGAAGCGAGGTAGTAAACATTAATTAAATATCTTGAAGAGTCGATGGCAACTTAATGAGGATTGTGTGGAATCCAACACCTAAACCTATGTAGAACTACTGCAGTATATCTAGTACCAGGTGGCCTTAAGATGGCCTGATCGAAACGCCCATAACTATAGCTCTTAGAGTAAAAACGCTCGTAAAAAAAAACAATCGTCCAATGCATTTTTTTTTAAATTAACTGTTGATTTTAATGGTAACATAGTCTTGATGTCGTCGTATGCTAATTATCATATTATTCCATGTTACAGGGATAAACATGGTAAGAACGCGAGCAGGTTTGGGGCGAGGTCAGGCGAAGGCATTACCTGAGCCGAATGTGCCAGCACCATCGCCAGAGACCATCCTTATATTGCGCTTGCTAGAAGCAATAAACAAAACTCTCAGGGGACTAGTACAGAGAGGAAGTGTTACCTCGGAGGTAGAAGTGGAGGCCCCTCCACTAAGGGAGGAAGTTCCTGTGGTAGAAGTGAATACGGTACTAAGACCTCTGCATCAGGATATCACAAGGGAGCTTCAGAATATAAGGCTTCCAGAGTTTTTAGGGGGTCGAGCAGGGATACGAGCAGAGTCTTGGTTGGAAGAGATGACCAGGTGCTTGACTTTACAGGAGTATACGTCCAAGTCCAAGATGGCCATATTTCAACTAAAAGGGGCCACTTTGAACTGGTGGGGGAACCAAGAGAGGCAGCTACACCTTACACCAGACACGGTTCCATGGGAATTGTTTGTGGGAAAATTCAAGGAGAAGTACTTACCCACATCCTACCAGTAAGAACAAGCAGGGGCTCTTCATTCCTTGGTACAAAGGCATCTATCTGTGGAGGATCATGAAGAGAGGTTCATGGAATCAGTCAAGTATGTTCCTTACTTGGAAAACGAAAAACGCCAAGTTGAGCGCTTCGTGTATGGGCTCAATACCAAGATCAGGTCCCAAGTGCAGATGTGGAAATCAACTTCGGTAGCTGAAGCAGTAGATTGTGCTCGTTACACTGAGGACATGTTGGGTGCAAATCCCATCAAGTCATTCAACTCTCAACAGTCAAGGTTTGCAGAGAAGGATCCTCGAAGCTACCCTTAGGGAGGATATACGAGGCCACCTCCCTACGGAAACAGGTACACACCAAGGGTTGCGACGGTAGACAGATCAGTGTCAACTAGGGCAGTGCCCCAGTCAGCCACAGGGACTCACCAGGGTGTGAGGAATTTCATAGGATCAGCCGGTAAGGGAAGGGGTCTCAGGGGGAGGAACCCCTCTCAGAGGTCTGAACAGGTTATCTCGCCCACTCCATTATAGGTTGCTTGTTAGGGATGTGGAGGTCCACATTACCAGCGTGACTGTCCCGAATTACGATCCGTAACAGTGCATCGAGAAGGAAAGGCTCCAATGGGGAGTGGGGGTAGTAGCCATCAGATATCGACAGTAGTACACAACCATCAGGCAGAGCACCAATCCACTGTGGTGGAATCATCAGGTACAGTCAATAATGTCAAGCTTAGAATATTGTTTGATCCTGGTGCTACAAATAGTTTCATTTCTCCATATGCATTAGACAAATGTGGGTTGGAAGCCTACGAGCATGATGATTTCAACTTAGTTGAAATTGCTTCAGGGGTAAAGCAAGCGGTAGGACCTAGTGTCAACAAGTGTGTAGTGGATCTCGGGGTGTGTGTTACACAAGTCAAAGTGTACGTCACCACCCTAGGAACTTATGATCTCATCATAGGTATGAACTGGCTAGAGGAACATCGAGCTTTCATGGATTGTTATGGGAAGAAAGTTCTTTGCTTTGATGACCAAGGAGAGGCCATCGAGATCCAGGGTGTCAAAAGGAAGGTGTCCCTACGTTTCATATCCACGATGAACGTAAAGGGATGTATATGACAGGGATGTCAGTTGTATGTTGTTGAAGCGGTAAACAATGAGAAGGGACCCTCCTTTGATGAGTATCTAGTGTTAGCCGAATTCAGAGATGTCTTTCCAAAGGAATTACTTGGGTTACCTCCTAAGAGGGAACTTGATTTTACCATTGAGGTAAAACCCGGTTCAAATCCAACATCGAAGACACCTTACAGGATGACGGCCCTGGAACTTTGTGAGTTGCAAATGCAGTTGAAGGAACTGCTAGACCTAGGGTTCATAAGACCAAGTATTTCACCATGGGGTGCACCATTAATCTTTGTGAAGAAGAAGGATGGTTCCTTGCATCTTTGCATCGATTACCGAGATTTGAACAGAGCCACAGTGAAGAATAGGTACCCGATACCTAGAATTGATGACCTCTTTGATCAAATGAAAGGGGCGACAGTCTTCTCCAAGATCGACTTACGATCAGGTTACCACCAGCTATAGATTAAGGAAGGAGATATACCTAAGACTTCTTTTCGAACAAGGTTTGGGCACTATGAATTTGTAGTGGTACCCTTCGGTTTGACCAATGCCCCAGTTGTATTCATGAGTCTCATGAATAGCATGTTTCGAAAGTACTTAGATTAGTTTGTGCAAGTATTCTTGGATGACATCCTCATCTACTCCAAGAATGAAAGTGAACACGAGGAACACTTGCGGATAGTGTTGTCATGCTTAAGGGAGCATCAGTTGTATGGTAAGTTGTCCAAATGTTCGTTCTATCAGAAGGAGATCCATTACCTAGGGCATATAATTTTCGGTGAGGGAATTTCAGTTGACCCTGAAAAGGTGAAGGCCATGATGGATTGGCCCGTGCCAAGAAATGCGCATGAAGTGATAAGCTTCATGGGGTTAGTCGGGTATTATAGAAGGTTTGTTGAGGGTTTCTCAAAAATCGCAAAACCCATAACTACCCTACAACGTAAAGGAACTAGGTACGAATGGACGGATGAATGCGATGTCGCATTCGCTGAGCTAAAAAGACTATTGACAAGTGCACCAATTCTACGAGTTCCAAATATGGAAAAGGAATTCACAGTTTGCATAGATGCCTCGAGGCAAGGTTTGGGTGCAGTGTTTATGCAATAAGGTGGGGTGATAGCTTATGCATCGAGAGAGTTAAAAACACATGAAGAGAATTACCCTACCCATGACCTAGAGTTGGATGCAGTGATGTTAGCTTTGAAGCTTTGGAGACATTACCTTGTTGGATGAAGCTTTGAGCTCAAGTCTGATCACCAAAGCTTGAGGTATATTTTCACTCAGAGAGACCTAAATTCCAGGCAAAGGTGATGGAGTGAATTCATGAGTGAGTATGATTTTGGGATTTCATACATAAAAGGGAAGGAGAAGATGGTAGCTGATGCCTTAAGCAGAAAACCAAGACTTTTCTCTCCTATACCTTTGAAGGTTGATTTGAGGGAAAGATTTTTAGGATAGCTAATTGGGGATAGTTGGTACCTAAAAGTCACATCAACACTCCAGAGTGGGAAACTGGTGGGACCTAAGTTTGAAGGCTATGAGTTGGAAGCCGATGGTTTGTTACAGTATCAAGGGAGGATGTATATTCCCGAGGAGGGATATATTAGAGAGACTATCCTCAAGGAATCCCACAGAGCAGTGTATTGCGCACACCCGGGTGTAAAGAAGATGTATGCAGACATGAAGCAACTCTTCTTTTGGGAAGGGATGAAAAGCGACGTGGTCAAATTTGTCGCTAGGTTCCTTGAGTGTCAGCAGGTAAAAGTTGATCATCATCACCCGACAGAACTGTTACAGCCACATGACATTCCTATGTCGAAGTGGGAGGTTATCTCCATGGACTTCGTGGTGGGATTTCCTCTTACCTCTCATAGGCATGATGCCATTATGGTCATCGTTAACAAACTGACCAAAACTGCTCACTTCATTCCAGTTAAGGAGACTTATGATGTCACAGATGTAACACGTGTGTTCATAAATGAAGTTGTTCGTCTCCATGGGTTTCCCAAGAAGATTATATCAGATAGAGATTCCAGGTTTACATCCAGGTTTTGGACAAGTTTGTAGTCGATGTTGGGTACTTAGTTAATCCTAAGCATCGCCTACCATCCTCAGACAAATAGTCAAACAGAAAGAGTGAATCAGGTGATGGAGGACATGGTATGTCATGGATCAGAAGACTCATTGGGAAAAGCACTTACCTTTGGTAGAGTTTGCTTACAACAACAGTTACCATAGCTCAATTGGGATGCCTCCATATGAAGCATTATATGGAAGGCCATGCAGGACACCATTGAGTTGGGAAAGGTTAGAGGATCGAGTAATCATAGGACATGAGTTGATTCAGGAAATGGAAGAACAGGTTGTTTAGATTAGACAACGGTTAAAGGAAGCTCAGGATAGACAGAAGAGCTATGCCGATGCGCATAGGGTTGACCGAAGCTATAAGGTCGGTGATGCAGTGTTCGTCCGCATCAGGCCTAGCAAAAGTACCATCAGGTTTGGGAAAGGGATAAAGTTTTCACCATGATTTATAGGACCCTTTGAAATTTTCGAGAAGGTTGGACCCGTCATGTATCGTCTTGCTCTAGCACCCCATTTACACAAAACTCATAATGTTTTTCATGTATCTTTTTTATGACATTGTGTCGCTGATGAGTCTCATAAAATAAATTGGAAGGAACTGCAGGTCTCGGACGAGGGGACCATTAGGGTCGAACCATTACGTATTTTGGACCGCAGGGTTAGACAGCTGAGGCACCATTTGGTGGACTAGGTTAAGGTCCAGTGGGACTAGTATAGCCCAGGGTTTGCTACCTGTGAGGATGCAAAGACTATGCGTCGTGATTATCCCACGCTATTTTGATCATAACTTTGGGACGAAGTTTCCTAAAGGGTGGGTGTATGTAACGCCCCGTTTTGACATTACTACATGAACTACTATTATATGTTGTATTTGTTTGATCGTGAGACTTCGTCGGTTAGACGACACTGTGGACATATGGTTCTATTATTTTGCTGATATATATATATGTGTATGTGTGATGTTAGTATTATGATCGGTAGTCATGTTTAGATATGTATCATGTGTTAATTATATATGCAAGTTACTGAATGATGGGTACATGGATACTGTTACAGTTATATGATGAATAAATGAATGTTATGGCAAGTGCATGGTGAATAAATGAATTTATTGTTGTTATGTTATGATGAAATGTATGTGTACATGTTGAGGATTTATGCACAATATTCTATACTGTATGTCGAGGACTGACTTACAGAATGAAATGGCTAAGTGATAGCTGGATCCTACAAGGTGGGAGAGCCTCAAGGACATGGACTTCGACAGATAAACGGTATGCAAGTGATGCATTATTTACTTACGCATGATTATTATGATGTATATTATGACATGGGTGGGGTAGGGTTTCAGGAAACTCAACCGCCCAGATTGGTTATACGATGACAGATCGAGTACAAGTGCAATGCTGTTATTATGTCGGGTAGACATAGTCCCTTGTTCCATTAGGGGGTTGGAGCTTTTACCCACCGTTTATCCTCGAAACTCAGAGTCATGGGAGGGTTGTTCTACGGCACGCTCCCCAAGGTGTGTGATGATGACTGGTGGTTTCCTGTTGGGGAAGCTTGGTCGATGTAGTCTGTAAAATTAGTCACAACAGATCTAATGAACAAGTAAATCAATCACAATAGATGAAACTCAGAAAATATGGTGTAAACTCTGCAAGAACATGCTTCGGTGCTCAATATCCCAATAAGGGTGAAAAATACAATACAATACTGTCACAATGAGTTAGCAAATCGAATTAACCAAGGAGGCCATTCGAATTAACTGAATGGCATAGCTTGGCTCCAACTAGGAGTCCTCATCATCAATCAGTGGTGGTCATCAATGCACAAGTCGCTGTCAAACAGGTGTCAAACTGAGTCTAACTGAGTGTAATAAGTGTAACTGATGGTAAGTTGCACTAATATAGGGATGGAAGCTCAGTGGAGGGCGCATGAGGAATTAACTGCACTCATAATTGTCAGTCATGTCTCATCGGAGGTCAATCAGAGTGATAACATCAGTTATGGGTCAATCAGAGGTAAATCTGAGTGATAACTGAAGTGTAACTGGACTGGTAGGTGAGAAAGGTGCCCTTCTTCAGTGGAAGGTGAGAAATGGGCGCATAACAGGCTGTGAGGGCTTAAACTGAGTGGAAAGTAGCTCCCGAGTGCTAGGAGACTAAGGACTGGGTGCTGGAGGTACCATACTGATGACTGGGCAGCATGCGGATGCATGCATGCAAAGTACATAAGTGAATGATGAGATATCCTAACACCCCCCCTCAAGCTATACTATGATGTAAAAAATAAAAAGTAGGGCCCTGGTTACTGAGACCAAAGGTCACCCCAATACAATAATCCAAAAATGCTGAAATAAGCTAAGTGAGGAAAGAGGGAAAACCCAGTGGGAAGAAAGCCCCCCCTCAACATAAACATAAAAATGGATCTAATATGTCTCCACCATGATGGAACTCACCCCCAACAGTGAATGGAGGTAAGAGAACTTCTTCTCAGTGAAGCTCTTGGTGAAGATGTCTGCAATTTGCTCATCAGTAGGGCAATATTGCAGAATGATGGTGCAATCATGCACCAACTCTTGAATGTAGTGCATATGAATCTCAATGTGTTTAGTCCTCTGCTGCTGAACTGGATCGGTGGAGATATTAATAGCACTTTGATTGTCACAAAATAGGACAGTCGAAGTAGTGCTGCCAAAATCAAACTCGGAAAGAATACCCTACAACCAAACTGCCTGAATGCAAGCATTGACTGCCCCTTGATACTCTGCCTCTGCTGAAGAAAGTGCAATGGCTTCCTACTTTTTGCTTAACCAGCAAATAGGCCCATGTCCAATCATGAAAACATATCTGGAAGTGGACTTTCGATCTATGCTATCACCTGCCCAATCTGAATCAGTAAAACCAATGAAATCTAGCTCAGAATCTGCAGCATAATGTATGCCAAAATGTTTCGTACCTTGCACATACTGCAAGATACGCTTGGCTACCTGCCAATGAATCTTATGGGGTTGTTGCATATACCTTGATACAACACTCACGGAATAATATATATCAGGCCTTAAGTGTGTCAAGTAGAGTAGTGAACCAATCAACTATCGATACATAGTGCAATCTGCAAGTGCTGTAGTATTTCCCTCTTCAAGACTGATTCCTGAGACGAATGGGAATGGAGCAGCCTTACATTCTTCCATATTAAAATTTAATAGCAGGCCTTTAGTATACTTTTTTCTGAGATAATTTTATCCCATCAAAATTTTGAGCTATATCCAAGCCCAAAAATTGCTTAAGCAAGCCCAGCTCACTCATATCAAAAGCTAGATTTAAAGCGATTTTCAGCTTGTTAATTGTAAGGAAAGTGCCACCAGTAATGAGAAGATCATCAACATATAAAACCAAAATCAACAAATTACCTTTAACTTGTTGTAGGTACACATTAGGATCATATTTGCATCTTTTGAAATTCTGAGAAAGAAGGAAGGAGTCCATCTTTGTGTACCAAGCTCTTGGGGCTTGTTTCAATCCATACAAAGATTTCTTGAATCTGCAAACTAATGATGGATCTGATATGTATCCTTCTGGTTGTTTCATATATACCTCCTCATCAAGGTCTCCATGTATAAAATCACTCTTCACATCCATGTGGTGCACTTCCCAGTGCTTGGATGCGGCAATGGCCAAAACTAGGCAGATGGAATCCATCTTTGCAACTGGTGCAAAAGTCTTAGTGTAGTCCACACCTTGGACTTGGGAGAAACCTTTTGCCACCAACCTAGATTTTTATTTGCTGATAGAGCCATCAATAGCAACCTTCGTGTGGTAGATCCACTTACATTGAACTAATTTTATTCCAGGTGGAAGAGAAACTAGCTCCCATGTATTGTTCTATTGAAGAGAACTGTATTCTTCATCCATGGCGGTTTGCCATCGTGGATCTCAGTTGGAATGATAGTATGATTTGGGATCTGAACCATCAAATAAAATTTCTCAGATAATAATGGATCATAAAAATAAAGAGCCATACCTGCTCTTGTTCTCCTTGGATCGACAGGATTTCCAATGTTTGGAGCAGCAGAATGTAGAGTGTTTTGGGCCCACTTTGGTAACTGAGGAGGATCATTATGGTCTGATTACGAAATTGATATGTCATGGCTATCAAATTATGATATAATATCAGAGATATCAGATCCAATGCTTTCTTCATATTCACTCGAATCTTCTTCTTGTGGAGGGTGCAGATCGGTAGTGTTTTCCTCAACTAGTTTCAGATCTAGCAGTGGTTCTTCAAACTTCACACTTCGCTCTATGAATATTTTTTTGGATCTGATATTCATGAGTTTATATGCTTTTGATTCTTCCCCATATCCTATGAGGATACATTCAATACTTTGTGGATCCAAATCTTTCCTCTTATTAGAAGGAATTCTAGCCCATGCAGTGGAGCCAAAAACCCTCAAATTTGACACATCCGGTTTGCGACCAAAGAATGCTTCGAAAGGAGTTTTACCTTTCACGGATGAATGTGGAACTCGGTTCTGAATGTATGTAGCAACATTAATGGATTCAGCCCAAATATTTGCAGCCAAACCTTTTGACTCAAGCATGCAGGTAGCCATCTCTTTCAGTGACCGATTCTTCCTTTCTGCTACATCGTTCTACTAGGGTGTGTAGGGAATTGTATGTTGGATCTGAATTCCGCTTTCAGCACAAAGTTGCAGCAAATCAGTCTGGATATATTCTCTTCCATTATCATATCTAAAAGATTTGATCTTTCTCTCAGTGGCGGTCTCAACATAAGCCTTAAAATCCTTGAATTTTCTAAGCACTTCTGACTTGTTTTTGAGAAAAAATACCCAAGTAAAGTGGGAGAAGTCATCGATGAATGTCAAAACATACCTTGAACCATTCAATGACATATTTGGTAGTGGACCACTGATATAAGAATGTATGAGGCCCAAAATGGTGGAAGCTCTGCTATCTTTTCCGCGATCGAAACTGTGCTCGGGGTGCTTCCCAACAATGCAACTGGGGCAAATTCCCTTCGGGGAACGGAGTTGTGGAAGACCATATACCATGGATTTCTATTGTAGAAGTAGCAAATACTTGTAATTAAGGTGTCCAAACCTTTCATGCCAAATCCTACTAACCTCATTTCCATGAGTGAGGAGAGCAGTGGGCTTTTCGAGCGGCACAAAGTGAGAAAACTCATAGTATTTTGTAGTGTGGTTTGCCTTTCTGACTGCAATAAGTCTTCCACTTTTGATATCAGAAATTTTGACATTGTTAGGGATGAATGTAACTTGCTTCGGTTCACCAGTGTGTGTCATTTGATACACAAAAAGTAGATTTGAATCCAAGGAAAGCACATAGAGAACATTCTGGAAGTTTCCATGCTCTACATGGATGGTACCTTTGCCCTTCGAAGAAATTTTTGAGCCATCTCCCAAATGGATGGGGATGGATATGATTGGATTGAATGAAGAGAAGGAGTCAATGTTTGTAGCCATATGATTCGAGGCACCAGAATCTATCAGTAGAGTGGTGGGTTTCGAAACAGTTTCCATGAGTGCTTGACCTCTTTCATGATCATCATTCCTATCCTTCTTCCGTGCACCATTGGGAAGACATATGTTGTTCTTTTCCAAAAGGAGGGCCATTTGATCTATTGTTTTCTTCATGCATGAACTTCCAGGATAAAAGCCATGGTTTCAATATGAACATTTAGATTTTTCCTTGCCCTCTTTACCCTTTTGCTTGTTCCTTGAACCGGATGGTGCTTCTGGTTGTTTGCCTTTATCTCTTTGCTTGGTAGGCTCGAATTTGGGCTTCTCTTTCCTTTGCTTTCCTTTACCATTTGAATTCTTGGGTCCTTGAGCAAAGAGGGCTGAATCTTTGGAGTTTATGGACCCCATTTGAATCAACTTATCATGCTCTTTTGTGACGGACTCAATGAAGGCATTCAAGGTAGGCATCTTCCAATTCAGGGTAGTTACCCGACCGGAATTGAAAGTAGAGACAAATACCAAGTAATCTTTCCCAAGATTTGTGAGAATGGAGAGGATCAATTGCTTATCCTCTTTCACAACACCACTGTTCTTCAACTACAATGACAAGTGCTTGAATCTTGTGAAAAACTCATTGGTGGTCTCGAAATTCTCAGGACTAAGAGCAATCAATTCATTCTCTAATTGAAAAGCTCTAAGCTCGTCCTGCTTGCCAAAAAGTTTGTCAAGTTGCTCCCATATAGCTTTTGGAGACTTCAATCCGCTGAGATGGAAGTGAAGATCCTTGGAGATGGAGAGGTAAAGAAGACCATAAGCTTCATCAAGCTTGTTGAAGTATTTTGACTTTTCAATGAGAGTGTTTGGCTCCAATTCGAGGCCCATGGTGACTCTATAGTACCCTTTTGAGCACAATATTATCTCCATATCATCTTTCCAATCAAAATAATTGAAAGGAATTAGCATAGGCTTTGAAGAAGAGGAGTCCATCACTGAAAACGAGTGCAATCTTTGAGGAAGAACCTGCAAATCAAGACATAGCAAATGCACTTGATGGAGAAGATTAACCTGCAAATCACAATCAAAACAAGAACAGTAAGGTCAAACAATCCACCCTTTTAGAGTTGCATCACACCTGGGATTGGAGATCAAGCAATGTTGAATGGGTCCAATGTATCAAATCCAGGAATTATGTGGAAAACTCAAGCTTCTGGAGTGGATTGGAGTATTTTTCAGCTTTGCATGCACATGAGTGAATGCACATGAGATCTTTCATGCCAAAACTTCTTCAAAATTGAGCAAATTCACTCAAATCATCATGTAGAACACCTATAGAAGAGAGATCTTGTCCCTGCAATGGCTCTGATACCATGTAAAATTAGTCACAGCAGATCTAATGAACAAGTAAATCAATCACAATAGATGAAACTCAGAAAATATGGTGTAAACTGTGCAAGAAGATGCATCAGTGCTCAATATCCCAATAAGGGTGAAAAATACAATACAATACTATCACAATGAGTGAGAAATTCGAATTAACCAAGGAGATCATTCGAATTAACTGAATGGCATAGCTTGGCTCCAACTAGGAGTCCTCATCATCAATCAGTGGTGGTCATCAATGCACAAGTCACTGCCAAATAGGTGTCAAACTGAGTCAAACTGAGTGTAATAAGTGTAACTGATGGTAAGTGGCACTAATCTAGGGATGGAGGCTCAGTGGAGGGCTCATGAGGAGTTAACTGCACTTAGAACTGTTAGTCATGTCTCATCGGAGGTCAATCGAAGTGATAACATCAGTTATGGGTCAATCGGAGGTAAATCTGAGTGATAACTGAAATGTAACTGGACTGGTAGGTGAGAAAGGCGCCCTTCTTCAGTGGTAGGTGAGAACTTGGTGCATGACAGGCTGTGAGGGATTAAACTAAGTCGAAAGTAGCTCTCGAGTGTTGGGAGACTAAGGACTGGGTGCTGGAGGTACCATACTGATGACTGGGCAGCATGTGGATGCATGCATGCATGCAAAGTACATAAGTGAATGATGAGATATCCTAATGTAGTTGACACTTCCGCTTACGGGTTCTAGCTGGAGCCGATCATGGCTTAACACTTCAGGGTAGTCCAACAGAGGAAAGGATAGGATGTGGAAGTTAGTGATGATGCAGGTAGATAGTTGTATTTTGAAGTCGGGATAAAAACAAGATCTGACTATACGTGTGTAAAACCCTTGATTGATTATGTGTCGTAACTTAGTAATGTATGAATTGTCGTAACTTAATAAGATGCAGTTAGGTAAAAGATTGTACCTTGCAAACTATGTTAAGCATGTGTCAGTGAACAATAAGCTTCATGATTATGATTGATGTGTGTGAGTTATTACTGTTAGTGTACTTACGCGAGGTATGTAAGCAGTAGCTACACTTACATAACTCGCTTACATATTTATAAATTGTGTGAAATATTGTTGAATAATAATGTTAGTTATTGTCGATTAACAATTAATTATTGTTGATCAGCGTTAATAATGTCGATTAAAGTTAATAATGATGATTAATGTTAATAATGTAGATTAACGATTAATTATTGTCGATTAAGGTTAATAATGTTCATTAATGATTAATTATTGTCCATTAATGATTTACTTGTGTTAAGTAATAAATGAGCTATCGTTAACCTAGGTGGTAACTAATGCAATTAATTAGAATGCTTGATTGATTGTTATTAAATTTATTTAGTCAAGACTAAGGGTTAAAAAGTTAAAAGTAATTATCATGTCAATTAGGGTAATATTAATTATATGTTATTAATGTTAATTGATGACAGTAAAACTATCATTATCATTAGCAAAGGTTGTTAATTAGTTTAATTATAAACTAGGGTGCAATTTATATGGAACTAGGAATTGATTAAGTCTTAGTTAATTTAGCTAATTAATATAAATGTGTATTCATAATATTAACTTGGAGGGGTAAGATTAATTACGTACCAAACAATATTAATTAATTAATTTAAAATAGGAACAAGGTTTAATTGATACATTACTCATTAATTATAATGTTATCGTAGTTGTTTAAAGACCATGGTGTAATTTACACATAATACCATGTGCCTTTATTAAACAAATGTTAAATTGTATTGAGTTAAATAATAAGAATATTAATTAAAATTTTGAATTATGCAATCGTAAAGTCAACAATGAATAAAATAAATGAAATATGTTAATATTATTTATTGAGGAGTTATGGTTGAGAAGTGACCCCCAACCAACACATTTTAATATTATTTTAAATTATTAATGGGAGTCATGGGATGGGCTCGATGAAAGACTTGGAGACTAAAAAATTTATGTTTAGGATAAGGTATTAATGGCAGGGAAGAAGAGTCGACAAAACATAGGATAAGGTGGAGAAGTGAGGGGAGGGGAGAGGATCTTTACCTTATGATATTTTGGGAGAATTTTAGAGAGCAAAGGGGAGAATTTTTCAGAGTAGAGCTGAAAGGGGGTTTCTTGTTGGAGATTTTTTGAAGGGATATAACAGGTTGGCTTGTACTCGGTTTGGGCTCGGGGATCCAAAGGGGTATCTTTGGAGCTGGGTGGTCGGCGAGACCTCGCCAGTTGACAGGGTGGCATACTTGTTTGGGCTGGTTGAGTTTCAAGGTTTTGGGAAGATTTTGGTTGTAGTGCTAGCAGGAAGGGCAAGGGAAGCAGTAACAACAAAGGAAGCAGCAACATCAAAGGGGATCTACTAGCTAGTTGAGGTATTTTCCAGCAGGTATAATTGTCATTTCTACCCTTGTCAAATTTTATTTTAGGTTATGGAAACAATAAAAGTTATATGTTGTTACACCCGCACAAACAAAACTGGTTAGAGATAGATAAAACAGTAAATACATCTATTTCAAAACCTGTAAATGTAATTGTTATTTTTTTTCAGACCTGAAATTGAACACAAACCGACAAAACATAAACATAAATTGACATAGAATGTAAATAGAAATAAATGATTAGTTTATTGATAAACTGAGATTATCTAGGACCGGGGTCCTACAGAGCTGTGCATGGAGGGAGAGGAAGAGCTGCACAAAGGAGTTGCCCAAATTTTTATTTATTTATAATTTTGTATAATAGCTTGGGTGTTTATACAGTTAATGATTTCATTTGGGAAATATTTTTAAAATACATGTCTTTTTGTTTTTATTAATGGCCGACCTAAAAATATTTTAAATTATATTTTGTTATTATTTTGTTATGTTACTCGACAAACTCGACAAACACTCAACACATGTTACAACATCTTCCTCATACTACACTCGACAAACGACACATGTTACAAGATCTCCCTCATACTGGGCTGAAGAGCGCCTCTCGACGCAATGACCTTAATAATATGACAAAAAATTGAACTAAAATCATGAGTTGACCATAGAATGTCATAGCCTGGAATTTGCCCAAAGATACGTAAAAAAAAGTCTTTCATCTTGTCTCCAATACCAATCTTCATCCCACCAAGTCATTAATGCAAAGGAATAATTCACATTGGAGATAGTTCAAGGAAGTGTCCACATTCTCACCTTTAAATAAAGTCCTTAAGGTCATTCCAAAAGAGAATACATATTCATAAGAGCAAGGTTATGATGTTGGATTACTGCAAAAATGGAGAGAGAACCTTATGCATCTTTTTGCTTTCACCATTTGAAATCCTTCATATATATCACTTGGTTGGGTATAGAGCATCAAAGGAGAAGTAGAACCCTCCCTTGGGTTGGTTGTAGAGGTCCACATCAACTACATCCAATACTAGAGTGTATACAAAAATCAACATTCCTTATATAGTGATTTGTTTCCTTTTAGCTAGAAGAATGTTGTTTATTTCTTTTAGTCTATCTAAAACCCTATTGATCTGGTACTCAGGATAGCATAACCCCTGAGCAGGTACTTTTGGTACACGTTGGTGTTAAAACACCAACATAAATTTGGCAATTCCACTGGGTATGAATCCTATCATTCATCACTAGTTGTCTGACTATCATTTCCAACCCCTTCCCTAGGTGCCCACGGTCATCTTTTTTTTTTTTAATGTTTGTTGTTATCTCTCCATAGGTCGGTAACTTGGGTGAAAAACCCCAATTTTTTCCTCAACTGCAAATGGACAAGATATCCAATTTCAACTTCACTTCGTACTTTTTTTTAGAAAAAGAATGATGTGACATCATAGAATTATATTTTACATTTGCTTAAAACCTCTTCTTTGGTTGGTTAAAAGTTACATCTCTTTGTCCTTACAAATATATTAAAATCAATTTACCTCTTCTAGCTTTTTAGAAATAGTTTAGCTAAGAAAATATTCTCTTTGCATTTTTAGTATTAGTATTCATTTCACCTTTTTCATATATTCACTAGTCTTTAGCTAGTTTTCATTTGAATTATTGTTGTTTAAAATACGAAAAGTGTTCCTTTACTCATTAAGATAAGCATTTTTATATGTTTCTATTTTCTTTCAATTTCTATCTTTAACATTTACTTTTTAAAGGAATTTGAATTTTTTGTACACACATACCACACTTTAAATCAAACAACACTTGGTCCATGATGCAAAGTTATGCCTAAAATCAACTCTTAAGATAACTCACTAAAAATCATCATTCAAGGAATCAAAAGAACATTTTAGTTAAACTAGGATTGTCACAATAGGCATCCAAATGACTCCTCTCAATCATTCAAATTTGAAAACTTAATGATTTTTATTTAGCAAACTTTAAAATCCTTTATATCAAGTGTGGTTCAAAATCCATTTGTAAGCATACATTGTCTTTGGAGTGTATAATTCCATTGTTGGGACTAGAGGTTTGATCGAGACTCCTAACTCTTTCAATACCAAAGATCCCCCCCAAAAAAAAATTCAACATTCAGGCAAGGTAGCATGTTGCATGTTCCCGTGAAGAAGTAACTCAGTGGCCAATACTTTAGGTACCTACCTGGGTGGCTTTTGTAGGAGGGAGGCAAACTAAGATGGGTAATTGTAGGCTAACTGGAGTAATGTTCCTAGTGTTCTACACTATGAATGCGCCATTCACACCTTCGCTCACTTCCTAGGTGGGCTTAAAATCCCATCAAGTGAAGTGTTTAGAAGGCCCTTGTTTGGATTTCCACTTCTTCCAAGCTAGTGGACTTTTGTATACCACTTGTTCAGGAAGAATTGGAATTTTTTTCTTTTATTTTCACATTATTTTTTACAGTTCTCCTCCAACTAGGACTAGTGAGACTTTTCTTTCTAATATGTTAATTTTTTTCATTAGTTCCTTACGCCAATAGAATTAGTGTTAATGAGTTTGAAACCTTCTCATTAGTATTGCATATATATATATGTTGAGATAGTAACTATACTCCACTATTAATATTATGCCTCCTAGATGTTCTAGATGACTTCAAGGATTGCCTCACACTCTTCAAATTCTTGGTTGTGTGATTATCCCACCTCAACATGTGAGAATCAATCACCCCCCCCACCCTCACCTAGTTCCCATTCAACATCATCAAATTCAAGATCCTCTTAGCACATATCACCACCTTTACCTAGTATCACTACCCCATTCATAAATCTAGTAACCAACATGTTTAGAGTTTGTCCCCCCCAACTCTCCCAATCACCCCCATGCAAATGTCAACCTAAATGTGAATGCAAACATTGCTATGAACGCAATTCCAATGATGAGCCTCCATTTTGTGGCTAGTATGAACTTATCATATCTCACTCAACTAAAATTCAATCCTATTAAGCATGATCCCACATGCTCTCAAATTCCCACCAAATTTCCCTCAAACATTCCTAACTTTGAAGGTAAAATAAGATAGGACCCATTCAATCATATCATGTTATTTGATCTATGGTGCTCCTCCAATAGTAGTGTTGATAATTATATTGACTTGTGGTTTTTCCAAATAAACCCCACTTGCATGGCAATGAAGTGGTACATTCAATAACCCTCTATGACACCTCCCAAATTTGTGTCGTTAGCCTCTATTTTACTCATGTTCTTCCAGTTACGTATATGATATGATGAGGGAGTAGAATTTATTTTGTTGCACCATCAAAACGTGGCTACCTTTATCATGAATCACATCCATGAATGGTAACTATGAAGAAGCCTCTGCAAGATCACACTAGATGATCACTTATTTCTAGATTGGTTATTGAAATCTCTCTTAGCTTCCATAGCTAAGGATGTAATTTCCAAACGACTGCAAACATAAGAGGAAGTTATTTTGAAGGCTTGATAATATGATTAGATCTATGCTCAATCTAAATATTTGTATTATGTCATCCTATATGTTCCCCACAATTACTCATCACAAAGAGACTAATCAGGGGTCTCCCATTCTACAGATGGGGTGATTAGTGTAGTTGCATCTACCTCCCATCAATACAACCCAATGCCACTGTCCATTGGAAATATTTTGTATGGTAATATCCCTAATAGTGAGTGTTCTAACATGGGGCAACCTCATATTCCCTAATTTCTTCTTGATACCTCGAACCTATCCTTTCACATAGGAACGAGTACTTCATACTTAACACCTCTTCACTCGTCCCATGTCTATGTTCCTTCATGTAGTGCAACTATGTCTAGTGGTGATTCTATTGCATATGTAGCTACAACTACCCATAATCCTTACTACCATTCATTTTCCCTCTATCAGGACCTCTAGTCCATTAACATCCTCAATCTTCCCCTAATCATAAGAGTAGGTTTGTGCTCAACAAAACATGTCGAACCAACCTGCAACCAATAATTAAAATGTGCAATCTAATCCCAACAATAAGAAAAACAAGGGGAAAAATAAAGGAAATAACCAAAACTAGGAAGGTAGGAACCAACCCCCTGAACCTCCTACTAACATTGGAGGTAATCTTAACCCCTTGAATCAAGATCCCAATAAACCTGCCAAACAAGGTAAGAATCTGTTAGGGTTAACCTTGACTCGGGATTGAGTCAAAGTTGGTTAGGTCTAGCACATGTTTTTGGGCACATGGTTTGTTGTAGCCCATGGTATTTCCCCCATGGTATTGCATGTAAGGAATCCTTTATAAGGCTTGAGGAGTCTCCATTGTAAAGTGGGTTGGAGGTGAGCGGTGGCTAGCTCACTTGGCCCAGATGGGCGGTTTGGCCATGTAATGAAGATCTTCATTGGGTGTTGGTTTTCCTGCATGGGGTTTCCAGGGTAAATTATGTGTCTCTCAAGTTTATGCTTTTTATTTTTGTTTATTTCTCTGGCAAGATAAAATGTGTATGCTCATTTAACCTAACAATTGGTATCAGAGCCAAAGGTCTATTTGACAGATAAACTCGCAGGAAGCTAGGGTTTCTGGTTTGAGTGGGAGCAATGGCAGAAGAAGGAAAGTTTAAGGCTGAGAATTTTAATGGCCAAAACTTCCAGTTATGGAAGATGCAAATGGAGGACTATCTGTACCAGAAGGATCTATTCCTACCATTGGGAGGAAGAGCAAAGCAGTCGGCGGCCATGAAGGACGAAGAATGGGAGGTTCTTGACAGAAAGGTTCTGGGAACAATACGGCTAAGCCTGGCTTCGTCGGTGGCTTTCAATATCTCAAAAGAAACGACAACGGAGGGTTTGATGAGCGCACTGGGTAAGCTGTATGAAAAATCCTCGGCCTCCAACAAGGTATTTCTAATTAAATGTTTAGTTAATATGAAGATGTCTGAAGGTGGATCTGTTACTGATCATTTAAATGAGTTTAATATGGTTACAAATCAACTAAGTTCTATAAGTGTGAACTTTGATGATGAGGTTAGGGCTCTTCTAATCTTGTGTTCATTTCCAGAAAGCTGGAATAGCTTGGTTATGGCTGTAAGTAACTCTGTCTCTGGTTCAAACACCTTGAAATTTGATGATGTTATTGGTGTTATTCTTAGCGAGGAAATGCAAAGAAAAAGCACAGGTGAGACATCAGGTAATGCGTTGACCATGGAGAGAAGGGGAAGACAAAAGGAGAGAGGAAAGAGCCAAGGTAATCGTGGAAATTCTAAAATGGGAAGATCCAAGTCCAGACTGGGAAATATAGAGTGCTGGAACTGTGGAAAGAAAGGACATCTGAAGAAAGACTACAGATCTCTAAAGAAGAAAGGAGATGCACAGCAGGAAACTACCCAGGAAGCAAATGTAGTAGGTGATGTGTTACAAGATGCTTTGATTCTTGCATTAGATAATACTAGTGATTATTGGGTAGTAGATTCAGGGGCTTCATGTCATGCTACACCCCATAGGAAATACTTTCATGATTATGTTCCACGCAATTTTGGACATGTTTTATTGGGTGATGATGAGCCATGTAAAATTTTTGGAATGGGTAAGGTATGGATAAAAGTTAAGAATGGAACTAATTCATTGTTGAGAGATGTAAGGCATATTCCTGCTATGAAAAGAAATATGATCTGAACAGGGCAGTTGGGAGATGGCGGCTGTCTATCTACATTTGGAGAAAAGTGGTGGAATATCACTAAAGGATCAATGGTGATAGCAAAAGGAGATATGGTAGGTACGTTGTATTTATGTCCTCATAATACTGACCATTCTATCTCTTTAGCTTCCACAGGAACAGATACAACATTGTGGCATCATAGGCTTGGCCACATGAGTGAGAAGGGGATGCATATTCTCCACTCAAGGAAGTTTCTTCCAGATTTGAACCAGGTAAGTTTGGAATTCTGTGAAAACTGTGTTTATGGAAAACAGAAGAGAGTTAGATTTCTCAGGGTTGGGAAACAGAAGAAGAATGAAAAGTTAGAGCTAGTGCATACAAATGTATGGGGACCAGCTCAGGTACAATATCTTGGTGTCTCTCATTATTATGTTACTTTTATTGATGATGCAACTAGGAAAACTTGGGTTTATTGCATTAGACCGAAATCTGATGTGTTTGCTACTTTTAAGAAGTGGAAAGATTTGGTTGAGAATGAGACAGGAAAAATGTTGAAGTGTCTTAGATATGATAATGGAGGCGAGTATTGATGCAAGGAGTTTTATAGTTACCATTCATACCATGGGATTCATAGAGAGAAGACAGTCCCAGGAACACCACAAGAAAATGGTGTGTCTGAAAGGATGAACAGGATGATCATGGAGCGTGCAAGGTTTATGTAAGATTCCTCGGTTAAAACTTTGAGGGGGGTTGGTGATTACTCCAAGTCAAGTTTAAAGGGGGGATTGTTAGGGTTAACCTTGACTCGGGTTTGAGTCAAATTTGGTTAGGTCTAGCACATGTTTTTGGGAACATGGTTTGTTGTAGCCCATCGTATTTCCCCATGGTATTGAATGTAAGGAATCCTTTATAAGGATTGAGGAGGCTTCATTGTAAAGTGGCCTAGAGGTGAGCGGTGGCTAGCTCACTTGTCCCGGATGAGCGGTTTGGCCATGTAATGAAGATCTTCATTGGGTGTTGGTTTTCCCACATGGGGTTTCCAGGGTAAATTGTGTGTCTATCTTTACTAGCTGTTTATCCTATTTTATTTCTCTCACAAGTTATTATGTGTATGCTCGTTTAACCTAACAAAATCCTCAATTGCATATTAACCATATGTCTTCCTTTTGTGAATCTTGCGAGAATTAAACTCACCATTTCCCACACCTTGCTCAATCTTATCAATTGTAGGAAGAGGCCAATATGCATGACACTGCTAAAACCTCTTAAGGTCAAACCAGTGTGTAACCCACTCATCCTCCTAAGAAACAACCTATGGTACCATAAAAATTCTATCCACCTGCAAAAAGGTTAGTAATGGCATAGATAACAATGCCTCACCCTAAGAAGTTGTCTACGACCACAAATCCTGATGATCCTTATTTCTAGAACATCTTCATGACCTCTGTCAATGTCAATATTCAAATTCAATGTAATCAATATGGTATGTGTATCGAACTTGTCAATTCTAACAAGGAAATGGATAATTCACCTTTACTAGAAGGAAATTTACATCGCTCACGACACAATGTCGACCCTACTCGGAAGGTACCTAAAATACCCTTATGTGACATTATGTCATGCAAACCATAGCTCAAATTCTAGAGATGCTCAGAGTTATAGTGTTGTGGATGACTTGGCTTGGTCATCTGTGACATGTCTACCTTGGAATTTCTATAGAATTTCCCTATGTAATGTAAGTCACTTCTATTTTCTTTGGGTGCGGTTGATCCATTTTATGCTCGTCTAGTCACTTTTTCTTTAAATAGAGATGAGCCTTACATTCCTTCTCTGGAATCCTTTTAGGTTCCTATCACCATTAAGAATTTGATTATCCATCACTTTATTATTGACAAAGGGCCCTCCACATTTGTCATGTTGATGCATATATGGAAGAATATTGACTCTCCCAAATTCCCTTTGTCTCTAATTACGTTACATGCATACAATCATTGACTTTACCAACTATAAGGAATCCTCCAAAACATTCATGTTGAATTATAAACTTAAAATATCGTGGTAGATATTGAAGTTGTAGATGCCCAGTTATACTACAACATCATGCTTGTTCATAGTTATATATATGCTATGAAATTGGTTGATTCCACCATGTTTTGACTTATGATGCCCCCCACGAGGGGAAATCATTTCACTTGATCAAATCAGATACCATGATCCCAAGTACTCCTCTAATGCCGAGAACATTTTACCTATCATTAAAATGAATCTCTCTATCTCTTCATTTAATGGAGTTGGACCCAAAAATATTCCAAGAATGAGTGTTAATTGGAACAATTTCAGGACCCCCCCTCTTACTAACCAAGAGGGAATTTTAGAGTTATGCACCACCACCTTTGAAAATCCTTATTCCCAAGAACGTAATTCATTCAAACCTTTCCTAATAATAATATATTCATGGGTTGGAGCTCCTATACATCAAGTACCTTTCCTCTTCCCCCAACCAAGGATTGTTGGAATCCCTATGATGGCTATTCTTAACGATCTAGGGAATATATTACTCATTGTTTGGTATATCACACCACCAAACCCCTATCCCACTCCTCAAGTAGTGGTAACCCCATCTATCCAATTGGTACTTCTAATTCCCCACCTTTAGTGGTTAATAAGGAATCTGCCACTTTCACCCAGCCTACACCTAAGAAGGAGGTTAGGGGAAAGACAAAAAATGTGAGAGTTCGATCTACCTTAGACACGATCGCATTATCTCTTCTACATTTCCCAAAAAAAAACCCACAAATTATTCCATTTGCGATGTCCTTGGTTAGACCACCCATCATTATTTGAAATTCCCAACTTACATAGCCATGTCCACGTTTAGGACGATAGTACTAGCTCAACAATTCATGTCGTTCAAATTACCTTCCTTGACACTACCAAACAATGTAACAAGGCAATATGTAATAACCACCCATGTACATAACCTGGAATTTATGGACACTATTCACATCATTACATGGATCTCCAAAATTTATGTGCAACTTTGGTTGAACTTTGCATGTGGTCCTTATAACTTCATGTTATTTGGCATTGAAGAGATACCACCACCTAACCAACCAAGTGAAGGAATTGTCTCCATTTATTATGTTTCTTCCTTAGGTGCATCATCCTCTACACCATCATCGTTATCCCCATCACCTTCAGTGGTGACAAACCTCCCTAATATTTATACCCTTACTTTTGAAAGTGACAAAGAGATTCTTGTATCTCTCATCAATCTTGATCACTCGTGGGATGATATGCACCATTGTGCTTATTTCCTCCTACATAAATCCCCTACATCAAGTGAATCTTTAAACCAATCCTCTATGGAATTCAAAGATTATATTCCTCTAGGGCATCTTGATTGGTTTAGAAACTTGATTCCTACTCTCGATTCCTTTGAGGAGGGAAATATGGCCAACATATCACCTATTATCAAAGTGGGCATTTCACTTAAACCTAGCATCACTGAAAACATCCTACTTGGCATTGTAAGAATGTGGTTAATGATTGTCTAGTGGTTTCATTTATAGTTGTACAACCTATGGAATTTTTTAAACCAAGGATAATTTTAGGGGTGAAATTTAGCCCATGGGCTATTTTTCCATGTTTTTTTCCCAAAAAAGATTCTCCAATTTGCATTTTTTGAAGCCCTGTTTTGCCCAATTTTGATGGAGTAAAGTTTTTTCACTCTAAAAATTGCAAAATTATTATATAAACTATATAAAATCCTTAGAAATTGAAATAATTTTAGAAAAATATGGCCAAATATTTTATAGTTGACATTTTAAGAATTGGTAAGATTCCCCAAGGTTTATACACTTTTAAATAAGCATGGGTCCTTAAAATTATCCCCGTTGTAAACACAACGAGTCATGCATAGACTATTGGTCGTTATACTTCAACAACTCACTAATTTATAAAGTGAGTTTATCCCACATTCATCACGGGATATGTTCTCCTACCCCTCTAACCTATATAATAGGGGTGAAGGAGGCTCAATGGTGTGTGATATGGGCTAAATCAATTTTATTTTCCTTTCCTAGCTTAGGAAAATTCATGAATTTTTATTATCCTAAATTTTTTGGGAAATTATTTTTACCAAACCTTATTTTTTCAAGATGTGGTTACTTCCAGCCCTTTTTTTATTATCGATCCTTCACCCCAACCTAATTTTTTTTTGCTTCAACCCTAAATTTTATTTGGTTGGGAAATCTGGATTTCCTAGTGATTTCCATCCTAGACCTAATTTTTTTTTGCTTCAACCCTAAATTTTATTTTGTTGGGAAATTTGGATTTCCTAGTGATTTCCATCCTCTCCATGCGGTCGGATGGATACAAAATCTTAAGGATCCATTAGCTCATCTCTATTAGGCATTTGTGCATTAGTTCTCTTAGGCATCTTTCCTCTTTTATGTGGTTGTATGAACATGAAACCTATGTGAAGGGGAAATCTCTCGTCTAACATGCACGAGCGCTTACCTTTTTTTTGGGTAGAGTCGTTGTCTTTCTTCCCAAGTCTTTGATATGAACCCTATTGGATATGATTTAAATAGATTTGTTTGTATATTAGGTTCAAGCAGATGAGACATACTTTACAGCTATAAAAGGCATATCTCAATTACTAAAGTTATGTGAATAATTTATAATTTATAACTTGCACATTGGGGGCAGCTATTTATAATTTTATACCTTGCACATATGGGCAAAAAGAATATCTCCACTCCAATAGTTAGGCTGCTTTCTATGGATGAGAAGTGCCACGGATCCTCCCATTGATTCTCCATATAAGAACCTCACTTTCTTCCTATACCCAACGTGCTCTGCAATGTAATTTCCATACTGTATTGTTACAATGCAATTCTCTCAGTGTACAGAAATCACCATAACGTTTAAATATATTGGTTTCATAAAAAGATCTCAGTTATGCATACCAGCAATGCTCCTGAAAAAAGTTGCACAATTGTTAGGAACCCATGTCAACCCTTCTATTTACTTTGTTAGTATATTGTTGTTGGACACATATGCTTTGTAAGTCGTCCCGTAGTATTTGTTGATCCATAATTTGTATTATTGTTGTTGGATGCATATGCTTTGTAAGTCGTCCCGTAGTAATTGTTGATCCATAGTTTGTATTGGCCCATGGTTTGTATTGACACATGGTATTGACCCATGGTATTGGCGCCTAGACTTAGTATATAAGTTTGTGTTGAGACCAACGAAGGTACTGTGAAGTTATTTATATTGAGCTTGCTCAAAGGAGGTTGCCCCCTCGAAGTGGCCTGTGATCAATTAAGTGATTCTAATTTCTATTGTTACTGCTATCTCGTATATTTTCATTAATTAATTGTTGCAGGTTCCTCACATATGGTATCGGAGCACTTTCTTGGGCTCGCTGGGTGAAATTTCTGCCAAAACCTTTTTTCGCATTTGTTGCAGGTTCAGATCTGGGAATAATACCTATCCCATATCTCCCTTGTTTTAACTTTGTTTTCCTTGAAACTCCACTGAAACCCCTGCAATCCCATTCTTCATATTTCATTCCTGAGGACCCTATCCTAAATTCCACTTCCCTGAACCAGAAATCCCACATTTTCCTATTTTAAGGGTTTTCCATAACTCCTTCGATTTTCACCCAATTGCCCTCAAATTTTTCCACCGTGTTCATTCCCTATTGCTACTTCTTTGTCCCTCTCTGACAAATTTTCCCATTCTTTCACCCCGCTTCTGAAATCCTCATTTTATGCTTCCCTATCCATTCCAAAGTGTCCAAAACCTAGTCAAACCCCAATTACCCATCCAAGTTTTTCCCAAATCCAAATTTCCCTTTACTAAATAAGCTTATGTTTATGTTTTTCTACCCATTCCCCCCCCCAAAAAAAAAAACACTCTTGGTTATGGTTGTCACCCATGTAGGAGAAAAAACCATGGAGGAAGCACTTGCAGCCATCCAAACCAAACTCCAAGATCTGGATGAAAAATTTCTCAGCCTCCATCTTGAGCATTCATCCATGAATAACAAACGACAGTCTGAGCCTTCATCAGACAATGGGTTCTCTTTTTCCAGTTATTTCCGTGGTCCGAAGCTTGAATTTTCTCGCTTCAATGGTACTGATCCGACTGGATGGATCTATCATGCAGAACAGTATTTCAGTCTGCATAATACTTTTGACGTCCAAAAAGTTCCACTTGCATCCTTTCATTTGGAACATGAAGCCCTTCAATGGTACCGTTGGTACATCTTGGCTCATGACAAGCCAAAATGGACATATTTTTGCCAACTCCTTTTGCAATGATTTGGTCCTAGTGATGACTTCACCGGAGCACTCACTAAACTTCATCAAATTGGCACTGTGAAAGAGTATCAGACAGAATTTGAGAAACTAGCCAATCACACAAAAGGATTGTCTTATGAATTCTATAGGGAGTTGTTTTATTAGTGTTATTAAGGATGGAATCCGCTCAGAGGTCAAAATTTTCTGTCCCAATACAATGATAGAAGCCCCGGGGTTGTCTAAGTTGGAAGAAGACAAGATTGCAGCCCAACAGTGCTCCAAACCCACTTTTGTTTCCTTCCAAAATATGGGTTCTCAATGACCTCCCATCCAGCTAGCTCCTCGACCAACTCCTATCAAGCATTTGTCTGAAACAGAGATGCAGGCACGTAGAGAAAAAGGGATTTGTTATAATTGTGATGAGAAATTCACTCGGGGACATAGATGTGTTCATCAAAAGCTCTATCTCTTGGATATGGATTCTCTGCTTGCCTCTAAAATTGGTGAAGAAGCTCCAGATACAATGGATGATCAGGTCGACATTCATGAGCCGCCTATTGACCCCCCATCTCAGGATGACCAACTAGAGATATTTCTCCATGCTTTATCAGGCGTCACCACCCCCCAAACAATGCGGGTCAAGGGTTACTTCAAGAAGCTTCCTCTTACAATACTCATTGATTCTGGTAGCACTCATAACTTCATTGACCCTCGGATCGCCAAACAGGCTGATTTTTTTGTCCATCCTTTCTCCAACTTTGAAGTCATGGTTGCCAATGGGGGCACCTTACCTTGCAAGGGGAAGTGTCACAATGTGCGTATCTCTTTGGAAGATTATAACCTGCGCTCTGACATGTTTGCCTTGTCCCTAGGTGGATGTGATGTGGTTTTGGGAGTTCAATGGTTACACACACTTGGCCCCATATTATGGGATTTTGTTGAACTTTGTATGCAGTTTTCAATCAATGGGAAACAACACAAATTTACAGGCTTACAACAAGGGTCTCTCCACATCATCAGTTCACATCGCCTGGAAAAGATCCTTAAGAATAATTCACATGGTGTCATCGCTCAACTCCATTGCATTCAGATGCACCCATCAACGGTCTCCCCTACTTCCTTGGATAGATATGCAGGTGTCTTTGCTGAACCAGTGGGCTTGTCGCCTTCAAGAGACCTTTCCGGTAAGACTTTATCCACATCTACATCTCAGCAGGAAATTCTGGCTATTTTACATGCAGTACAAAAGTGGAATCCATACCTATTAGGGACTTATTTATGCATCAAGACTAATCTCCAGAGTCTGGAAAATTTCCTTGAACAACCGGTCTCCTCCCCAGCACACCTGAAATGGGTTATCCAACTCATGGGTTACACCTATGCAATCACTTACAAGAAGGGTAAGGACAATATGGTGGCAGATGCTCCTTCTCACACATTTTATGACCCAGTTTCTCTTACAGCTATTTATCTGCTTGTTCCAAATTGGTTGCAATATGTTCAACAAGGCTATCTCTTCTATGAACTCCATGCTTCTTCATCGACAGGGCACTCTAGGTTCCTCAAAATGTATGACCGGGAACAATGTAACTTCTTTTGACAGGGACTGAAAATTAAAATTCAACAGATGGTGGTTGACTGTGATACTTTCCATGTCAACAAGGGTGAAATGACACTCCTTTCGGGACTGCTCGAACCCTTGCCCATCCCTACATAGATTTGGACAACTATTTCTATGGATTTCCTAGAAGCACTCCAGTGGTACAATACCACATCTAAAAGGACACCATATGAAGCAGCCTATGGACAGGCACCACTAGTTCTTCTTCCATACACCCTCAGTAGCTCTCTAGTTTAGGCAATTGACTCGGTTCTTTGAAACCGCGATCAGATTTTTCTCATTCTGCAGGACAATCTTCACATGGCAAGAATTCGATCGAAACAACAAGCTGATCAACACCGTTCTGAGTGCACTTTTCACGCAGGTGATATGGTTCTTCTTCGTCTACAGCCTTCCAATCAACCCTCCCTGAAACTCAAAAGGCGTTAGTGGCCCAGAATGCAACTCGAGGATGCTACAGGGGAACCACTTCTTCAGATTCTGCATCAATTTCCACATCTAAAGCTTTGATTACAAAGCTTTTTCTAAGGGAGAGGGGATGTTAGGAACCCATGTCAACCCTTCTATTTATTTTGTTAGTATATTGTTGTTGGACACATATGCTTTGTAAGTCGTCCCGTAGTATTTGTTGATCGATAATTTGTATTATTGTTGTTGGACACATATGCTTTGTAAGTCGTCCCGTAGTAATTGTTGATCCATAGTTTGTATTGGCCCATGGTTTGTATTGACACATGGTATTGACCCATGGTATTGGCGCCTGGGCTTAGTATATAAGTTTGTGTTGAGACCAATGAAGGTATCTTGAAGTTATTTGTATTGAGCTTGCTCAAAGGAGGTTTCCCCCTCGAAGTGGCATGTGATCAATAAAGTGATTCTAAGTTCTGTTGTTACTGCTATCTCGTGTATTTTCATTAATTAATTGTTGTAGGTTCCTCACATCTAGAATTAGAGCACTTTCTTGGGCTCACTGGGTGAAATTTCTGCCAAATTTTTTTTTCGCATCTATTGTAGGTTCGTATATGGGAATAATACCTATCCCATATCTCCCTTGTTTTAACTTTGTTTTCCTTGAAACTCCACTGAAACCCCTGCAATCCCATTCTTCATATTTCATTCCTGAGGACCCTATCCTAAATTCCACTTCCCTAAACCAGAAATCCCACATTTTCCTATTTTAAGGGTTTGCCATAACTCCTTCGATTTTCACCCAATTGCCCTCAAATTTTGCCACCGTGTTCATTCCCTATTGCTACTTCTTTGTCCCTCTCTGAAAAATTTTCCCATTCTTTCACCCCGCTTCTGATATCCTCATTTTATGCCTCCCTATCCATTCCAAAGTGTCCAAAACCTAGTCAAACCCCAATTACCCATCCAAGTTTTTCCCAAATCCAAATTTCCCTTTACTAAATAAGCTTATGTTTATGTTTTTCTACCCATTCCCCCCCCCCAAAAAAAACACTCTTGGTTATGGTTGTCACCCATGTAGGAGAAAAAACCATGGAGGAAGCACTTGCAGCCATCCAAACCAAACTCCAAGATCTGGATGAAAAATTTCTCGACCTCCATCTTGAGCATTCAACCATGAACAACAAACGACAGTTTGAGTCTTCATCAGCCAATGGGTTCTCTTTTTCAAGTTATTTCCGTGGTTCGAAGCTTGAATTTCCTCGTTTCAATGGTACTGATCTGATTGGATAGATCTATCGTGTAGAACAGTATTTCAGTCTGCATAATACTTTTGATGTCCAAAAAGTTCCACTTGCATCCTTTCATTTGGAACTTGAAGCCCTTCAATGGTACCGTTGGTACATCTTGGCTCATGATGAACCAAAATAGACAAATTTTTGTCAACTCCTTTTGCAATGATTTGGTCCTAGTGCTTTTGATGACTTCACCGGAACACTCACTAAACTTCGTCAAATTGGCACTGTGAGAGAGTATCAGATAAAATTTGAGAAACTAGCCAATCACATAGAAGGATTGTCTGATGAATTCTACAAGAGTTGTTTTATCAGTGGTATTAAGGATGAAATCCGCTCAGAGGTCAAAATTTTATGTCCCAACATAATGATGGAAGCCCCGGGGTTGGCTAAGTTGGCAGAAGACAAGATTACAGCCCAACAACGCTCCAAACCCACTTTTGTTTCCTTCCAAAATATGGGTTCTCAACGACCTCCCATCCTGCCAGATCCTCGACCAAATCCTATCAAGCATTTGTTTGAAACAAAGATGTAGGAATGCAGAGAAAAATGGATTTGTTATAATTGTTATGAGAAATTCACTCGGGGACATAAATTTGTTCAAGAAAAGCTCTATCTCTTGGATATGGACTCTCCGCTTGCCTCTAAAATTGGTGAAGAAGCTCCAGATACAATGGATGATCAGGTCGACATTCAGGAGCCACCTATTGACCCCCCATCTCAGGACGACCAACTAGAGATATTTCTCCATGCTTTATCAGGCGTCACCACCCCCCAAACAATGCGGGTCAAGGGTTACTTCAAGAAGCTTCCTCTTACAATACTCGTTGATTCTGGTAGCACTCATAACTTCATTGACCCTTGGATCGCCAAACAGGCTGATTGTTTTGTCCATCCTTGCTCCAACTTTGAAGTCATGGTTTCCAATGGGGGCACCTTACCTTGCAAGGGGAAGTGTCACAATGTGCGTATCTCTCTGGAAGATTATAACCTGCACTCTGACATGTTTGCCTTGTCCCTAGACAGATGTGATGTGGTTTTGGGAGTTCAATGGTTACGCACACTTGGCCCCATCTTATGGGATTTTGCTGAACTTTGGATGCAGTTTTCAGTCAATGCGAAAAAACACAAATTTATGGGCTTACAATAAGGGTCTCTCCGCATCATCAGTTCACATCGCATGGAAAAGATCCTTAAGAATAATTCACATGGTGTCATCGCTCAACTCCATTGCATTTAGATGCACCCATCAATGGTCTCCCCTACTTCCTTGGAAAGATATGCAGGTGTTTTTTCTGAACTAGTGGGCTTGTCACCTTCAAGAGACCTTTCCGGTAAGACTTTAGCCACATCTACATCTCAGCGGGAAATGTTGGCTATTTTGCATGCAGTACAGAAGTGGCATCCATATTTATTAGGGACTCATTTCTACATCAAGATTGATCTCCCGATTCTGGAAAATTTCCTGGAACAACTGGTCTCCTCCCCAACACACCTAAAATGGGTTATCCAACTCATGTGTTATTCCTATGCGATCACTTACAAGAAGGGTGAGGAGAATATGGTGGCATATGCTCCTTCTCACACATTTGATGACCCAGTTTCTCTTACAGCTATTTCTTTGCTTGTTCCAAATTGGTTGCAATATGTTCAATAGGGCTATCTCTTCTATGAACTCCATGCTTCTTCATCGACAGGGCACTCTGGGTTCCTCAAAACATATGACCAGGAACAATGTAACTTCTTTTGGCAGGGGCTGAAAATTACAATTCAACAGATGGCGGTTGACTGTGATACTTTCCAGGTCAACAAGGGTGAAACGACACTCCTTTCGGGACTGCTCAAACCCTTTCCTATCCCTACATAGATTTGGACAACTATTTCTATGCCTTTCCTAGAAGCACTCCAGTGGTACAATACCACATCTAAAAGGACACCATATGAATCAGCCTATGGACAGGCACCTCCAGTTCTTCTTCCATACACCCTCAACAGCTCCCCAGTTCAGGTAATTGACTCGATTCTTCAAAACCGCGATCAGATTCTTCTCATTCTGTAGGACAATCTTCACATGGCAAGAATTTGACTAAAACAACAAGCCGGTCAACACCGTTCTGAGTTCACTTTTCATGGAGGTGATATGGTTCTTCTTTGTCTACAGCCTTCCAAGCAACCCTCTCTGAAACTCAAAAGGCGTTAGTGGCCCAGAATGCAACCCGAGGATGCTACAGGGGAACCACTCCTTCAGATTCTGCATCAATTTCCACATCTAAAGCTTTGAGGACAAAGCTTTTTCTAAGGGAGAGGGGATGTTAGGAACCCATGTCAACCATTCTATTTACTTTTTTAGTATATTTTTGTTGGACACATATGCTTTTTAAGTCGTCCCGTAGTATTTGTTGATCGATAATTTGTATTATTGTTGTTGGACACATATGCTTTGTAAGTCGTCCCGTAGTAATTGTTAATCCATGGTTTGTATTGGCCCATGTTTTGTATTGACACATGGTATTGTCCCATAAGCTTGTGTTGAGACCAATGAAGGTATCGTGAAGTTATTTGTATTGAGCTTCCTCAAAGGAGGTTTCCCCCTCGAAGTGGCATGTGATCAATAAAGTGATTCTGAGCTATGTTTTTACTGCTATCTCGTGTATTTTCATTAATTAATTGTTGCAGGTTCCTCACAACAATTGGTTATAAGGTCATTGAAGCTTTCTATGTAACAACATGTTCCAGCAGATTTTCCATGTCCTTGATAATCTATACCAAATACTACATACCCTGCCTCTACAAGACTCACTCCAAGTGTGTCTGTCAATAGATCCAATTAGGTTAGGGTTATTAACAATTACTTAATTTTAGTGGGTAATGATATTCGTTTTTATAATTTCTTATTTAGAAATTGGAATAGAGCTCCATTTTTTTCACATCCTCTTTCAATCTAGAAAAAAACATACTAACAACTCTACCCCAAATTCTAAAATATAACACTTATAAATATAATAAATTTTAACAAATATTATCAATTATCTAAGATCCTGTTCATATTCTTTTACAGTCCATGGATCCAGGATAACCACTGATAGTCAGAGTCGAAGTACCTTTCATGAAAATGCTGCACTCTATGCCATAGCCTACAATCATGAGAAGAAAACAAATTATACAGTATAAACTGAAATTCTGAAAGAACATAGACAGTTTAATAGTTAGGAATTTCTAATTGGAAATAAAGGTTCCAATCTAACTGGAAAGTAATCGCAATTGCTGGAAGAAAACAAATTAATCCTAAACAAATATAGCTACAATAAAAAGTATGTTTTCCTTAGTTGAAGGTTATGTTGATGTATATGTAACTTCGGAATGTATTTCACGTATATGTATATTGTATTCCTATAGATATGTTATTATTCCTCTATACGGAAGTGTCGTCATTTATATTGTAAATGTCGTAACTTATACTTGATGGGTTATTAGACCACCTTGTTGGGGTCGGCCCTGTATAAGTCATGTGGGTTAAAGGGTTATTAGACCACCCTATTGGGGGTCGGCCATGTGGGTCGAAGGGTTATTAGACCACCCTATTGGGGGTCGGCCCAGTCAGCATTATGTTATGTGGTTAAGGTCGAGCCTACATGATTTATGTAAAAGGCAAGTCAAGTCAAGTATAAATAGAGAGCAGGAGGCACTCTATTTTATCACTCACTTCTCACTCATGCACTCAAGGAGGAGTGGCGCACTTATGGAGGAGGAGGATCTGCTGCTAGGATATGTCTATCTCTTATGTTTGGGTTGTATCATTTCTCTATCTATCTCTGAGGAATTTATTGGGTTTTTTCACCTTTATGGTTTTCCCCAAGTAAATCTTGTGTCTCTTGTGTGCTTGCATTATTGTCCCCATGAATGATATGCTGTAGATTTGCTGTACATGTTGTTCTCTCAGTTAAGATTCTAGATCAGATTGAAAGAAATTCTGAAAATTTAACATGGTATCAGAGCTAGCCTGAAAGAAGGCATGATATGGCATGTATGACACTTGTTGCACTTATGATGCTAGGGCTTGATATAGCAAAAAACAGTCATCGTAGCACTTTCGCTATAAATCCGTTTTGGAGAAGTTTTCGGATCTGAAACATTTACAGGTCAAAGATTAAATCCCCATGTACCTTGTGTCCAAAGGAAAACCTCTAATTCATTGTACTTTGAGATTTATGATTTGTACAATATAGGGTTTCTGCCTCTTCCAGATATGAGTCAAAACCAGGTGACCTTGGGAAAAAGGTGATAATGTGGGCTAGGAAGATCCAAATAAAATTTCATAAAAAGTGACAGGCATTACACAGACTGTACTATCTCAGCAAAAATTTTCAGAGGCCGAAGTTGAACCAGTGACACGTGGCACACCGTACAAGTTCGCTCTCCTGTATTATCCCATAAACATGTCACGTTGCGACACTTGGCATAACTCTCTCTCAGAGAGTCCAATTGAGGTCAGACCTGTCAGGATGGAAATATAATAGGGAGAGCTATCTCAGGAAAAAATTTTAGAGGCCGAAGTTGAAACAGTGACACGTGGCACGCCATACAAGTTGGCTCTCTTGTATTATCCCATAAACAGGTCACGTTACGACACTTGGCATAACTCTCTCTCAGAGAATCCAATTGAGGTCAGATCTGTCGGGATGGAAAGATAACAGGTCGGGATATCTCGGGAAGCTTTTTCAGACCCTATTGATCGAAAAGTTCATAGTTACACAAGAAACAATCAGGTACATATTTCTGTCAAAACATAATTATTTTTGAGTACCTTCATTCATGGGTTCCGGAGTTTAGGGCTTCAGAGAAAGTTGAAATTTTTGTAATCAGAGACCACGGCTGGATGCTACTCATCAAAATCAAAATTTAGAGACCAAGATCAGAATTTTTGGTTGGGCAGAAGGTCGGGCTTGATCAGACCCTAGTTCGGGACTTTGATAAAAAAAGTGGAAAATTAGGGCTTCTGCAAAAATGGGAATTTTTGAAATCTGTGACCACGGCTGGAAGCTCCTCATAAAAATAGAAGCTTAGAGCTTTGGATCAAACATTTTGATGGGGCAGAAGAGTGGGATTCATCAAACCCCAGTTCGGGGTCACGTCCAGTGAATCCGGAAGTTTCAAAGGAAAAATTGAGTGAAACTTTGCCGTTTTCAAATTCTGAGCATACCAGCGTGATCAGCTCATCAAGGTGCATATTTCTATCCTTTCGGAAGTTTGAAATTCAAAGTTTGAATTTTTGGGGTTTCTCTGACAAACACTAATCCAGCTCCAGATCAAGTTCTTGCAAATCAAGTGGATTGGGTTAATCCTAGAAAAAGATGGATTGGTCACCTGCATAAGTGAAGAAGTTCCTGTTTCAGAGGGAGATGAGGCTAAGGCCTTACATAAGAAGATTACAAGCGATCTTGACAGGTATGACTCATCGAGGTATGTTTTGATATTTGTTCATGATTAAGTTTATGGTATGTTTGTCTTCATGTTATTACGGTTAGTACAATCTTGATTTTAGACTTGTCATATCACCTTAATAAAATTATGAATGCATGATAGAAAATATTCATTGATTAGGGTGTTGACACTTATTATTGTACTAATGCATTATGGTGTTGTATGAGGTTTATGTTGTCTACTAACATGAAAGGTACACCAAGAAAGACAAATCATGTTCTGGTTCAAGAACATATGATCATGATGACATGAGGACAAAGATTCACCCATTGTCATAGAAGATCCATTTACGAGGTATGTATAACTTGGTTTTATAATGGTTAACCTATGAGATATACAGGTTACTAGCACAAGTCATTGAAGAAGAACAAGAAGACATCATGTGAGTATGTTAGACATAACTAGCTAGCATGCTAATCCAGGTATGTTTTTCCTATATCAAGATAGAATCCTACCTTGTGTTAGGATCTTATACTGTTGTGTTGTTGATAATGATTATTCATGAAGTCATAGGTTTGAATAGTCATGGTTGTATGCACATTGTGTTTCTTACCATAACTGATGATATGACTAACCAGAAGAATCATGAATGTATAGGTTTGAATAATCATGAGTTTTATGCATATTATATCTCTTATCTTGATTGATGATTCAACTAACCAGAAGAGTCCTATGATCAAATAAGAATATGTATGAGTAAAAGAAGACTTCCCTGAAACCTTGAATACTAATGTTTATTATCTGTGAATGATCATGACTATACATGTTTAAGATTATACTAATAAATGTGTGATTATGTATGAGACCTCAAGGATAACAAAATGATTATACTAATAAGCATGCATAGTAATTAAGGATGGATGTAAGTTCAAGGACAAGTAATCCAGGAAGCAAAGATCAAGAGGGAGCACACTCTAGTTGTTCCTGCAAGAAAGCAAAGGAGCACACTTCAGTAGTTTCTGCAAGGATGCAGATATTCATAGGGAGTTGACCACTTCTCACAATCCACATAAGAATGGAGTTGTAGAAAAGAAGCAAAGACTGAGAGGGAGTCAACCCAACAAACAAACAAAGATAAGTATTTGAATTGTCATTACTTGCATATTTTATTGTTTAAATAATACTGTTCAATAATGTATATACCGATGTTCATAGAATTAGGTTGTGTATTATGCATATTAGAATAGTTGCATTGATGAACAATATACTACTAATATGCATGGGTAAGTAGCCTATGGCACTGTACAACATTCCATTGCTACTTATCTAGAATGAAACCTCTTTGCTGACATGTTGGGAGTTGTGCACACTCTTAACAATGTTTTGGTAGAGATTGGAAGGCATCTAGAAAGTTATGTGATATGGATAAATGTTGTATTGAAGCATTGGCTAAGATAATTGCATGATTGTATGACATATTTCTTTATGTGTAAGAATTTGTTCTGAAAACTATGAGATGTTTTCTAATCATGCAATTTAACTTGTTGTGTAGGAAAGATCGTATACCATCACCTACAAAAGAAGGACTACAACATTTGTTCAAGTAACAAAATTATCTATTGAATATATTGAAGTTCCTAGGATACGGGAAGAATGCCATGATCCATCGATCATGAAGAACGATGTCTGGGATGCGGTCCCAAGAGCTGAAGGGAAGTCTGTTGTGACTTCCAAATGGAACTATCAGATCAAGCATGCTGCAGATGGCAGCATAGAGAAATATAAAAGTGATGAAATAGAAGATACACTAGATGGATTTCAAGACAGCCTTCTTGAATGGTGTAGTCATATATGTGTGCAGAACTTGGTAGGATAGACAGCTTTCTATCCAGTTTGGGCTTTACCAAGAATAAAGCGGATTCCAACCTTTTCTACAAGGTTGAGGAAGGCAATCCAGTGATACTACTTTTGTATGTGGATAACCTGTTTGTTACAGGTGAAGATAGATTGATTGCCGACACGCAGCGGAAGCTTGCTGCCGAGTTCGAGATGAATAACTTGGGGATGATGCACTATTTGTTTTTGGCATGGAGGTGTGGCAGAGTCCATATGGAATCTTCCTTGGACAAGGGAAGTATGCAGTAGAGATCCTGAAGAGGTTCGGGATGATGTATTGCAAGGCCATGGCCACATCTATGGCATCGAATCTGAAGCTTCTATGTGATGCTTCATCTGAGCCGGTTGATGTCCCTATGTGTCGTCAGATGATTGGGTCCTTGATGTACCTGACGAACACGAGACCAGACATTTGCTTTGTTGTGAACACATTGAGTCAGTACCTGACAGATCCGAGGAGTGTTCAGCTGGTTGCTATAAAGCATCTTCTAAGGTACCTGAAGTGTATAGTGGATTATGGGCTCAAGTATGAAGCGAATCAAAAGTTTAACCTGCAGGTTTATGTTGATTCAGATTGGGCTGGCAGTGCTGCAAATAGAAAGAGCACATCTGGGTGCTGCTTTAGTATGGGATTAGGTGTGATCTCTTGGTTTAGCAGGAAGCAGTCCTACGTAGCACTGAGTATAGCTGAGGCAGAGTATGTTGCAGCCTGTTCAGCTAGTTGTGAGACAGAATGGCTACGGAAGCTACTGTCTGAGTTATTTGATCTCCCGTTGGATGCTACTGGTATCTTCTGTGATAACCAGAGTTGTGTGAAGCTGTCCGAGAACCAAGTGTTTCATGACAGGTCGAAACACATAGAGATCAAATATCACTATATCAGGGATATGGTGCAGAGAAGAGCTGTGAAGCTCATGTATGTTGCGACGAACGAGTAGAATGCAGATGTGTTGATGAAGCCACTAGCCATGGTGAAGTTCGGGTACTTCTGAGAGAGGCTTGGCGTTCTTCAGATCGAGGACACTTCGAGGAAGAAGTGATGGACACATTTTCTGAAGCCATTCCAAGCATGATGGAAGCAGGATCCTTCACATGGCTGTGGATGTAAGCGTTGGGTGATGAACATCAGGATGATGTTTTGGTTTCTGCTTTGTATGATCAGTTGGATCATTTATATGTATATGTATGTACGCATCATGTTGGATGCTAGATATGATCAGTTGGATCATTTATATGTATGTACGCATCATGTTGGATGCTGGATATGATCAGTTGGATCATTTATATGTATGTACGCATCATGTTGGATGCTGGATATGATCAATAGGATCATTTGTATGTATTGTGTATATGCATCATGTTGGATGCTTGGACCATGTATCTGTATATGTATCAGGTGGATACATTGTATGATCAGGTGGGTCATGTATGGTGATATGTATCATGTATTTGTATTTGTATCAGGTGGATACATTTTATGATCAGTTGGATCATGTATGATGATATGTATCAGGTAGATACTTGGTATGCATCAGGTAGATGCATTATATGATCAGGATGATCGTGGAAGTCGAGCTTCAAGATGTTGCTCCAGATAACATGCAGCAAGATGTTGCAGTGATGATGATCAGGATGACCATATGTACATCAGGATGATGTATGGTGAGTATCAGGTTGATACTCTATGGCCGTGAATCAAGTTGTGCAGATGAGCATATAATTTGGCCCTGGGAGATTTGCAGATAGTCTTTCGAGGTTTTGCCTATGGCATGTAATTCGTTGCCCTGGGATATCTGGAAAATGCTCTTTTGAGGTTTTGCTCTGGGAGGACATATAATTTGGCCCTGGGAGATCTGCAGATAGTCTTTCGAGGTTTTTCCTATGGCATGTAATTCGTTGCCCTAGGATATCTGGCAGATGCTCTTTCGAGGTTTTGTCCTATGGCATATAATCTGTCCTTGGGAGATCCGATAGGTTGGGTTGTGTGCCCGTAATAAGTCTTGGGATGCTCTTGCGAGGTTTTTCCATGACCACATATAATATGGCCTTGGGAGGTCTGCAGATAGTCTTTCGAGGTTTTGCCTATGGCATGTAATTCGTGCCCTGGGATATCTGGCAGATGCTCTTTCGAGGTTTTGTGGTGACCACATGTAATTCGTGCCCTGGGAGATCCTATAGGTAGAGTTGTGTGCTCGTAACATCCTGGGATGCTCTTGCGAGGTTTTGTGGTGAGGTCACATATAATATGGCCCTGGGAGATCTACAGATAGTCTTTCGAGGTTTTTCCTATGGCATGTAATTCGTTGCCCTGGGATATCTGGCAGATGCTCTTTCGAGGTTTTGTGACGCATGTAATAAGTCTTGAGGATTCCATAGTATGGCCAATGATGACGAAGACCTGCAAGTGGTGGGCCTACATCTAGTATGAAAAAGGACTGGCTCTATAGAACTTCCTATGACAAGTAGATTCAGAGATTGATTGAGATAGCAGCAGTAGTGATGATGATGATGACTCGATGACGATTATCCAGTGACGATGATCCAAAGAAGATGACTTGTGCTAGAAGACCTGTGTCGAGAAATACCTTCCTAGTTAAGAGGGAGTGTTGATGTATATGTAACTTCGGAATGTATTTCACATATATGTATATTGTATTCCTATAGAGATGTTATTATTCCTCTATATGGAAGTGTCGTCATTTATATTGTAAATGTCGTAACTTATACTTGAGGGGTTATTAGACCACCTTGTTGGGGTTGGCCCTGTATAAGTCATGTGGGTCAAAGGGTTATTAGACCACCCTATTGGGGGTCGGCCATGTGGGTCGAAGGGTTATTAGACCACCCTATTGGGGGTCGGCCCATTCAGCATTATGTTATGTGGTTAAGTTCGAGCCTACATTATTTATGTAAAAGGCAAGTCAAGTCAAGTATAAATAGAGAGCAGGAGGCACTCTATTTTATCACTCACTTCTCACTCATGCACTCAAGGAGGAGTGGCGCACTTATGGAGGAGGAGGATCTGCTGCTAGGATATGTCTATCTCTTATGTTTGGGTTGTATCATTGCTCTATCTATCTATGAGGAAGTTATTGGGGTTTTTCACCTTTATGGTTTTCCCCAAGTAAATCTTGTGTCTCTTGTGTGCTTGCATTATTGTCTGCATGAATGATATGCTGTAGATTTGCTGTACATGTTGTTAACTTAGTTAAGATCCTAGATCAAATTGAAGGAAATTCTGAAAATTTAACAGGTTAGAGGTTCCAATCCAGGGAATTCAAATCGGTATATGTATAATCATGATCAAGGTTAAGTTATGATGTAAACTCTATAGAAGGATTGGAAAGTTATGTGATGCTAACCATGGAAGAGGCATATAATGGATTTGGTTCCCTATTTGTCGGTACCCATCTGGAAGTAAAGAGATTCACTCCTCGGGAACTTTGAATGAACTCCGGCATAATGATTTACTTCAAAGAACATCATTCCACAAATTGACGAGCCTCCTTATATATGAATATTATGGTACTGTTCTGTTACTCACCTCTTCATACTTGACATTAATGAGCTGCTCCCATGACATGTTCTGCGCCTGAAAAAGAAAGAAAGTAGATTCAGATACATTTTTTTATAGATTGAACTCCAAATGGGAACAACCTTAGGAAAATAGAAAATACTAAGTCTACTTCTTATGGAATCCATCTGGATGCATATATTATTGAATACACAACCTCTGAACTCTCTTGTGTTCGTAATGAATGCAAGTTGGTTGCATATAAACAGTTTTCTTACCAAAGAGGAACTGATCAGATCGGTTTGGAGTGTCTGAGGTCGATCCAACATAAAAACACACAAAAAATCTTCTACTACCCAGCAATGAGCAACATCTGCCACTGATAATAGTCTTCGAGTTCGTTACTGATCAACGAAATAAGTTCCTCCAAATGTAGGGGAATTCAGAGGCCGTTAGCCTCAAACATGAACAAATTAAATTAACCATTCATCCCATGTTTTGTTGTCTTACTAACGCCAAAGAATCTTAGATGCTCTGTCATTTTTGTCATGTAGTCTAGAGACTCTGAGGTCCTTTCCATGGAGTAGTTGGCGTCATCATTTAACACGTTACTTGGCATTTTCAATACGATTAATTTCAACATCTCCAACCATTTGGTGAAGGAGTAGGTAGTCCTCATTTACTAAATTTTTTTGTGAGCGTAAATATATTGTCGTGGATTTGTTATGAAGCTCTTAAATGTTGTGTTTCAAAATGGCGTTTGATAACTGGCACTCAAATCGCCCGACGGAAAATTTTCAGGCGAGGCATAGTTCCACCCCTTCTCGTTGTTTTTCGGGAATTTCCACAATCTAGGTCGTGTTAAAATGGGCCAAAACCCCTACAACCATAGTTCCATGGTATAGTTCCGCAGTAAACGGGTTGGAACTACGATTCCGCCGGTTTTTACAACCGGGTCTAGGGAAGAAATCATCAAAAAAGCGGGGCGATTTGAGTGTCAGTTATCCCACGCCTTTCGAAACAAACCTTCATGGAACCTTTTGGTTTATTACTTTATTAGTCCTTGCTATTTTTGTTTTTGTTTTTTATTATTTTCCAATTTATATATTGAAAAAATATGTATGTTTACATATCCAAATAACATGGATCTAGGTTAGTAGTAGTGAATTTTTATATGATAGCACTTTCTTGGAGTATTGAGAACTTGAGAGTTTAATTGTCATGAGCATCATCACCATTATACATTACTTTTAGCACTATTAACCCCATTTCCATCACTTCTATCACTATATGACCTTAATAATATGACCAAAAGTTGAACTAAAATCATGAGTTGACCATAGAATGTCATCGCTTGGAATTTGCCTAAAAATATGTGCACCCTATCATACCATTTAAGCTTTAAAAAACATGACACAAACCCAAAAATGGAATTTGGTTACACATAACTATTATGCACCTTCCAAAAAGGTGTAGTGGTTGAACGTGAACATCCCCAAACTGTTATTTAAAAAAAGTCTTTCATCTTGTCTCCAATACCAATCTTCATCCCACCAAGTCATTAATGCAAAGGAATAATTCAAATTGGAGCTAGTTTAAGGAAGTGTCCACATTCTCGCCTTTAAGTAAAGTCCTTAAGGTCATTCAAAAAGAGAATACATATATATAAGAGCAAGGTTATGCTGTTGGATTACCTACAAAAATGGAGGGATAACCTTATGCATCTTTTTGCTTTCACCATTTGAAATCCTTCATATATATCACTTGGTTGGGAATAGAGCATCAAAGGAGAAGTAGAACCCTCCCTTGGGTTGGGAATAGAGCATCAAAGGAGAAGTAGAACCCTCCCTTGGGTTTGTTGTAGTGGTCCATATCAACATACAATACTAGAGTGTATTCAAAAATCAACATTCCTTATATAGTGATTTGTTTCCTTTTAGCTAGAAGAATGTTGTTTATTTCTTTTAGTCTCTCTAAAACCCCATTGATCTAGTACTCAGGATAGCATAACCCCCGAGCAGGTACTTTTGATACACATTGGTGTTAAAACACCAACATGAAATTTGGCAATTCCACTGGGTATGAATCCTATCATTCATCACTAGTTGTCTGACTATCATTTCTAGCCCCTTCCCTAGGTGCTCATGGTCATCTCTTTTTTTTTTATGTTTGTTGTTATCTCTCCATAGGTCAGTAGCTTGGGTGAAAAACCCTAATTTTTGCCTCAAGTGCAAATGGACAAGATATCCAATTTCAACTTTACGTCGTACTTTTTTGTAGAAAAAGAATGATGTGACATCATAGAACTATTTTTTTACATTTTCTTAGAACCTCTTCTTTGGTTGGTTAAGAGTTACATCACTTTTTCCTTGCAAATATATTAAAATCAATTTACCTATTCTAGATTTTTAGAAATAGTTTAGTTAAGAAAAGATGCTCTTTGCATTCTTAGTATTAGCCATTAATATTTATTTCACCTCTTTCATAGATTGCACTAGTCTTTAGCTAGTTTTTATTTGATTTTTTGTTGAAAATATGAAAAATGTTCCTTTACTTATTAAGATGAGCATTTTTATTTGTTTAAGGAAAAATAACATATGCGCCAACAACAATAACATAAACTATTGATCAACAAATACTACGGGACGAATTACAAAGCATATGCGTCCAACAACAACATACTAACAAAGTAAAGACATGGGTTCCTAACATCCCCTCCCCCTTAAAAAAAGCTTTGTCCTCAAATCTTTAGATGTGGAAATTGTTGTTGAATCTGAAGGAGTGGTTCCCATGTAGCATCCTCTGGTTGCATGCCGTGCCACTGAATTAAGACCTTTGTGATAGAGCGAGAGCGAAGCTGACGCGTGCGCCGATTGAGGATGGCCTCTGGCTCCAAAGGGATGGATCCTTCATTATCCAGTTCGGGTAAAATCGTTTGTCCACTAATGTTGGTGCCAAGAACTTTCTTCAAACAAGAGACATGAAAGACTGGATGAATGCGGGAAGAAGGAGGACGTTCCAATTTATAAGCAACGGACCCAATCTTCTGAAGAATCTAATTGGCCCATAGAACTTTGGAGCGAGCTTATGACGCCCTTTGAGTTTCAAGGATGATTGTTTTTACGGCTGGAGACGAAGAAAAACCATATCGCCGACTTGAAAAGTGCGCTCAGAACGGTGCTGATCAGCTTGTTGCTTCATGCGATTTCTTGCCATGTGAAGATTATCCCGCAAAATGCGAAGAATTTGATCACGGTTTCGAAGGACCGTGTCAACTTCCTGAACTGGTGAACTGGTGGGGGTGTATGGAAGAAGAGCTGGAGGTGCCTGATCATAGACTGCTTCATATGGGGTCATTTTAGAGGAAGTGTGGTAAGAGGTATTGTACCACCATTCAGCGAGAGGGAGCCATTTGGCCCACTGATGTTGTTGTTCCGAGGTGAAGCAACGAAGATAAGTTTCCAAGCATTTATTGACAATTTCAGTCTAACCATCTGTTTGTGGGTGATACCCTGAACTCATCTTCAGTTTAGTGCCAATGTGGTGAAATAGTTCTGTCCAAAAATGACTGGTGAAAGTCGCATCACAATCCGAGACAATGGAAGAAGGGATGCCATGAAGACGAAAGATCTGGTCCAGAAAAATTTGAGCGACGGAGGAGGCTGTATAGGGATGGTTGAGAGCACAAAAATGACTATATTTGGAGAGGCAATCAACCACAATGAGAATCACTGTCTTCCCTCCAGATTTAGGGATCCCTTCAATGAAATCCATAGAAATATCTGTCCAAATCCGTGTAGGTATGGGAAAGGGTTCAAGCAATCTTGGAAGGAGTGTTGTTTCACCCTTATTGCGTTGGCAGGTATCACATTCGGCCACCATCTGTTGAATTGTCCTTTTCATGCCCTGCCAAAAGAAGTTACGCAGTGCTCGTTCATACGTTTTGAGGAACCCAGAGTGCCTTGCCGATGGAGAAGCATGGAGTTCATAGAAGACAGCCTGTTGAAGATCTATGCTCTAGGGAAGCACTAGAGGACCCTTCTATCGCAGAGAAGCACCATCCCAAGAGTAATGTGGTACATCATAAGGGTTGTTGGTCAAGCGTTGGATGATTTGAGATAAGGAGGAGTCATTGACATAACCTTGTTGAACAGATTGCAACCAATTTGGAACAAGAATAGAAATAGCTGAAAGAGAACCTTGGGCCTCAAATGTGCGAGAAAGAGCATCTGCCACAATATTGTCTTTACCCTTCTTGTAAGTGATCTCATAGTCATAACCCATGAGTTTTCTAACCCATTTCTGCTGTGCCGGGGAGGAGACACGCTGGTCCAAGAAATATTTCAGACTCTGGTGATCAGTCTTGATGCAAAAATGATTCCCTAATAGGTATGGGCGCCACTTCTGTACTGCATGCAAAATAGCCATCATTTCCTTCTCATAGGTAGAGGCAGCTAGATTCTTACCTGAAAGGGCTTTGCTGGTGAACGCAATGGGGTGTTCATCTTGAAGGAGAACAGCACCAAGTCCATTGTCGCAAGCATCACTCTCAATAGTGAAGGGCTTGGAAAAATCGGGCATAGCTAGCACAGGTGTAGTACACATAGCTTGTTTTAGTTTGTCAAATGCACACTGAGCAGCAAGTGTCCATGTGAAGGCATCATTTTTCAATAGAGTAGTTAATGGAGCTGCAATCTTCCCATAATCCTTGACAAACTTGCGGTAGTAGCCAGTCAACCCCAGAAAACCACGAAGGCTCTTGAGTGTCTGAGGATGCGGCCAATTGTTCATGGCATTGATTTTGGCAGGATCCACGCGAATCCCTTGTGCTGAGATAATGTGCCCGAGATACTCAACTTCCTTCTGTCCAAAAACACATTTAGACTGCTTGGCATGGAGATGATGGTCAGAGAAAAGTTGCATGACAAGATCCAAATGCTGGAGATGTTCATCCCATGTTTTACTGTAGATGAGGATATCATCAAAGAATACCAGAATGAATTTCCACAAGTAGGGTCGAAATATTTTATTCATTAAGGCCTGGAATGTGGAAGGAGCATTAGTGAGGCCAAAGGGCATGACCAAAAACTCATAATGGCCATCATGTGTGTGGAAAGCTGTTTTAGGAATATCATCCTCATGAACCCAAATTTGATGATACCCAGAACGAAGATCCAACTTGGAGAAAAAGTGAGCCCCATGAAGCTCATCAACAACATGAATTGGAAACTTATCCTTGATGGTGAGGTGATTAAGTGCTCAGAAGTCAATGCAGAGGCGCCATGACCCATCTTTTTTGCGGACAAGAATAGCTGGAGAAGAAAAGGAACTAGTGCTTGGGCGAATAATACCTTGCTTCAATAAGTCCCGAACGAGCATTTCAATCTCCATTTTTTGGTGAAATGGGTAGCGATAGGGCCTGATGTTGGGAGGAACGCTGCCAGGAAGGAGCTGAGTACGATGGTCTTCTAGCCTAGAAGGTGGCAATCCCACTGGTTCAGCAAAGACACCTGTATATCGATCCAAAATTTGTTGTAGATCCAAAGGAGTAGTGGAGACTGTTGATGGTTGCATCTGGATGGAATGGATCTGAGCAATGACACCATGTGAATTCTTCTTGAGGAATTTTTCCATGCGATGTGAATTGATGATGCTGAGAGAACCTGGTTGTAATCCTGTCAATGTGTGTTTATGTCCATTGAGGGAAAACTGCATCCAAAGTTCAGCAAAATCCCATAAGATAGGGCCAAGTGTGCATAGCCATTGAGCACCCAAAACCACATCACATCCGCCTAAGGGCAAGGCAACCATGTCAGAGCGTAAGGTATAATCTCCCATAGAGATACGCACATTTTGACACTTCCCTTTGCAAGGTAAGGTGCCCCCATTGGAAACCATGACTTCAAAGTTGGAGCAGGGATGGATAAAACAATCAGCTTGTTTGGCGATCTGAGGGTCAATGAAATTATGAGTGCTACCAGAATCAATGAGTATTGTAAGAGGAAGCTTCTTGAAGTAACCCCTGACCCGCACTGTTTGGGGGGTGGTGATTCCAGCTAAAGCATGGAGAGATATCTCTGGCTGGTCATCCTGAGATGGAGGGTCAATAGGCGGTTCCTAAATGTCGACCGGAGCATCCAGTGTTTCTGGATCTTCGTCACCAATTTCAAAGGCAGGCGGAGACTCCACATCCAAGAGATAGAGCTTTTGCTGAACACATCTATGTCCCCGAGTGAATTTCTTATCACAATTATAGCAAAGCCCCTTTTCTCTGCGTGCTTGCATCTCTGTTTCAGACAAATGCTTGATAGGAATCGGTTGAGGAGCCTACGGTATAGGTGGTCACTGAGAACCCATATTTCGGAAGGGAACAAAAGTGGGCTTGGAGCATTGTTGGACTGCAATCTTGTCTTCTTCCAACTTAGCCAACCCTAGTGCTTCCATCATTGTGTTGGGACATAACATTTTGACCTCAGAGCGGATGGCATCCTTTAGACCACTGATAAAACAACTCCGGTAAAAGTCATCAGACAATCCTTCGGTGTGGTTGGCTAGATTCTCAAATTCAGTTTGATACTCTCTCACAGTTCTAGTTTGGAGAAGTTTAGTGAGGGATCCTGTGAAGTCATCAAAAGCACTAGGACCAATTCGTTGCAAAAGGAGCTGGAAAAAGTCTGGCCATTTGGGCTCTGGATGAGCCTTGATGTACCAACGGTACTATTGAAGAGCTTCCTGTTCCAAATGAAAGGATGCCAACGGAACTTTGTTGACATCAAAAGTATTATGCAGACTGAAATACTGTTCTGCACGATAGATCCATCCAGTTGGATCGGTACCATTGAAGCGAGGAAAATCAAGCTTCGGACCACATAAATTGTTGGAAGAAGAGAACCCATTGTCTGTTGAAGACTAGGACTGCCGTTTGTTGTTCATAGTTGAATGTTCAAGATGGAGACCGAGAAATTTTTCATCCAGATCCTGGAGTTTGGCTTGGATGGCTGCAAGTGCGTCCTCCATGGTTTTTGCTCCGGCACAGGTGACAACCATAACCAGGATTGTTTTTTTTTTCGGTTTCAGTTGACTGGGTAGGAAAACAAAAACAGAAACTACTTCAGTAAAGGAAAATCTGGACTTGGGGAAAAATCAAAAGGGTAATTGGGGTTTGACTAGGTTTTGGACACTGTTGGATAGATAGGGAAGCAAAAATGAGGATTTCAGAAACGGGGTGAAAGAATGGGAAAATTTGGCAGAGGGGAACAAAGAAGCAGAATTCAGAAAGGAACTCTGTGGTAAAATTTGAAGGTGATTGGGTGAAATCTGAGGAAGTTATGGCAAACCCTAAAAATAGACAAATGTGGGATTTCGGGCTTTGGGAAGGGGAATTAGGGATAGGGTCCTCAGGACTGAAATATGCAGAATGGGATGACAGGGGTTCCTCAAAAATTTCAAGGGAAACAGAGTGAAAATAAGGGAGATATGGAGAAAAAACTGAATTTTATACTCTTTTTTTTTTCCAGACTGGAGCGGCTACGGCTCGAAAGGGATCTGGAACAGTGCTGAATGGATTGAAAACGGCTGAATCTGGAACGACTTGCAAAATGGATCTGAAACGGCGCAGCAGTGATCGACAATAGTTCAGCTGAAAGTATATATTGACCCTAGGTATGTGCGGCTTCCTAACAGTTCAGGGGTTTCACTCAGCCACCAATGCTATCTGACGGCTTGCGTATTGGGGCAGTACCCCTCACTCCACGGCTCAGGTAAAACTGATAACCGCTTTGCCACAAACGACAGCTCTTGGTTTACCTCACGGGTGGGAACTAGTCAATCAGGTAGGGGTTGTTGCCCTTTTCGCTGGCAGGTCCTCTCAATGGGCCAGCTACTTCGGGGTTCCTGTGGTACTCCTCACAATGATTTTTAGGGCTTATGCCCAAGTACTTCCCACAGTTAAGCGGATAGGGATTATTCCCAAATCTGAACCTGCAACAGATGCGAAAAAAAATTTGGCAGAATTTCACCCAGCGAGCCCAAGAAAGTGCTCTGATACCAGATGTGATGCACCTGCAACAATTAATTAACAAGAATATGCGAAATAGCAGAAATGACAGAACTCGGAATCACTTTTATATTGATCACAGGCCACTTCGAGGGGGCAACCTCCTTTGACCAAGCTCAATACAATTAACTTCACGGTGCCTTCATAGGTCTCAACACACACTTATATACTAATTCTAGGCGCCAATACTATGGGTCAAAACCATGGGCCGTTACAAACTATGGCTCAACAATACTACGAACGACTTACAAAGCATATGCGCCAACAACAATAACATAAACTATTGATCAACAAATACTACAGGACAACTTACAAAGCATATGCGTCCAACAACAACATACTAACAAAGTAAAGACATGGGTTCCTAACATAGTTTAGTTAAGAAAAGATGCTCTTTGCATTCTTAGTATTAGCCATTAATATTTATTTCACCTCTTTCATAGATTGCACTAGTCTTTAGCTAGTTTTTATTTGATTTTTTGTTGAAAATATGAAAAGTGTTCCTTTACTTATTAAGATAAGCATTTTTATTTGTTTAAGGAAAATTAATTCAGATTTCTCAAGTATTGAACATTATTGTTATTTTCTTTCAATTTCTATATTTAACATTTACTTCTTAAAGCAATTTGATTTTTGTTGTACACACATACCACACTTTAAATCAAACAACACTTGGTCCATGATGCCAAGTTAAGCCTAAAATCAACTCTTAAGATAACTCACTAAAAATCATCATTTGAGGAATCAAAAGAACATTTTAGCTAAATTAGGATTGTGACCGTAGGAATCCAAATAACTCCTCTCAATCATTCACACTTGAAAACTTAATGATTGTTCTCTAGGAAAATTTAAAATCCTTTATATCAAGTGTGGTTCAAAACCCATTCGGAAACATACATGGTCTTTGGAGTGGATAATTCCAATGTTGGGACTAGAGGTTTGATCGAGACTCCTAGCTCTTTCAATACCAAATATCCCCAAAATGTTTGTTTTCAACATGAAGGCAAGGTAACATGTTGCATGTACCCGTGAAGAAGTAACTTAGTGGCCAATACTTTAGGTACCTGCCCAGGTGACTTTTGTAGGAGGGATCGCAACTAAGACAGGTAATTGTAGGCTAATTTTCTAGTTGTTCCCAGTGTTCTACACTATGAATGCCCCATTCATACCTTCACTCACTTCCTAGGTGTGATTGAAATCCCATCAAGTGAAGTGTCTAGAAGGCCCACCTTGGGGTTTTACCATGTAAATTTCATCTCCTCTTTTATCTATTTTGCTTGTTGATCTTACTGTTTTATTTTAATGCTTTCCACATGAGTTTACATGGGTTATATTTTTTGGTTATATGTTATTACATATGTTCCCAACCTAACATGATATTGGAGTTGGTTATCAATTTCTAAATCCTTGGAAAATTGATTTATTGAATTGTTCTATGCATCATACTCTAGTAGAGCTTCATATTTATTTCTTGGTCCCATTTCTAATAGATCTGCAAACAGTAATGGACCACCACTTAGGTTTTCACCGGATCTAAGCGGTTTTCACCAAATCTGTGCAATTTTCAACAAATATGACATGTCCATTATTTCTAATTGATTGTTTTCTCATTAAATCAAGCCCATGTTTTCCCTAAATCAAATTTATTTTCTTTTCCTAGCTTAGGAAAATTCATGAATTTTTATTAACCTAAAGTTTTTGGGAAATTATTTTTACCAAACCTATTTTTTTCAAGATCTGGTTACTTCCAACCCTATTTTTTTATCGATCCTTCACCCAAACCTAATTATTTTTTTCTTCAACCTTAAATTTTATTTTGTTGGGAAATCTGGATTTCCTAGTGATTTTCCTCCTCTCCACACGGTCGGATGGATACAAAATCTTAAATAGCCATTAGCTCATCTCTATTGGGAATCTATGCATTGGTTCTCTTGGGCATCTTTCCTCTTTTAATTGTTTATACGAACATGAAACCTATGTGAAGGGTCAATCTCTCATCTAACATGCACAAGTTCTTCTCTTTTTAGTTGGGTGGAGTCATTTTCTATCCTCTCAAGTATTGGATATGAACCCTATTGGCTATGATTTAAATATATTTGTTTGTAATTTGTTGGATATCCTTCCTCCTCATGCGGTTGTACAAACTAGGTGAACTCTCTCTGTGGCTTGGCTCTCATCCACTCACCATTTGCACTTAGATCCATGGAAACAAACCACTCATTATTTTAACCAACAACGTATCTGTAGGAACAAACTATTGGAGAATTTCAGCTTCGCATTATCATTTTGGTACCTCCATATTAAGAGATCTATTATCAAGAGAATACGTGTGTGGGAATTCCTAGATCCATTGGTAAACAAGGAGTTCGTGCCTTCATTAAATAGTTGGATGAGAGGAGAGATCTCTTGGAAAGTAACCGAATTGCAACTTTCAATAATTCATGGGAGGAAAGGAGAGATCCATTGTCTCTTCCAAAATATTTGTAGGTTCTCCTCCTTAGACAACACCATTGGATATGGGATATGAATGCTAATTGATGATGTAAATTCTACTATTGGATCTAAGATATACACCAACAACTTCCTGTACATTCTGATACAATTTACAATGTAGCTATTTGATTCAAACTACTTTCATCAGAACTGGTGTATACCTATAGTCATTGTTGTTTGTGTTCTTTTATTAATTTCTTGTATCATTTCTTGAATCATATATTCATGACTTCAAAGGTAGTTACTATTCCTAAGTGACTTGGAACTAATGACACTATCTAGAAAGGTAAGATGATTGACATTGAAAATGAGGAGGAGCTGCGTTGGAAATATTGAAACTCTCAACATTTCAACCCCTACTCTAGGATCATCATCAGGAGACTATGAAGCCTGAGGGAAATGAGTAAGATGCCCGACATATATATATATATATAGCTGGGTAACTTTTTTTTATGTGGGGTAAGTTTTTTATGTGGGGTAAGTTTTTTATGTGAGGTAAATTTTTATTTGAGAGGTCGGTTTTGGTTTTTATAACAATTTTAGGTTTTTGGTTTATAATTTAATTAATTTTCATTTGTAACCTTATCCTTAGTAAAGAATTACATAATTATTAGTATAAGTCTTGCTTAGTCTAATTTTATATTTTAATGATAGTTTAGGTTTTAGATCATTTATAGTAAAATTATACTAGTATATTTAATAATTAAGAAAAGGGTTTTTGAAAGAATCTATGGCAGATCGCAATGGTGACATCAAGAAACCAACAATGCAAAGGAATTAGCGGTATGGGAGGAGTGTTGTGAACAGGAAAGAGGGCTCATATGGAAAATTGTCTCAAACAACCTACATGTACATATCGAATATAAAGATAACCTTGTTGAGGTATGGAAAATATTAGCTTCTCTATATGACAAGTCTGATGACATTTATGTTATTATGTAGAAAAGTAAATCCCTAAACTAGATCTTGAAGACTTTGAGAGAATAGAGCAATTTCTTACCAAATTAAAAATCTATAATGAGAAGATTAACAATTATGGTTTCGATTATAAGAAAAATGATATAGCTATCATTATTCTAGTAGAACAGAAATTGTCTCTAGCCTTTGATTTGATCGTACAAAATAGGAATAGAGGAATTGAAATGTCTAAGGGATATGCGAAACCTAATTTTGAAGAGTTTTGCAAAGTATTGATTTGTGAGTAGGATACATTGCTCTCTTCAGGACAACTTGTTATTGAGAAATCTCATTTGGCACATAGTAAGAAGAATCCAGTGAAAGGTTCTTAGAAGAACACCAAACCAAACTTCTAATGGTTCTCCTATATAGGATTCAAAGAAGAAAGTTTGGAAACCATGTAATCTTTGTGGAAAAACCAATCATGCTAAAAAGAATTGCTTTAAGAGGAAAAATGAACTTGTTAAACCCAAGAAAAAATCCTCCATAGAACAAGAGGTTTCTCTCACTTTTTATTTTGTCCATCTAGGTAAATCCTCCTCTTACGTGGAATAGATTTTGGATTCAAGCACCTCCAATCACATGAATAATATTGCTTCATTATTCAGTTCTTATGACAAAGAGAAACATAAGGCTAAGAAAGTTTCCATAAGTAATCGTAAGCACCTTTTAGTTCTAATGGAGTACTGGAATATGCTTTTCATGTTGAAGGCATGCCCATCAACCTCCTTTATGTTACTATGCTTGTAAAAAATGGTGTAAATTTGAAGCATGGCCTAATAGATATGTCCTAAACGATATCAACAACAACTTCAAAATTGTTTCATCTAGCTCAATGGATCATGAAGTGGGATTGTTTAACATCATTGGCTTTAATTCACCCAACAAACAACCATTCTATTCATATGTTGCACATGATGAGCAAATTAAGTTGTGGCATGAAATATTATGTCATTTAAACTATGGAAAAATGTATCCATTTTCTGATATAATACATGGCTTACTTTCAATTTCTCCCACTAAGGGTGTTTGTGAAGGTTGTGTCTTCGATAAGCATCATAGGGAAAATTTTGACAAGGATAAAGCTTTGAATGCCCAAGAGAAGTTGTAGAGGTTCATATCAACATTTGTGGTCCTCTTGAGACTCCTTCATTAATAGGTGTTGTTTATTTCATTATCTTCATTGATGATTATAGTATAAAAAATTAGTTCTATTTCTTGAAGCATAAAAGTGAAGCCTTTGTTGTATTTGAAGAATGTAAATCCCTAGTTGGAAAAGAATAAGGCCAATGCATCAAGATTATTCAACCTGATAATTCCAGGGAGTACACTAAGAATGAATTTGCAACATATTTATATAAGCATGCCATTCAACATCAAAGGATTGTTCCTTACACGCCTCAATAGAATGGGGTTGTCGAGAGGAAAAATAGAACCTTGGTTGAAATGGCTCAATGTATGTTGTATTCAAAAGGACTAAAGAAAATATTTTGGGATGAAGTGGTTTGTTGTGTTATCCATATTTTGCATAGGGGTCCTACCAAAGCACTTTTCCTAGGTTACTCTTGAAGAAAATTGGAGTGGAAGGTGACCAAACATTAATAATTTTCAAGGTATTTGGCTATGAATGTTGGGTTCATATTCCTAAAGAAAATAAAATAAGTTAGAGCCCAAATATCGTAAATGCATATTTATTGCTTATAGTGAGGATTAGAAAGCATATGGATTTTTTGATCCATTTATCCAAGATGGCATCATTCATAGAGATACACAGTTCCATGGAGTCTCTCGACCACCAAAGTCTATGGAACCTCATGTTTCCTTGCAATTACCATAGTATTTATCTAGGCCAATGTATGCTACTCCTCCTTCAAGTATTGTGCAATGCCAAGATCTTATTTCCATTGTTGTTCCTAGTGATCCTCCTAAATATTCTAAATATGCTAGTGTAGTTCCTAACATCACTAAATCCCTTTTTTTTTGGCATAAAGAACCCTTGAATATGTAGGTTTTGAGGTTGGCATTCCATTAGACAATCGAAGGACTAGATTATAATCTTATCTCATGTCAAAAGTGTTAGATGCAGATGATCCCTCCACTTATGCAGAACCTAAAGGAAATCCAAAATGGGAGAAATAAATGTTTGTTGAGTATGAATCTTTAATGAAGAACCACACTTGGACTCTTGTTCCACTTCCCCTTGAAAATAATCTTGTTGGCTGTAAATGGGTTTACAAAAAAAATTTGTGACTATAGATGAACAACCTTAAAAGAATAAGGCTTGATTAGTATCCAAAGGATTTATACAGGAAGAAGGTATTGATTACACTAAAACCTTCACTCCTATTGTTAAAATGAATTCCATAAGGACCACCATTTTTCTTGCTACATCCTTTTAACGCAAATCCACCAAATGGATGTCAAGACTTCCTTTTTAAATGGTGATATTCATGAAGAAATTTATATGCAACAACCACCTGGTTCATCACCTTTGAAAATTCAAGTTTTTTATGCAAGTTGAAGTCCTTGTATGGTATTAAACATGCACCTAGGGCTTGGTACAAGAAAATTGATACTCATTTCTTGAAGAGTATCAAGAAATTATTTACTAGCTCCAACTAGAAGGAGGCACCGACGCCCTGCTCCTTGACCCATCCTACTGCCCTAATATGATATAAGAATATATTACTTGATTGTCCTTCTGATCTGTGCACTCTTTAGATTAGCTATTGTTCTTTATGTTGTGCGCACCTTTTGCAACAGTGAGATCTTGCAATCACTGATCTATATCAAAAACTTCACTTTTACACATTAACTATATACACTAGACATCATACTTCACAAACTATGTATCATATTCTGTAGTTTGCGCTCAGGTATTGTATGCCATTCTATTTTTGCGCATCTGCAACTTCAACTGATACTGCGCATCTTCTGATAAGATCTTTTTCTGACTCTACATGCCAATATCAGGTAGATATGCGCACATTTTGATATGTGTTTGTTTTGTCTTGGTGCAACATCCTTTAGAAAATCTGCAACCTTCTTTTCATCATCTATGATTCATCCTTTCTGTATAATGCACTTTTCTCATATCATCCTTATCATAATGCGCATGATTTACTTTGCTGCAATTTTGTCTTAGCACATCAGATAAATTTCTTTACTTCACGCATCACTAGATATACTTCAAGTCTATCTTTGCGCTTCTATCTTAGATCATTTGTGACTATATTTGTGCTATCTGCAATACTTTCATTCTAGTCTCATGCACTTGCGCATATTCTATAGTTCTTCCTTTCTGTCTTCGCACAAATGTCACAAATAAACCACATCATTCTCCACACCATCAGATATTCCATTTCTCTTCTTGTGTGCACTCGTCTCTTTGCTAGATCATGTTGTTCAGGTTCCACGAGCCCTTGATGACATGAAATAAGAATCTTGAAAAATATGTATCTTCCAACTTACCAGCTTACTTCCTTACTTTCAAGCTTACCTCAATTCTCCAACTTGCTTCTTATTTATACTTGACCTACGTGGATTGTATGTACACAAGTTGGTTGTGGATTTCCTTCTTCTTTGATTCATGGTTCATGCTTCTGCGACTTGTCATTATCTGCTCCGTTGAGGTGTCATCTCTTGTGGGTCTTGCACATACTTGTTCCTTGCCTTAGTGGGACTTACACCCTTGCGGTATGATCTTGCACCCTTCATGCACCGTCACTTGTGGGTATTGCGCACTTGACTTCTCCAACCGCTACTTTATTCTTGGTACATTTTTGTGCTTCAACCACTTGAATAATTCTTCTGATTGGTGTATCTTATGCACTTCCCAAACTTGCATAATTGTTTTACCACTTCTTGTCTCCAAACCTATTATGCACTCCTGAACCTTGTCCAACCATGTATTTAGAATATACCTTTGAATTAGTATGACTAGGTGGACTTGAGACTTACACCTTGTACCATATTTATTCAGACTGGATTCACTTATGGATATACTTCTTCACACTAGAATCCATATACTTCTTTAAACTATCTTTCATATACTTCTTTAAACTAGCACAGAAATATACTTCTTGAAAGTGGATTTCATATATTTCTTCAAGTTGGCACATGAATACTGAATCCTCTTTGACATCAGTTGACATCAATGACAACCAAAGTTCATCAAAATTAAGGAAGAGGTAAAGACCTTTACTTAAGTAGTAGTGATGACAATGCCAAAGTAGTGAGCGCCTGCTAATTGGAAGGAGCAAAGTAGTCTAATTTCGAATGGATAGATAAAGGTAGCAAATAATTCAACCTAAATGGATTATACTAGAAATCAAAACAAGTTAACTTGGATTTTTCTTTCTTTCCCTTGTGCTTAGGAGATGCCTTGGGCACATTCCAGACAACTTAAAACTTAATGATCCTTTGATGAAGCAAAACATTCCATGAATAGATTGAGGATGATTATCAGGATGACATAATGGTTGAAGGTGATTAAAGTAGTAGTGTGGGCATGCTTCCCTTAGCAAGAGGTATGTAATTATTTCGTTGGATCAGACTTTGTACAAGTTGTGGGATATTTTGAGGCTAGTGGATGTCATGGTCATCTACCACTTTCTTCTCATTGAGAATTGTCTTGGGGTGTTTGATTTCTTAGAAATTTTGGAAATGGATCCTAAGTGTACCAGGAAAGGTATTGAGTTCCTAGGGAGATAGAAGTGTCAGATTGTAGAGTGTGACTTGATAGTTGAGGAAGGGTTGAAGAACTTCCTATTTATGAGAAAGTTGTGCACATTGATGTACCCGAAGAAAGGAATTGGGAACACGGTGGACTTGTACTAGCAGTAGTTTCGAAGGTCAATAGAGAAGGCACAAACTAGGACATGATCTTTTATGCACTTAATCGTGCTAAAAAAGAGACACGTCGGAGAAATGTCTCATTTTTTAAGAATAACAATTTAATTTTTGGGTCCAATTAGTGCACAAAGGAACTCACCCAACAAGACCCTTAGTTGTAATACAATGGCATAGTTGAAGACTAGATTTGTAAACCCTTGCATGAGTTAAGTTCTCTTCTACTTCATGAAGATTGATAAGTTGAGGGTGACACATATGTTAGTTCAAAAGTGTGAAATTCTATGTCATATCATATCTAAGAGCCGAGGATACCTCACAAAGAAAGAATGAGCATAAAATTTGAATAAGAGTGAAAACTGCAGTAAAAAAGAGCAGAAGAATAATTATGCAGCAAAATTCGGATAGGAGCAGAATTATGTCACATGTTCCAATAATCAATATAATGAACAATGATGATACAATGGATAAAATTCGAATCACACAGGAGAATTCGAACCTCAGTTGGTCTAGCATAGGGATTGTCACCACTGGAGTGCTCTGAAAGACTCAAACTCAACTCAACTGATCCTAAACTCAACTAACTATAGACATACTTATTTAACTAACTAAGGAGGGCACAATAGTGAGTTTTTCATGCATGTCAGTCAGAAAAGGGTGCAAGAGTCCACAATCAGTGGCATATGGATCTCTAACCCCCCACAAGAGGCAGCTAACTCAAGTGGAATGCAATGGAACACTCAGTAGGTTCCTATAAAATAGGGAACTGACTGAAGTGGTCCTAAAATGATGCATGTAGGGATCAGAAGGTGGTAGATGGATCCTGGATGACATTTGCACACCACTAGGGGGGAAATGACATCATCAACAACTAGGAAAAATAAATAATGCTAGGTAGGACAAGGATGGAGTATTTAAATATCCTAACACCCCTCCTTAGTCCATACTTTTGCATCCTAGCCCATGATTACTAAGACCAAAGGTCACCCATACAATCAAATAAATGATAAAAAAGAACTGTCCATGAACCAAGGAAATGGGGGAAAACCTCATGGGAAAAATACACAAAAAGAACAACAGTAGGGAACTCAATGAACCTTCATACTAAGCAGAGAAGGAAAAAAATTTCCTTAGTGAAAGCCTTTGCAAAAATATTGGCAAGCTGCTCCTCTGTAGGATAGCAATGCAGGTGCTAGATCTGGATCTAGATCTGCTCCTCTAATGTACCTCCCACTGTGTAGAAGTTGTATTTTCCAAAATAAGTCTTTTAGGAACCCTTCTTGCTACTGGAGTGAATGACTCATTGTGGTCCAAATCATGAACCTTTGAGTACCTTTTGTCAGACAACCGAGATTGTTGTTTGGTTGTAGATCCCCCATGGCAAGTCTCTCCAAGATATTGTGGATCAAACCCCACCATCATGTAGCACCTCTCTGAGAGAAGTGGATCTGCATGACATAGTTCAAGTTTTGAATGATACTGAGATATGGTGGTTATATGGTAAGATGGATCCCCAACTGTGTTCCTAGTATCTACAAGGACTTTGTGAGCCCATATTGGCCTTGGCCATGGATTGAGAGCATCTGTTGGATCTGGATCTAAATCTCCTTGAACTTTATTCTCAACATCAAGATCTTGATCCTCATCTTCATTAGAAGAGATATCACTCTGATCTTCATCATATTCCGATGGGGTAGGCAGAGAGTATGGAAAAAATGTGAGAATTCATATGCCTTGGAGGCATGGTTTGCAAACCCTTTCGCTATAATCTTCCCAGTAGAGATCTCTGCAAAATCAAGTGTGTCATGACCAAAGACCACTTTCTTCGGTGAACCTATGTCAGTCATATGATATACAAACAACAAATTTTCTGACAAAGAAGGCACAAATAGAACATTTTTGAACTTCCCATGCTCCATATGCATTGTTCCCTTCCCTTCAGTAGAGATCTGAGAGTTGTCTCCCATGTGAATAATCAAACCATCTTTGAGATCTAAAGAAGAAAATGATTATTTGGAGGAAACCATGTGGTTGGAGGCTCCTGAATCTATGAGGAGGGCTTGTGATTTTGAAAATCCAGCCTTCAGTGCATGGCATCTCTCATGACCATTAGACTCACTTCAAGAATTAGTCTCTCTTGCACCTTTTGGGAGGGAAATGTTGTGATGTTCAAGAAGCTTAGTCATCTGATCTATCTTCTTCTGCATGCAATATCTCTCTAGGTGGTTTCCTTTCTTGCAATAGGAACACTTGGATCTCTCAAATCCCTTCCTCTTTTCCTTCTTAGAGCTGGAGGCTCCTTCTGATGGACTTGACTTGGCATTCTGCTTGGGTTCAGATGGCCTCTTATCCTTTCCCTTGTGCTTCCCCTTCCCATTCACACTTTTTTCTTCTCCGTCCATAAGAGATTGATCTTTGGAGGCCTTCAAGGCGCCCATCTAGATCAACTTATCTTGTTCTTGGATGAGAGATTCAATGAAAATATCTAAGGAGGGAATCTTCCAAACAAGGATTGACATTCGCCCAAAATGGAAGGTAGAGACAAAGATGGAGAACTCAGGACCTAGCTTGCACAGAATGGATAGCACCAGCTTCTCATCCTTCTCATCACTACCACACTACTTGCATTGCATAACCATATATTTGAATTTTGAAAAGAACTGTTGAATGGTCTCGAAACTGCTCGGTTGTAGAGCAATCAACTCATTTTCCAGAATATGGCCTCTTAGCTCATCTTGTTTTCCGAAGAGGGTATCTAACTTCAACCATAACTCTCTTGGATTCTTCAATCCTTCAATTTGGAAGAGTAGATCTCTGGAAATATGAATACACATGAAACCAAATTATTCATCCAATCTATTCAAATACTTGGTTTTCTCCACAGCTGATGTTGGTTCGGGATCCTTCCCCATTGTCACCATGTACAATGGTTTGTTGCGCAATACCATCTGCATATCAGCCCTCCAATCAAGGTAATTGAAGGGTGTCAAGATCCTAGGAGAGAGAGGAGAGTTCAAATTTTCCATTACAACTGCTAGAGCGAATACAAGGTGAAAATTACTGCTTCTGCAACAAAACTGTTGCAACTGTAGAAAACTATTTCTACTGCAGAAAAATTCCGCAACACTCAAAAAATTTGAATAACTTACAAAAAAACTCTCAATAATGGAGGTAGACTACTACTGATCACTTCTTTAGGATAGTAGGCACTTTTATCCGGATCCTTCACACCTAGCTAGACCTCATTGGATTTATCCAATGAATTCATTGCAATGGCACCAGGATTTGCTGTGGAAATCCAAAGGATTTTGGTGCACTACCAAAAGCTGCTGCTCAATGTATTCACTCAAATGGATCTGATACCATGTGAAATTCTACGTCACATCAGATCTAAGAGCCGAGGATACCTCACAAAGAAAGAATGAGCAAAAAAGTTGAATAAGAGTGAAAACTGTAGTAAAAAAGAGCAGAAGAATAATTATGCAGTAGAACTCAGATAGGAGCATAATTATGTCACATGTTCCAATAATCAGTATAATGAACAATGATGATACAATGGAGATAAGTTGAATCACACAGGATAATTTGAACCTCAGTTGGTCCAGCATAGGGACTATCTCCACTGGAGTGCTCCGGAAGACTCAAACTCAACTGAACTGAACCTAAAATCGACTAACTGAAGACATAATCAGTTAACTAACTAAGGAGGGATCAATAGTGATTTTTTCATGCATGCCAGTCAGAAAAGGGCGCATGAGGCCACAATCAGTGGCATCCGGAGCTCTAACCCCCAGAAGAGTCAGCTAACTCAGGTGGACTGCACTGGAACACTCAATAGGTTTCTATAAAATAGGGAACTGACTGAAGTGGTCGTAAAATGATGCATGTAGGGCTTAAAAGGTGTTAGATGGATCCTGGATGACATCTGCACACCACTAGGGGGGAAATGAAATCATAAACAACTAGGAAAAATAAATAATGCTAGGTATAACAAGGGTGGAGTATTGAAATATCCTAACAAAAAGGATTGTAGAGCCTAAAAGAGGTCGTGAGACTCATCCACTAGCCAAGAGGTTGAGTAAATCAACATAAAACCAAGTCAATAAGAGGAAGGAAATGAAAAAGTTGATTGAGGCACTTTTGTGACAGTTTTGAGGAAAAGGTAGTGACCTTGCCTTAGTCTAATTTGTTTTTGTGAAGAAGACTGAATTACAACAGGAAGTGGCTATTATAAGCATGAGGATGTGCATTCTCATGATATGGATGTAATGGTTGGATTATATGCCCAACTAGTTCAATGTGTTGGGCCCAATGTGTAGATGCATGGTATAATTGACTAGGTACATAAGAGGTAGTAAGTTATAAGTTTGCAACACTTGGATAGTTGCACAACCTTCCTTATGGAGTTTAGGTTACAAAAACATAAGAAGGAAATTGTAGAAATAGTAGTTCATGATCACAACATAAGGAAACAATTGTGACAATGGAATCCAAGAGATATTTTTTGGAAAAGTTGGGAAAAGTTGCTTCATTCAAAGGAATTATTATGTAGTGAGTGGTTGCACAAGTATTAGGTCATTGATAGTGTGTAGTGGTTCAAGAAGCCAATTGTGGATGGATGTCAATGAGTTTGGGTAAAAAAATTGGAGGATAGTAGGCCCTTGTCGATTTTGGTGGGGACATATATGAGTTTTAGTGGAGGATTATGTAAGGGCATAGCCTTGAGAGGCTCCGAGAACCTCTGTCACATGATCACCTTGGTGGTCATTAATTGGAACAGATAGACATGACATAAGGTTTATGGATAAAAATTCTATTTTTGGGTGCCTTGAACCATCAGGAAGGAACACCATAAACATGTTGGGTGCCTTTGCATGAAGGAAAGGCACACCGCAAATATTGGTAACTCACATTAGTTGGATAGACCAAGATAATGTTGGAGGGAACCATTGAAAGCATGCCCGATCTGTGGCACATAACACACTCCTGGTGTAAATACACCAAGCGCCTTGGACTCTGGCGCATTAACACCAAGGGAGGAATCTGTCCTGTCTTCCGAGCTCGGACGTGATGCAAGGTACCAGTAAACTTAAACAAGGTTTTACTGCAGAGGAGATCCTGCATGTGGCCCTCTATATAGATATGCGCAAATGGTTTATTATGGATGGACGTGGTAACTTCATTTGGAATCCTTGGACCTTACTACAACACTCTCCTAGGTTGGCGACTTTCTTTGCAAGTAATCTAACTCTCTGTTGCACTCCCATGATGAGGCAGAGAGGCACTCCCCATCGTGGGAGTGGAGATCATGGCACATCCAAGAGGATCCAGGTCTGGGATGCAATGGATGGCTACACTGCTAGCATCTCCTTTCATGTTCAAGTGTTGATTGATGACTAGGAAGCTCACTTGGTCTCTAAGCATCTGGACTTTGGAAGGGACAGTGGTAGGATAAAATACCAGTGGATTGTCAAGAACATCATGGGAGACTTGATGGAAGACATGATAGAAAACCGGAACTCTGCCAAGGACACTATGTTGGATGCTAGAGCCAATTTGATACAGTTGGAAGAGAAGCTAGGAGGCCTTGAAGCTAGCTTCGACTGGAATAACTATGCTTTGGGGGATCGCTCGAGAGGAGTAACTGGGAGTGAGCGCGGTGCTGGAGGGAACGAAGCAGTTGGAAAGACCTTTGCGGAGGTGCCGGATTTTGAGCCCCACACAAGTCCGAAGCAGGGAAATTTCCCTGTGCCTTCGAACATCGGCTCATTTCTCAACAAAATAACTCTTGCAGAATACGGAGGAGACAGTTCTCCTAAGCACAAATCCAAAACACTGTCGGTGAAGCTCCCTACCCTGGACTCGGTGGATGATTTTTTTGAAGATGCCCGATTTTGGAGGAAGATCTAGACCTACCTCATGCAGAGGAAGACAACTAAGCTAGCCATGCAGGCCACAGGTTTGTTGTATAATTTCCAGTTCTTTTGCTATATTTTGTTTGCATTTTGTCAAAAAGACAGTATCTATGCATCATTTGCTAGGAACATGAAGTGAATTTCCGATTGGCCTAGTTTCCCTACACAGGGCAGGTGTCTTTTTTTACTAAGAACATATATCTCAGCATTTTTGAGTGCCTAGGGTGGTGGATCCATCTACTTGGGCCGCCATAGGATGAGGATTGCCATGTGTATTTTTTTTTTTAGTTTAATAGATAATTGCAGACTTACAAGAAAAATATGCATAACAACATATTGCAGTAAACCATAGTCATAATATATAAGATTCTTGCATACATGTTGGTTGAAATAGTGTGCATACCACCCCCATAATAGAAACTTCTTTATCTATTCGATTCAAATCGTAGTCAATCAACAACTCTTTTCCTGCAGCTATTGATTTTATTGTGCATACGAATACACGGTTTCCTTCATGCCCCTCAAATATGCAATCGGGTAGCTTATTTGTTGTTGCAGGTCGTGTACTGTTTATAAATCCTGAAATATTCCCCATTGCTTTTGACCTTCCGACAATATAGATTGATCCTCCTTTAAAATGATCACCGTCTTTTAGTTGTATGTAATTTGCAGCTACACCATATCTTCACATATTTTTGTATATTTGACTAGTTGTATCCAATCTGTGTAGTTGTAACACGGCCCGACATACTCCATCAATTCAGTTAATCTGTCGTCACAGACCTTTATGCCATCCATGGAAAATAGCCCCAAACCATGTAACGATGATGGAGCAATGTGGTATATCCTCTCGTTGACACAAAAATTAGTGTTTATTCAAGGAAGATCATTGGGTACCCATTGTTTCATTAGATCTTTATACCTCGAGGGAATCTCGATGTCTCCTATGCTCTCATAAGCATAATAACATGACCCCCCTTTAGCAAGAAAAAATTCAAAGTGTCTATTGAATTTTATTGATCTTTTCACCTCTAGTTGCTTTTCACCTGTTAGACCTACTAGATGTCTTCCTTTCTTCTTTTCTACCTGAACTTGCCTCACTTAACGAAGATAAATATGACAAATACTTTTTTGGTTATACATCATGTAACTCTCCATCAAATCAATATTATAGTTTCCAATTGTCATAAGGGATTTGACGAAACATCTTTAAGAAACCACAAGGTCATAATTAAAGACACAAGATCATAAAGGTTCCACATAAAACATAATTTAATATTAGGACGTCTTAAGGTGAGGGTTACACATGACACATAATGATGGGTAAGTTACCACAATCAAGAAGGGCGTTAAGAGAGGAGGGCATCTCAACAAGACTCAACCAGATTTGAACCTCGAATGAAGAGATGTAAATACTTCACAATTTTTTTCTTGAAAATGATGTGTTTGAACCAATTAAATTAATCCACTAAGCTATCACTTTTTACATATAAGACATGCTTAATAATAATTTAAATCGGAAAAATAGTGATTGTTAGGATCATTATTACTTTCTTAAGTACCCAGATGGGAGGCAAAGTTATATTTAGTAATATAAATTTGAAGACTCAAAATTGTAGTGGGTGAACCACTTGGGCATTATTAAGTATGATATATGTACCCTATCCAAGACATGAATTGATTAGGCTCTTCTTGCAATGGTCAAAGCCATACACAAGGCAAGCTACTATAAGATTGAATTCTACACTCAATGGATGAAGTAAGACATTGTTCATACAATGTGTGGCTTGTGTGAGGATTATACCTACAATAGTTGAGGAATCCCTTGAGTTGGAGTGTCACATGTGAGATATCAAGCACAAAATACAAATTACTAATGAACTGGAATGGTGTGGTTGCTTAGTTTTGAGTAAATTATGGCATAGAGTAGAGTTTAACATAATGTTAATCTACAAAAGTAGTAAGAACATAGAACCCTCGCTATAAAGCTCCATAGAAATATAGGTGCATAAAGGTTGAGGAGTCATATCATATATCCTCTATGCATATCTATATGATGTATATGTGTTACTATTTCATCTAAATGATGTTAGTGGCTATAAATCATGTTAGTTTCTATAGTTGAAATAAATATGACTAACTATTAAGCAATAAAATCCCCACTAAATCTTTAACACATTGCACTTTCAAACAACATGGAAACTATCATATTCACCTAAAATGAGACCTCCCTCCTCTTGTATGGTTAAATACACAAGTGGACTAGACTACATATGGTCACTGTTCGACACCTTCTATAAAGACAATGTATGTGTTATTATGATTAAAAAAATACAAATATTTTTGGGATTCCTCAGGTAAGTTAGTATTTATTTAATTATGGTGTTTTAATATTATGTTGAAAATAAATTTTATTCCAATTATATATTATTATATAAATTTATAATTTCATGACAAATATTTAATGTAGATAATTTTAATTGATATGTTAATAACTAGGTATGTAAATGACGTTGTATGTAAATGCTAAAAAGGGTGATAGATTTTAGAATTTTTTTTATAGAATTTGATCATTTGGATGTATTTGGTATTACTTTTCGAAGAGAGTATTATAAACAAAAAGGTCCCTTTTTTCTTGTAAAAAAAAAAAAAACTTCAAAATGTTAAACTCTACATAGTATTTTAAGTTAATAGTTAAAATCTCAAGATACCTAGGTGAACAATTTCTTAGATTATGATATTAATATAATATAATTTTGAACTTTTAAAAACATGCCAATCTATACAACAACTCTATGAAATATAAGTTTATCCTCTTAGCTATAAACCCAAGTACAACTTTACAAATACACAAGTGGGCTAACGAAATCTATTTTTATTCACATTCTGAGAGTGATCTTACTTAGATATGCAATATTAAGTAATCAAATATAAGGTATATGTGAAGCTTAGTCCCTATCCTTTTTAATATATATTAATATTTTTTGTTGTTGCTTTCTTTAAGAAGATAAATAATGATCTATTTAAGGTAGTGAGGGATATAGAAAATGCTTTATTGTTGAATGTAGGGATTAGGGATCCATACCTTTGCTCCATACGGGGATATGGGATGTTTTTTCCTATACCTACTATAACCTATATGTTTGTATCTATCAAAACTACCTATAGAATTATAACCGAACTAATTCAATGCCTAGTTGTGATTTGCTCATTGTTAATGCCATACAAATTTGGTTGGGAAATAAATTTTGATGGAAATTAAATGTAGTGTTGAAAAAATTAAAGATGGATATAATTATGATCATGTAGGTGGCTTTAATTTCAATCCAATAATTTAAAAAAAAAAAGTATTTGTATTTGAAACTTGCTACCATGCATATGTGTGAGTGAATATGTGTTTGCATGTAGGTGGCTTCAATTTCATTCAAGTATAGTTTTTATTGTATTTAACAACAAACATAAACAAAGTTAGTCATGACAATTTAGTTACTCTCACTTGGGGTTGGGAGGAAGTTCACATGCTCTACATAAGTGTATCATTGAGATTGACAAGAGTCACAAGTACGAAATGAGTCATCTAAGGAATTTGTTTTAAAATGGTACATTCTATTTAAAGCATAAAAAAGAGAGGAGAAAGAAAAACTCTTCATATCCTCTTTAAATAGTCAAAGAGGAAGATCCATGTCTTCTTCGATTGCATGTTCGTTCACTGAATTTATGGATACACTTGGAAAAATTTCCATGGACTAAGAGGTTCATGCAAAACCTAAGATGATGTTATAATACATACACAAATTAGAGGCCAATTTATCATATTTCATATTCAGATCTTGAAGCTTGGATTCCATAATTTTTTTCTTATATTTATAGTTTTCCATATGGATACTCAAGTATTATATCACTCGTTGCATGCCTTCCAATTGACTTGTCATTCTCCTTAGTATTCTTTTGATCTCAAAATTGTTATCTTAAGTGGTTTCTTTCTTGGCTGAGATATGTTCCATTTCAGGAAGCATACAATTTCTCCTAGAATTTGTCAGTATGGTATGGATAGATGCAAAATAGTAGCACATTAAGAATTGCCCAAGGAATCTTCTCCATCAAGCAGAAATAAAGTAAATATATAGCATAATACCAAAGAGACCAAGTGTTTACTTGAGGACAAAATTGTCTTGAGTCGCACATTTAAATACATGACCTAGGTGCTTAGGGGATAAGCCTCGGTGAGTATGGAGAGAGAATAATCATAAGATAATTGTTTGTTCCTGCCAATATTTCTATTTTATTAGCTACTGGATGTGAAGGATCTGGATCTAATTTTATGTTTAGGTGATTCTCTAATGCTAAGTGATTAGCTAATTCCAATTTCTTTGCTTAACACTAAGAAATTTAGCCTTGTCTACAAGCTTATAGGATGACCCAAACATGAGACCAAGGGTTTGTCCTTCACAAGTTGTATAACTAGGCATGTTGTTCATAATGCATCTAATTCAAAGGAACATGGTGCCATGCTATTACCTGTTTAGAATATTATGTTTGTTTGTTGCTAGATGAAAGAATAAGTCAGGTTATTTAATCACTCTTTTGGTTGAACTTGTAGAGTTATGTTTTATGTTACAATGATGTTAATTGTCACTGAATTTTGGGCATTTATTTTGGCCATGTTTGATCTAGAGTTTTTGAACTAACATTCCACTAGCCAGGCTTACAACTGAAAATATGATGGATGTGGTGCAGTGACTCCACCACAGCATAAAATATGATGCATGTACTTAGAAGGACTAAGCCTATATTACCTTACTGAAGTGGTATGTACAAGGAGGAGTCAATGCCCTTTATTGAGAAATGGTTATTCATGGTTGACTGCCATCTCAAAACTTAAGGGGGATATTTTGATACCTAACAATATTCAAATGATGCATGCATGTTAATTACATAACTAACCTTAGAACTGAGTACTGGTGAGAAATGTTCAAACTACGGTACAATACTAATATAATGCATAACATATCATACTGTTATACAAGTTATAACAATGATGTATACACGATGAACATGGCTATTGATACATAAAAATGCTCTTGACATGCGCATTCATGCTTGATCATTGCATTTATCCAACCAAAGAGTATGCATTTGAGACACAGTAAACACTACACAGAGACATCCACAAGAGGCTTTAAAACTCCTACCCAAAACCTCATGTTGAAGATGAAACAAACCCCCATCGTTGATATCTTACCTTCACTCTATGTGAGATTCAATGTTGGATTACAATTCTAGTTTTGTCTTCACAATATGGGAGAACAAGAGTTGAAAGAATACATAGGGAAATAACCCCAAATTAGGGAAATAACCCCACATTAGGGGAAAACCCCGTCGCAGTTGCATACAAGCACAGTGAAAGAGGAGTCAATTAGGTTTTATTCCATACCATTTTTCCTGACCGGTCTCTTGTTGATATCCTCTGACGCTTAGACACTCCAGTCCTCTAGTGGTTCCAGCCAACAGGGGTCCAAGTTTGGATGAGACAAGGGTATGGGGCCTCCTTTTTTGTTTTTTTTTTAATTTGATTTTTTAATAACTTTGTTTAATTATTTTTTTTAAATAATTTTTTTTTTTTAATTTTTTTTTTCCTTGGGCTTTGTATAGTTGGGCTCTAAGTATGTATTCATATTTTTGTTAAAAATGGGGTGCTTGAACTAGTGCCAAAAAATTGTTAGATGGCCTCCCTCCCTACTTAATAACAATCTAGTAGAAGAGTTGTTAAAATTAGGAAGGAGAAGCACTAATCTAGAAAGACCATGAATAAGAATTTAATATAAAAATAGTATCGTACTTTAAAGGGTTGAACTCATTATTCTTCATAACTGAGGCACATGGTACCAAAGAGTTGATCAAATCCTTGTTTGAAGTGGGATGACAGTATAAATATTTATGTAATTCAAGGAGTCCTTCATGCTTAAGTGGCAATTTTTTTGTGAGTCATATAGAAAACCATTGAGGGAAGACAAGGTTATAAGAGAAACTTCAAATGAATAAAAAGGAAGAGGAGCATTGAAGGAGATAAGACTTGAGATGATGGTGTATAGACAAATTCTAGATATTTATCCAATCCCATTAGTGGTGTCAAAATAATCCATTGCATCTCTATTGTGTGGAAAAATGAAAAACCAATAATGAAGTATGTCCTTGGAAAAAAGTTTCCACAAGAATGGACTATAGTTGTTGTTGTTGTTTTTTTTTTTTTTTTAATGAGATTCTTCTTGTGCATTGGCATTTGCACAAGAGTCATATAATATGGAATATGTTAGAGAATGATGGTGAGCATGGACAGGTGCAGTACATCGTAGGTGGATAGTAGCGATAATCCTAATTTCCATCGACGTTCATCATGCATGTCTTATCATCGTCATCATCATCATAATTGTCATCGTCATCATCATCATAATTGTCATCGTCACCATCATCACCATATTCATGATCATCCTCGTCATCATGATCATCCACATTGAAAACATCATCACATTCACTCTCCCTCTAGTTTAATCTCTTCATAATCACATTCACCATCCATGTTATTGGAGCATCTACATGGGTTTATTTTAGGTATATTGACATGATATAAAAAGAAACATTTGAATACCCTCAACCATGCCTAGTTATTTTGGGTGTTCCCGTAACCTTATAAGTCCTTTAATATTTTACATATATCTCTCCAAGAAAAAAATACATATACAACTCACCACACAAAATATTTCAATGTCTTCAACTAAATGTGAAAAAATCTTAATTGTGCCCATATCAAACTTTAACCAAATCTAATTAATCTTATTTAACCTAATGTTGATATGGTACATTTACGCTTAAATCACTTCGTTTTAGTCGAATCTAGCTAAAGAAGAAATACATGATAACTATTTTCATTGCATCTCGATGGACTCAGAACATAGAAATGAGTTTAAAATCACGATTTATAATTATTGAAGTTACAAAATTGCTAAGATTTTGATTTTTAAACTGAATTGTAGTAAAAATAGGGAGAAAACTCACTACGGTTTGATAACCCGTTATCTAGTGCAAAAATGGAAAGAAAACCAAAAGAAAGTAATGTAATGTGTAATGTAACTAACGAATATTTACACTATTATTGTGTAATGTAACTAACGAATATTTACACTATTATTGTGTAATATAACTAACAAATAATAACAGAATAAAGTAATGTAACTAACCTATTAAATAGTTGCAAAGTAACTTGGTAATAAATTATAAAGTAATGTGACTAATAAATATCAACAAAATAAAGTAATGGAACTAACCTATTAAATATTTTCAAAGTAATAAGATATAAAATAGTATAAATATAAAATAGTATGATTAAAGATAAATTAGTATGATTAACCTATGCAACTTAATCAAGGTTTAAAAGTTTACCAAATAAATTAGTAACATGACAACAAATGAAATGAAAGACCTCTCACCTGAATTGGCGAAATATAATCATCTTCATTATCTAAGAGCTTCTTCCCTTTAATCACCTAAATTTCCAAAGAAAAGTGAACCCATAGAAATATCAATTACCAAGGATTATTTTTCTCATTACCAGTTCTCAACAAATAAAAATGAATATCTATAACCATAAAATTCATACAATTCTCAAACCAAGCTTATTCCATTGAATCCCACTCACATATTTTCCACTTGGATTGTCTTTGTAAACGATGATGAAATCTTCATGTTCAATGTTGTGTGATTTAACAAACTCAGCCGCAATTCATTAATATGTGCTAATCAAATCATTCATATTGGGATGATTGATTCTATATATCACAAAAATTCCATACACCAATTCTCAATGTTTAGTTAGATCATAATTTAAAATTTAAATTATTATTATAAATATCATATCAAGAGCATCAAAAAATTAAAACACTAACATTAAATAGAGTTAGTTTGATTTCAATACAACCCTATATAGAATTAAATACATAAAATCGACTTAAGTACATACCATGTGCATTTCAAAATTTTGATATCAACAATCTTCTTCTTCATCCAACTCCTCATTTGTATCATTTGGTTCGGAGTTCATGTTGAAAGTATTGGCCATAAAAGCATCATCAGCACTATCATCATCTATATCATCATTTGAACCATGCTCTCCTTGTACATTTGGTTCGACTTCTTCAAGTTCTTAGTCCGACATATAGTCAATGTCATCTTCATCCATAACATTGTCTCCCACATATAATTCAACTTCTTCGACATCTACATCTGAAACATTAACTAACTACTCCTCTACCTCATCTTCTTCCATTACAGTATACTTTAACGACCTTCCTCTTGGATCATATTTAACAACATATGAACAACCCGCTCGGCCTAGAACCTCTGAGTAGAATACTTGTTCGCATTGGCTTGGAAGAACACAGGGCTCTAATCCTCCCTCAACATTCCTTGTATTAACCATGGTAAATCCGTTAGCATGTTCAATAACAGTTCTATCAGGATCACATTCATTCATTCGTATCCTATACCATTTGACGTCGAACAGAACTAATTTGAAGAAATTAAAGTCACACTCAAATATATCATCCAAATACCCATAGTATCGATTTTCATATTTTCAGGGATGTCTGCCACTCCTAGAGGAAACATTAGTAACCTGAAATATTGCAGTTATCCCACTATCAGAAGTTTTCATCTTTTCATCCAAATTTTTGATGCGAAATCTGCGGCCATTGCACCACATACCCTTGTGGTGTTTCAACTACAATATGCCAAACAGGTAAAAAGAAAACATATTCTAAATTCATAAACATATTTATACTTGGAAATTATGCAAATTAAGAAAAAAAAGGCCATATGCATCAATATGCAATATTAAAAAAAACTAAGTAATTAATGTATGGGTGAAAATGCTTTCTTGTTTATCTTTTAAACCATGTGTTAAATCAATTTCCCTCTGAGTAAGATTTGTATCCCGCTCTAGTTCAGCTTATTTGACCAATGTAGACACACCTTCCCATGATAACCTACCATTATTAGATTCTTTACATTGTTCAATCCATACCTTCATCCAATCAAAATTGTTTGCAATGTATAAAAGTATTGCATCCCACTCTGAACCAGTTGTATTATAAAAAAAAAATTCACATATAAGTACTTCGTAGGAATACATTCACATTAATAATGGATGACGAAGGAAGACTAAAAATTAAATAAGTACTACATACATAATAACAATAAGTCAAATGTATTATATATAAATATACACCATATACTTACATCTGACTTTCCTCATTCTACCTTTCCCCAACAGGTGCTTCCCTTCAAATTTGTTGATGGAGTTGGCATCCCAAATGCGATCCACATTAATACTTGCAGCTATTTGAAAACTATATTGAGAAATAAAAATCATGGTTTGATACACCATATATCCTTCTACCATAGAACCCGCTGGATGTGCTCTTTGCCTGATCAAATCCTTGAGTGATTTCAAGTTCCTCTCAACCATCTACATTGACCTTGTGTGTACAGGTCCACACTTTTCAATATTCTCAACTTGGTGTATGAGGTAGTGTTCTTGTGCATTAAAAATTGGCGGAGGTAGATACTTTTGCATTTCACACATTATACGAGGAATTTGTCTCCTCCAATACTTTATACCTTCTTGATCTATTTCTTTAGATGAAAACCATCCACAAATGATGAAAGAAAACCATAGGTTTCAACAAAAAAGTATATGTTACATTACAATTAAAACACATGCATGCAGTCTAAAATAAGTAATACAACGAATTAATGAACATATTCCACTTTGCATATAAATCACCGCTTACCTCATGTATTTTCCCATATCATATATAACTTGTTTAACATTGTTGTCAAAGTTTTCTGGGAGATCTAGAGGTAGAACATACTGTAACCAAAAAAAATGATCAATCATTATTTATTCCCAAATTAATTAGTAGAGAAAAAAAACACTAACAAGATGTTTCACCAGTATACAAATATATACACCAAAATAATTACCTTAATGAAGGTATGCCATTCATGAGTTTTCACCCCACCTGAATTCACCTTTCTTTGTTAGGATATTCTTTGTGTTTGAAGAAAATTCAGTGGGAAATTTGATGTTCTCAATAACCTCTTTTACATCGTTGCTTTGTTGCTCTGTCAATAACCATGGAAGGATGCTTATATTTTGGGCGTCTCCATCGCTATTTGAACAATTCACACTCTGCATTGCATGATTGGCCTCCTTAATGTCATTACAAACCTTGGTTATTTTTTCTTTATCTCTCCTTCCATCTAATATTTTCCATAAGGTATCTGTTACATTCTTTCCGATGTGCATTGTATCAAAGAGATGAACAATTTCTAGATGCTCATAGTAGGGGAGCCTGTATAATTGCTTGAGATAACATTTCATTCCTCGTGGAAGCACCTCATTATTTATTCCTTCAACAAGACCTTCAATATGAATCATATTTAAAGATATTAGAACAACACTTGTCAATAAGTAAAGCGATCAAAATGCATTAAAAATATAAAACATTTGAAACATTTCATGCATATGATACATAGACAATTTGATCCATACCTTGACGATCTAAATATGTTTTATATTGCTTCTTCCATACAGAAGGTGTCATTCTTCATGGTTTTGGTCTAGTCTCTTCTTTGCCATTGAAAAGTTGTTTTTAGTTGTTCGATACATGTGGTTCTTAGAAAAGAAGTGCCTATACTCATCAAACACCTCCTTTCATAAACTTATTGAACGACGAGATTTCATCTGAGGACCACAAACTAGACATGCAAAACTACCCTTTGTTTGAAGACCTGCAAGAGATGTATTAATTTGTATATCAATAATTTTAAGTATCAATAATGAAGGGATTATTTAAAAAACATGCATGATATAATTAAAATTCATAAAATTAAATACTATTGAAGTGCAGGGAAACATTATTATAACATACCACATAAATGTGTTAGCCCTGGGGCATCGTGAATTGTCCATACCAGCATCGCATGGAATTGAAACTCCCTTTGTGCATTTACTAGTCTAGAGATATCATACATAGTCAGACCCCTCCATAACTCTAGTAACTCAACGATAAGAGTCTCAATATATACATTCATATCTTTGACCTGGTATTTACCTATTTGATTGAACATACAATACATAATTATACACATGAGTAAATAAAAATAAATAATATATTATGTTATATAAAAACATAATTGAACATATATTAATAAACAAAAAAACATATCACGTAATTATGAAACAAACAACACAAACGAAATGTCAGCATGTTAACAAAAATTATTCTAAAAAAATTAATACCTGGAATAATCACTACCAACATTATGTGCTCCTTATTTATTGACATCCATGGAGGAATTTTATTGTTAATAAAAAAAAAAGGCCACACTGAGTTAATAAATATGAGCTCTCCAAATGGATTGACATGACTAGCTGCCAATGAAATCCTAAGATTACGAGGTTCTTCTTTAAACTCTGGCCCTCTTTCCTCTATCTTCATAAACATAGATACATCCACATGAATTCTAAGAACACCATCTTGACTTATATTCTTTGCATGGTAATCCATTAACCATGCTATGCTTTTGCACCTGAACAATTGCCACATATGTGGAATTATGGGAATATAACGAAGAACCTTGCGAGGCATCTTTTTTGTTACTTTATCGACTCGATATATACTCTCTTCACATTTTGGGCATTTTTCTTTCGATGCATGTTCTCTATAATAGAGAATATCATCATTAGGACATGACTGTATATCTTGATACTCCATTCCAACATATTTCAATATGGCATGTAAATCTCAGTATGTGCGAGGTAAAACATTTGACGGTGGTAACAGAAATTCACCTAATAATCTACAACATAAAAAAACATTTGATGGTGGTAACAGAAATTCACCTAATAATCTACAACATAAAAAAAATAGTACTTGTTAATGTAAAGAATATAAGTTATACATATTGCATAAAAATGTTACGGTCGATGATGATCAACTAACATTAAAAACAAGGGAAAAAAGGCAAGCTTTGTCGTCATGTACTAAATGTGACAAAATATATTGCATACCTTAGGAGTTGTGTGACACATGTGTTTGACAAACCATTTACAGCCTTTATGTTCACCGGCATCAATATAGCAAAGAGAACACTTGTTTCCAAGCCTTCATAAAATGGTTCACTAGCCCTCTAAAGTACAGGTATATCATAAGCACCATCAAATTGGTTACCATCATCATCCATTCCAACATTATTAAATGTCTCTTGGATACATCTATTTGTCCCATCTTCTTCAACTGTGTTATCGACATCATTATCTTCTTCCATGGGATCAATAGCTCGATCCTTAATATTATGTCCATGTTCTTGAACATGTGCTTGTAAAAGATACACCTATTCCTCATCCAACAATGCCCTAGGTGGACAATCTTTACAAATATAAAAATTAAAGTAATATTAGTGTATATAACAAATATTAAGCGTAGCAGTGCCAATACTATGGAGGGAAGAGAATAGAATGTGGCAAGACTGAGCACATGCCTCCACAAGTTCAGATAGGTTATGATACCACTGTTGTTAAATTTTGAGTATTAAATCACAATACTATAGGATCTTTGCTGAGAGAATAACATCTATAGTATATCAATGCATGACAATCATAATATGACAAGCATCACAAGCATCACAAGAATCAAAAGCATAGAGACAAGAGACACAGAGTTTCCGTGGGGAAAACCCTAAGGTGAAAAACCCCACAACTTCCTCAGAGATAGAGAGAGAAATGGCTCAACCAAAATACAACCAAATAACACTGAGATAGTCTCCTAGCAGATGATCCTCCTCCTCCTCACTAGTGCGCCACTTTTCAGAGAGAGAGATAGTTACTTTTCCGAGTGAGTAAAATAGAGATCTCCTATCTCTATTTATACTCAAATTTTTGCCCAGTGACCTACTGGGGACGACTTGTCTACTTGGATACATCCACATTATATTATATATTAATTAGGGCCGACCCCATAAGGTGGTCTAATAACCCATCGGCAAGTACACACACTTGCGACACTTGTCAATCCACATGACGACACTTCCTTATAGAGGAATAACACATCTCTTATAAGGGTACAATAAATATATATATAATACACAGATGAAATACATTCCGAAGTTACATATACATCAACACTCCCTCTTAACTAGGAAGGTATTTCTCGACACAGATCTGCTAGACAAGTATTCTTCTCTGGATCATCATCATCGATGCATCGTCATCATCATCGTCACTGCTGCTACTATCTCAACCAATCTCTGACTCTACTCGTCATAGGAAGTTCTACAGAGCCAGTCCTTTTTCATACCGGATGTAGGCCCACCACCTGCAGGTCTTCGTCATCACTGGCCATACTGTGGAATCCTCAGGACTTATTACGTGCGTCACAAAACCTCGAAAGAGCATCCCAGGATGTTACGGGTACACAACTCCGACCTGTAGGATCTCCCAGGGCGCTATTACATGTGACCCCACCACAAAACCTCGAAAGAGCATCTCAGGATGTTACGAGTACACAACTCCGACCTAAAATCTCCCAGGGCACAAATTACATGTGGTCCACCACAAAACCTAGCAAGAGCATCTCGGGATGTTATGGGTACACAACTCCGACCTGAAATCTCCCAGGGCACAAATTACATGTGGTCATGGCAAAACCTCGCAAGAGCATCTCAGGATGTTACGGGTACACAACTCCGACCTGAAATCTCCCAGGGCCCAAATTACATGCCATAGGACAAAACCTCGCAAGAGCATCTCAGGATGTTACGGGTACACAACTCCGACCTGAGATCTCCCAGGGTGCTATTACATGTCCTCCCAGAGCAATGTCTCGAAAGAGCATCCCAGGCTATTACGGGTACACAACTCCGACCTATAGGATCTCCCAGACATGCTCATCTGCACAACCTGATCCACGGCCATAGAGTATCAACCTGATACTCACCATACATCATCCTGATGTACTCATGATCGTTCTGATCATCATCACTGCAACGTCCTGCTGCATGTCATCTGGAGCAACATCCTGAAGCTCATCATCCATGATCATCCTGATCATCACTGCAACATCCTGCTGCATGTCATCTGGAGCAACATCCTGAAGCTCATCATCCATGATCATCCTGATCATCACTGCAACATCTTGCTGCATGTCATCTGGAGCAACATCCTGAAGCTCATCATCCATGATCATCCTGATCATCAATGCATCCACCTGATGCATACCAAGTATCTACCTGATACATATCATCATACATGATCCACCTGATCATTAATGCATCAACCTGATGCATACCAAGTATCTACCTGATACATGATACATATCACCATACATGATCCACCTGATCATACAATGTATCCACCTAATACATATACAGATACATGGTCCAAGCATCCAACATGATGCACATACATACATAAATGATCCACCTGATCATATCCAGCAGAAACCAGAACATCATCCTGATGCCCATTATCCAGCGCTTACATCCACAGCCATGTGAAGGATCCTCCTTCCAACATGCTTGGAATGGCTTCAGCAAATGTGTCCATCACTTCTTCCTCGAAGTGTCCTCGATCTGAAGAACGCCAAGCCTCTCTCTGAAGTACTCGAACTTCACTCTGGCTAGTGGCTTCGTCAGCACATCTGCAATCTGCTCATCCGTCGCAACATACAGAAGCTTCACAGCTCCTCTCTGCACCATATCCCTGATATAGTGATATTTGATCTCTATGTGTTTCGACCTGTCATGAAACACTGGGTTCTCGGACAGCTTCACACAACTCTGGTTATCACAGAAGATACCAGTAGCCTCCAACGGGAGATCAAATAACTCAGACAGTAGCTTCCGTAGCCATACTGCCTCACAACTAGCTGAGCAGGATGCAACATACTCTGCCTCAACTGTACTCAGTGCTACGCAGGACTGCTTCCTGCTAAACCAAGAGATCACACATGATCCCATACTGAAGCAACACCCAGATGTGCTCTTCCTATCTGCAGCACTGCCAGCCCAATCTGAATCAACATAACCCTGCAGGTTAAACTTTTGATTCGCCTCATACCTGAGCCCATAATTCACTGTACCCTTCAGGTACCTCAGAACATGCTTTACAGCAACCAGGTGAACACTCCTCGGATCCGTCAGGAACTGGCTCAATGTGTTCACAGCAAAGCAAATGTCTGGTCTAGTGTTCATCAGGTACATCAAGGACCCAATCATCTAACGATACATAGAGACATCAATCGGATCAGATGAAGCATCACATAGAAGCTTCAGATTCGATGCCATAGGTGTGGCCATGGCCTTGCAATCCATCATCCCGAATCTCTTCAGGATATCTACTGTGTACTTCCCTTGACCAAGGAAGATTCCACCTGCATTCTGCCACACCTCCATACCTAGGAAATAGTGCATCATTCCCAAATATTTCATGTCGAATTCAGCTGCCAGCTTTCTCTTAGTATCTGCAATCAGTCTGTCATCTCCTGTCACAAATAGGTCATCAACATACAGGAGTAAAATCACTGGATTCCCTTCCTCAACCTTATATTAAAGGTTGGAATCTGCTTTACTCTTGGTAAATCCCAAGCTAGATAGAAAACTGTCCATCCTACCATACCAGGTTCTGGGAGCTTGCTTCAAGCCATACAAGGCTTTCTTCAATCTGCACACATATGACTCCCTGTCATGTATTTCAAAACCGAGTGGCTGTTCCACATATACTTCCTCTTCTACTACACCATTCAAGAAAGCAGTCTTGACATCCATCTGGTGTATTTTCCATTTCATTGCTGCAGCCAGGGCAAGTACTGTTCTGATGGAAGTATACCTGGCTACAAGTGCAAAGGTTTCTTCATAATCTATTCCTTCTTTCTGAGAGAAACCACGAGCTACAAATCTTGCTTTGTATTTTTCCACACTGCCATCTGCAGCGTGCTTGATTTTGTAGATCCACTTGGAAGTCACAACAGACTTCTCTTTAGGTCTTGGGACGACATCCCAAACATCGTTCTTCATTATTGATTGGTATTCCTCAACCATAGCATCCTTCCATTCTTTCTTTTCTGCTGCCTCTTCATAACTGGAAGGCTCTTTGTTCATAATGTCACAGAGTAAAGCAACATAACTGGTGTGTGATCTGGTTCTCTTCTTTGCTCTGTGTTCTTCTTCTGGAATGCCAAATCTTTCTGCATCATGAATGAGCTCTCTAGCCCATACAGGTTTCCTCTTGTGAGAGTTGTCCTCACGGGGTGGATCTACAAGTTCTTGTGGATCTTCAAACTCACAAACAGTTTCTGGAACTGCTTCAGTCATGGTAGTGTCCTGAAATCTTGTTTCCTTAGGTTCTTCATAAACTTCGGTAGGTGCCTTTCTTGATTTGATGAATGCTGAGTTTTCATCAAATGTTACATCCCTACTGACATCAATTTTCTTGAACCCTGGAAAGTATATTATGTAAGCCTTCGAGCTTTCACTATAACCCACAAAGATGCCCTTCTTTCCTGAAGGATCTAGTTTAGTCCTCTTTTCTTTTGGGACATGAGTATATACTGGACAACCAAATATTCTGAGATGGCTGACTTCAGGTTTCTTACCAGAAAAGATCTCTTCTGGTGTCTTGTTGTCCAATATCTTGTGGGGTGTTTTGTTCTGCACATATACCGCTGTTCTAGCTGCTTCTGCCCATAGATGCATAGGAAGATCATGGTCATGCAACATTGCCCTTGCTGCTTCCATGATAGTTCTGTTCTTCCTTTCTGCAACTCCATTCTGTTGAGGATTATAAGGAGCAGTCAACTCCCTCTTAATCCCTGAATCACTGCAAAGCTTCTTGAAGTCATTTGAGGTGAATTCTCCACCATTGTCAGATCTGAATGTCTTGATTTTCTTGTCAGTTTGATTCTCCATCAAGGTTTTGAATTCCTTGAATTTATCAAGCACCTCATATTTTCCCTTCAAGAAGTATACCCAAGTCTTCCTGGAGAAGTCATCGATAAATGATACATAGTAAACATACCCACTCAGGGAGTTGGATGACATAGGGCCACATACATCTGAGTGTATGATTTCCAGGATGTCTTTTGCCTTGCTTTCACTGCTTGGGAAATCCTTCTTAATGTTCTTACCTTTTGCACATCCTTTGCAAACACCTTCATGTTTGGTCTTGATTTCAGGAAGACCCTCTACTGCCTTGCTTACAATTGGAAGTGCCCTATAGTGCATATGAGCAAGTCTTCTATGCCAAAGTTCACTTGGCTCCATGGATTCATGTACCATGGCATGTTCAGGTTGTCCCTTCAATTTATACAAGCCTCCCTCTTGCTCTCCAATCACTACTACATCATCTATGGTCTTTCCCTTTGGCCACATTAGGACTTGGCCATCCACAAATGCAACCCTCATACCTTTTGCATCCAATGCAGAGATGGAGAGTAAGTTCTTCTTGAGCCCAGGTACATAAAGTACTTCTTTCATCTTCAATGATTTTCCAGAATCTAGGTTGTAGGAGGCTTCACCACTTCCTTTGATTGGGTATTGATAATCATCCCCAAGTTTCACCTTATGGGGTGATTCATGTTCAGATAGGTTCACAAAGGATTCTTTAAACCCAGTCATGTGTTTGGAAGCCCCACTATCAATCAACCAATCATTACTTCCATGGGAGATGGTACCTGTAAGAGAAGAAATTAGAACATATTCTTCTTCACTTGATGAGTCATCATCACTACTACTTTCTGCCCTAGCCTTCTTCTTTGGACGTTCATCATCTTCGGCAGCATGAGCATGAAACCTTCTTTTGCTGCCCTTCTTCTTCTTACTGGAGTTGTTGTTATTATCCCTTTTGTTCTTGGGACAATCTGAAGCAAAGTGACCCTTCTCATTGCATGTGAACCATCTTAGGTCCTTCTTACTCTTTTGATGGAATCTTTTGTGGTGAGAGTGATCCTTCTTGGTTTTGCTTCTCTTGGTGTGAGCTGCAAGAGCTTGATCTTCTCCTCCCATCTTTTCCTCACGAGCTATGAGTCTAGCTTCTTCTTGAGAGCATTCTTCCCTCAATCTATTGAAGGAGATCAATTTCTTCCTTGCACAAATTCCTTGAATAAAGGAATCCCATGACCTGGGTAGGCCATTCAGAGTGGTCATCACCACTTCACCATTCTCCACCATTTCATCCACTGCTTCTAGTTGTTCCTTGATCTGGGAGACCCTTGAAAAGTAAGATTGAATGGTTTCTCCATTCTGAAACTTCACTGCTTTCAATTGGTTCCGCAGGGTCATCTTCCGATTTATGTTCTTTCCTTCAAATAGCTTGGTCAAGGATTCAAACATCTCTTTGGGTGTCTTAAGAGAAGACACATGAGGTATGAGATGGTCTTTGATAGAATCAGCAATGATTCTCTTTGCCTTGACCAAGTTCTTCTTGTGCAATGCCTTGGCTTCTTCATCCTCTGGGATAGGGATGTCTTCTTTCACATATGAGTCCAACTCATTCTCTTCCAGGATTAACCCAATCCTATACTTCCAGGCTCGGAAGTTGTCAGCCCCTTCAAGCTTATCCTCAAGCTTAGTGTGGAGAGGCATCTTTAAGAGTAATTCAAATGGAAATAGAAAAGGTTTAGGACTTACCACTTGAAGTGCTGAAAACTGGATCTGGTCCCGGATTAGGGTTTGTTAGAGAAACCCTAAAAATTCAAAATGTGAATTTCAAAATTCTGAAAGGATAAAAAGATGCACCTTGGAGAGCTGATCAGCCTAGTACATTCAGAATTTGAGATCAGCAAAGTCTTGCCCTTCAAAATTGCCTTTTTGTCCTCCCGGGTTCATTGGGGAGAGCCCTGAATTAGGGTTTGAGTTTCCCGGAGATCTACCCAGCCAAAAATCTCGATCCAAAGCTCTAACCTTCGATTTTTGCAAGGAGCTTCCAGCTGTGCCTTCAGTTTCCAGAAATTCCTATTTTTGTGGAAACCCTAATTTTTAGGGCCAAATCTGAAAATGCTCGGAACTGAATTCTGATTGGACAAATAGATGCGCCTTGATGAGTAGATCCAATCTACTATACTGAATTTCAAAAATTTGTGGAGAGAAACCCAATAAACAAGGAATACAAGCTTCCTTCACTGCAAAATGTCTTCTTCTCAGTTAAGCTGTGATACCATGTTAAATTTTGAGTATTAAATCACAATACTATAGGATCTTTGCTGAGAGAATAACATCTATAGTATATCAATGCATGACAATCATAATATGACAAGCATCACAAGCATCACAAGAATCAAAAGCATAGAGACAAGAGACACAGAGTTTCCGTGGGGAAAACCCTAAGGTGAAAAACCCCACAACTTCCTCAGAGATAGAGAGAGCAATGGCTCAACCAAAATACAACCAAATAACACTGAGATAGTCTCCTAGCAGATGATCCTCCTCCTCCTCACTAGTGCGCCACTTTTCAGAGAGAGAGATAGTTACTTTTTCGAGTGAGTAAAATAGAGATCTCCTATCTCTATTTATACTCACCTTTTTGCCCAGTGACCTACTGGGGCCGACTTGTCTACTTGGATACATCCACATTATATTATATATTAATTAGGGTCGACCCCATAAGGTGGTCTAATAACCCATCGGCAAGTACACACACTTGCGACACTTGTCAATCCACATGACGACACTTCCTTATAGAGGAATAACACATCTCTTATAAGGGTACAATAAATATATATATAATACACAGATGAAATACATTCCGAAGTTACATATACATCAACAACTGTTAAATTCCCCTTAGGGAAGATAAAGAGATTGGATAAACACAAATCCAATGACACAAAGATGCAACACAACAAAGACAAAGAGATAGTATGAAATCACGTTAATTCTCATTAATCAATGTACAATATATACATGAGAATTCCTCTTGGTTTTGTCTTCCAAGAGGTCTCTTGGACTTCCCAATGACCATTCACTAACCCTAACGGATTGGATTCCAACATTAATAATGATAAATTATGATAGTTGTAAGGTTTTGTAAATGGTATAGAAGCTAAGTGAGTGATTATGGGGAAATTTCTACGGTCAAGGTGCTTGAGAAATAGGAGTTTTGGGATGAGCAGTCTTTTAGCAAGTCCTCATGACTAATTGGAAGTCTAGAGGTGACAATTGATACTATGTGATTTATTTCACTTGTTTTACCACTTATCATGGAAGATGAGTTGCATTGAATGACATAATACTCTATGCAATTAATATTGAATAATGATATTTCATATATTGAATTGTGAAATCTTCCTACATGCTTTTCTCTTAAAAATGACAACATAGCTTTAAATAAATTTACTTATTAATCTACACATTTAACCTTAAAAAATGATATTTCATATGTTGAACTAATGAAAAATCAACTCGACTATTGTTAAGTGCATTTGAGCTATAATAGTTTTGGAACGAATTACTTTCTAAAAAAGTCTTGCCTATTGGATACGGATGTTGAACATGACTATTAATAATATGTAATTCATTTAATTTCAATTCTACTTTTTCACTTCTATGAATATAAACTATTGTTATAAATATGAAGTAAACTATTCAAACTCTTATAAAATTTATTATGATTAATAATCAGATAAAATTAATCAAATCAAATAACTTAATACTTTGTATAATTAAAATATTAACTAATTTTAGCAAAATTATTTTTTAACATATTCAATGGGTGTCAAAACCAAAGGTACAATATCATTTAAGATAGATTAAATCTAACCAATGTTGTAAAATGTAAAATTAGTAAAGAAAGTTGAAAGCAAGATTTTAAAATAATGAAATTAATTAGTAAAGAAAGTTGAAAGCAAGATTTTAAAATAATGAAATTTGATGTTTTTTATGTTAATGTATTTGTATAGTAAATTATTATTATTGAAATTTTTTAATAGTAAAAAAATTGTATAAATTATTATATGATGTGGTTATTGTAGATGTTTTGTTTTGGCAAAGTGATTATTAGTTTTTGTTAAGTTTAGAAAATAAGAAAGTAAATAAATTTTAAGTTAAATATATAAAATAGAAAGTAAATGTAATATCACAACAAAATAAAAGAATTTATAAAATTTGTCATATTAATAAGTAAGTAGTTGTTTTCATATAGTTTTAAGGGTTAGTTCAAGTGGTCATGAGCTAGACATGAGATTTTTCCTCTCAAAATTGGGGAAGTTACGGGTTCAACTTTCCCGATACCCTCAGAGTTTGGCTCCCTAATCAAAGCTAATGATTTACCATGTTTACCATCCATAAATCATGAGAAGAATTTTCCACTTAACAAAAAATAAAATAAATGAAATTTATTTTTAGTTTAAAAAATCAATTTAATAAATTACTTTTAAAAACACTATGAAAATTATAATATGAAAATGAATTAGTACAAATTAAAAACACTTTTACTATAATCCATTTCATGTTTTGGTAAAGACTAATAATAAAATATATATTATTGGACAAAACAATACAAATATTAAAACTATATTCAATTGATTTTAAAAAGTGATGAGTTAAAAAATATTTAACATCACCATACCATAAAGGTCTACATTACCAAGACCACATTGTCATTTTAACATGGAAGATCATTGGCCAACCCCACAATGCCATTTGAAGTCATGGGACAAGATCACACTATCAATTAACATGGAAGGTCATAATTGCCATAAAGAGACTCACTCCCATCTTAAGACCAACTGGGATTGACTACTTAACTCATTTCATTTTAAGATCTTGGTTGGTCTATGTTCAATGAATGATTGAACATACTTATTTATATAAACATGTATATAATATAAGGTTTAAGACTTTGTTTTCTCGAGCCAAAAAAGGTTCGAGAGAGGAGACTCATCTTAATGATTTTACCTTTGTGATGTAAAGATTTTTTACTTCTTAATGTGATGTAAAGTTGTTAGTTCCTAGGTAAAAACTATATGTTTCACCTTATTTTATTTTCCTAATATGCGAAAATCAAAAGAATTTTTCCATTTTACTTATCCAATCTATCAACTTTATATGAATATGAAATAGAATAGAGATGGCTTTATGGTTTATATAAGTAATTACGCTTTTATTTTTTAGGGTGTTTATATACACTCAAGGATGTCGATACAATTCATTTCATTATCCTCTCGTTAAATTGCAATACTTACTTTTCTTGTGATGTGAGTTACCTATACACCTTGATCAATTATTTTGACTTGATTAATTATTTTGACTAAACAGGTAGTGATACAAAGAAATCAAAGGTATCTTTAAATTTTTTGAAAAATATTATTAATTTGTTTTTATTTATTTAATGTATTTTCATATGTATTGAATTCAGATTGGCCTATAAGTCTTGATAAGACTAATTATATGAGGAAAACATTACCTAATGGCAATTCTATTCCCTTTCATAGTTCCAGTTTAGAACTCAGTTCCAAAATTATGTTCAGTTAATGGAGCTTAGAGTTTTATTGATGGTTTCTTTGGACAAGGGTGTTCAAGACTAAGTTTTGGAGACTCAATACTAATGATCAAATGGATGAAGAATTAACAACTAATTCATTAAGTGTTGGATTGCAACCTTTGTCATATTTTATCGAATTGAATTCACACTTGTTTAACATGATATCATTCACACGTCTTTCGAGAACTAAATAGTGAAGTTGATATACTACCGAAGTTGGGTCTTCGATCAAGTGCAAGGTCCTTATGGATGGAGGAAACCTTTCATGAGATTTCAACAAAATCAAGACCTACATTTTGAATGAATTCCCTGAAGATCCAATTTTATGGATAGATTTAATTGTGGATGTCATATTGCCAAGATTATTGGTTAAACATTATATTGGAATACTATACTATAAAAATCGATAAACTATGTGGTGAATTCAAGTTTTATAACCTAGAGGATGTATATGATGATGATCAAATTCTTGGGTATAACATTGTTATACTTCATGTTTTTGTAACAGTTCTTGAGGCACGTAGACAATGTGTTTTGTCACCTAATGTGTTTTGTATAATTTTAGTGGAAGTATCTTTAACGTGTCAGGGGTCTGAGCATTAGGGGTAAGGGATTAATATGGGATAATTAGAGGTTATAGATAGGGGTATTAATTAATGGTTTAGGGGTTGATAAGGAGTCAATGGCTAATAGCTTAGGGGTTAATAGGTTTTTGGCCATCCAAGAGTTAAGTGTACTTAAGAGTTGGTGTTCTATATCAATCAGCCAGTGTGGCTAATATCAAGAAACAAACACAACAAATCAATGAGGAATTTGCATTTCCTTATAAACATTTACAAAAACAATATGCAATACAAACACATATAATGAATAACTTACTAATGGATGATATTCATGCCCACCTTCAGCATGTCCATATATACTAAAATGTCTTTTAGCTGTTGTTATTAGAAGTCTCCTTATCTTCAAACCCTTGAATCTTTTACAAGGGAAGTAACATTTTCGATCCTTCGAAACCCCTGATGTATATCCCAGATCTCCTAATTGGCCAGCTACTTGAGGAATGTTATGTGACATTTTTCCTCACAAAATACACTCTATAGCCTTTGAAAACCGTCGCAGGAATAGCAACAATGTCAAAGCTATTATATATTTGGTTGTATTGATGGAAAAAAGAAATAATTACTTTTAGCGTCGGCTTTCTGACACTATTTTTTGGAGACCGTTTGATATCCGATGTTACATCGCATATCCGATGAAAGCCAGGATTTTTAAAAAAATGCAAGTAACTTCCGACAGTTTTTCCCATTTTCTTCTAACTGTCGGATTGCACCGTCGGATTTTCTGCCCATATGAGTTAGTGCTACATACTTTTAATGCAAATCCACCAAATGGATGTCAAGAGTTCCTTTTTAAATGGTGACATTCATGAAGAAATTTATATGCAACAACCACATGGTGTCATCACCTTTGAAAATTCAAGTGTGTTATGTAAGTTCAAGTCCTTGTATCGTCTTAAACATGCACCTAGGGTTTGGTACAAGAAGATTGATACTCATTTCTTGAATAGTACCGGTTTTAGATGGTGTCATTCTAATACAAATATGTATGTTTAATTCTTTGAAGATGATGTTCTTATAGTTGTTCTTTACATGGATGGTTTGATTCTCACAGGTAGCCATACTTTATTAATCCAAGAATTAAAGAATGATCTCAAGCATAATTTTGAAAGACAATCTTAGGCCTACTACATTATTTTTTAGGTCTTCAGGTCTAGCATATGTTTGATGGTATCATTTTTCATCCTAAGTATGATTTTGATTTGCTAGCTCAATTTCATATGAGTGATTGTAAGCCTCCACCAACACCATTTCAGCTAGGATTCAAATTAACAACTGAATGCAAATCTCCTCTTATGAATGTGACACTCTATCAGTAACTTGTTGGTAGTTTGATTTACTTGAATCATAGCAGGCCTGATATCATGTTTGTTATTAGTATGATGTCCAGGTATATGCAAAATCCTTATGACATTCATTGGAAACAAGATAAAAGTATTCTAAGGTATCTTCAAGGCACACTCAATTATGGTGTTTTTATTCTAGCAAGGCTTCTATTTCACTTCTTGGTTATATTGATTCTGATTGGGAAGGAGATACCACTGAAATGAGATCTACTGAAAGATATGTATTTCCTATTGGTTTATGTCCAATTTTATAGTCTAGTACGAAGTTTTCAGCACTTTCTCTTTCTTCTTGTGAAACAACGTATGTGGAAGCTAAGGAAGCAACTAAAGAAGCAGTTTGGATCTAGCATGTCCTCATTGATATTGGACTGGTTCAAAATGATCCTACTGAGCTAATATGTGACAATCAGCATTTGATTCATCTTTCTTATAACCTAGTGTATCACTCCAAAACCAAACACATTGACTTTGACACTCATTACATTTGGGACCTGGTTGTAGATGGTGTTATTATTTTGGAGTATTGTCCCATTAAACATCAAATTGTTGATATCTTCGCCAAATCCATGACATAGGTGAAGTTTCTCCATCTTCACAATTATTTGCGGATGAGGAAAGTTATCATCAATGCGGTATGTTAACATAATGACATCCCTATAGTCAACATTAAGGGGGAGTATAGGAATGTGGTTAATGATTGTCTAGTGGTTTCATTTACAGCTGTACAACCTAAGGAATTTTTTAAACACAATGAGTCATACTTAGACTATTGGTCATTTTATTCTTCAAAAACTCACTAACTTATAAAGTGATTTTATCCCACATTCGTCGTTGGATATGTTCTCATATCCATCTACCCTATATAATAGAGGTGAAGGAGGCTTGATTGTATAATGTTGTGTGATATGTGCATATGTGAATATTTCAAGAATTGTAAGTTGGTGAGTTTACTTGAAGAATAAAAGACTTACTTCTGTGGATGTTTCCCCACCTTGGGGTTTTACTACATAAATCGCATATCCTCTCTTATCTCTCTTTTTGGTTGTTCTTACTATTTTGTTTCGATGTTTTATATAGTAGTTTAGATAGGTTAGATATTTTAGTTATATGTTATTACATATGTTCGTGATATTACAAGCACTTATTGCACCTCAGCTAAAACCCTCTCTCAAGAATTTTGTGTCATATTTTCCTAGTCTTCTGCTTAAATGATAGGACTCAACCCCATCATTGTGGAACATCACATTGACACATGGCTTGATGTTGACCTTGCGCACCAAAAACAATGCCCTATTCATCCTTCCAAAGCTCTTATAATTAAATCATAAATTAATAAACTTCAGAATGCAAGATTTATCTACTTGATTACATATACCACATAGGTATCCAATCATGTCCCTATCAACAAAAAGAAAGGAATAATTCATGCATGTATTGATTTTAGATACCTTAACAAATATTTTCCAAAAGACACCTACTCGACCCCCTTCATCGACCAACTTATCAATGCATGTGTGGGTCATGAGGTTCTATCATTCATGGATGGATTCTCAGGTTATAATCAAATGCGAATTTGTCCTCAATATGAGTACAAAAAATTGCCTTCACAGCCCCTTGGGAACCTTTTCCTATTGAGTCATGCCCTTTGGACTCAAGAACATTGGATCCACTTTATTACATGCCATGATATACTACTTCCACGACATGATCAATATTATGTTGTCATATTGTTACACCTAAAATATTACCATCCTGAGATTCAGTGTATACATCCCTAAAGTTTACTTGACTAAGTTATTGGCCTGGAAGAGATATAACCGGTTTATACTCGGTTTTGAGAGGTCGTCACAGGCTTCCCTCATGCAACCTACGACATCGCATCTTGCTCTCTTGAAGGGTGCAACGATGTCGGTTAATGGACCAAAATAGCTCCTTCGAGCCCATTCTCGAAGCTAGCTAACATGGATCTTTATCCCTGACATTTTGGGAGAGCTGGCACTCGGTTCCTAACCTCTTGGAAGGATCCCCTATCTCTCTCCTACCATATCTCAACCTACCCTATCCATACCCTATCCACTTAGTCCAATATAAGTTAAGCTCACTCCCATTCCAAAGGGAGGAAGTCTATAATGTCTACATGATGGTGAAATCATCTTAGAGAGATCTCTACTCATCCATTGAGAGACTCACACTTCCTTGGGAGGATATGGCATTGGCTTGCATGGATAAGGATTGCTTCGTTAAGATCTGGTTGTAGTTGTTCTCTTCTATGTACTTTGCCTATTTTTTACAGTAATATAAATGCTTTCCACCAATATTGTTGTGTTGATGATATTGTGTAGTTTACCTCCTTAACTGTTTACTTATATATGTTATCATTCAGATGCTTTTACTTGTTTGTCTTGTTTTATGTATCTTGACAGATCTTTCAGCTTAGATCTGACGACCACAAGGCGTGGAACAACATCTAGGAAAAGGGACTACAAACTTAAGGTAAGACATCTGATAACTTTATCCTTAACTAGATATAGGAAAGTCATTTATAGTCTGTTCTATTTGTTCTAGACTCACATTGAGCTAGGGAGATCTAACTCTCGTCCACTCGAGTGGATTTTCCATCAAGCAAATCTTGCGACCATACTGGGGAAGAACGTTGTTTTGTAGTTTTCAATTTGAATGTCATTTTCGGTTGATTTCTTTTTACAAGCCATTTCATTTGCCATCTGCCTCCTGAACTGGTTTCACCATCAGATCTTCACTTTGAAGAGCTTGATTACCTTCCTTTGAGTTTGTACTTTGTAATATCCCTTTTTCAAATTTTATTAAAATGCCCAATTTTCCACTTTTTTCCCAATTTCGACCTTTGACTAGTTTTACTGTTTTGACCTCCAAATCAACCCAAATGCTCCCAAATCTTCTGTAGGAGTGTATGAATGGTATTTAGACTTGAATATAAGGTTCAGGGATGTTTTATGGCCCTCCAAATACTGCTGCAAACTTGATTTGTATTCTGATCAATATATGTAATTTTGACTAGTAATTTGTGCATCAAATCCCCCTCGGTAACACTGCCAATGGCCTTCCAAATGCCTCCAAACTCCCACAAATTTATGAACAGAGGTATATAATGTGTTAAGTATGTGATTAAGGTCTCATATGCACCATTAATTGATTTTTAATACTGTTCTAACTCTCTCACATTCAACAGCAAAAACCCCCAATTTGACCCTTGGGGAAATGGCACTATTTCACCTCCCAATACAACTAAACTGAGTAAAAATGCTTCAAATGCTCAAGTACAGTACATGAAACTTGTATAAGACATCCATGGCAATATATTTATCACAAATATATCAGATAATCATCCATACATTCGAAATCATCATCAATACATTGGCTCACAACAAGGTAGTGGGGAAATGGCATTGTTCTTCCATTAAAAATGAGATTTATACATTTCTACTTGGAATTTCGACCTGAAACTTTTTGGAGATGAAGAACAGAGTATTTAATTCATATTACAAAAGAAATGGGGCATTAGAAGCTCCCCCAAAGAGTACAATAGCTCACCAAAAACGCCCTCCCTCAAGGAGCATGAATATGCCTTCAAAACTGGAAACGGTGGAGAGAAAGTGCTGCACTAAACCAAACCATGAAACTTCCTGTAGCTGATACCTGCAAATACAAACTCCATTAAAGCACCATGAAAGACCTGAGTGGCCTCTCCAAACACCAACTTGGATGGGAATCTTTCACCCTCGAAATTGGCTAAGGCAAGAAACTAGTCATCCACTAGCTCTCTCTTCACAAATGCAATTTTTCTCAAATCATCAAAAGCCATTCTCATACTTGATTTCTACATTTTATAACCAACATTAGCCTTCAAGGGGTCGAAATCCTCTCAATAGATTCAATAATTTTCCATTTAGAAAATATTCCTCATTTGCCACTTGTCTCCTAGTTCCAACCTTCCATCTTCTCCCAAATTCGAATTTGAGTCTCTTTAGATTCCTCCAACTCCATGAGCGCCTTCTTGAGCCTATTTTTGGGGCTGACATGTCATAATGGTCAGGTGTAAGAAGTCAGGTCTGAATTTTGTCATAAAATGTCATAGATGCTTCATTATTGTTGTCATAAAACTAGGGAATCTAGCCCATGTGTCCACTAGTCTCCAATTTGACTCTTCCTCTCCCATGGAGGTTACTATTCCTTCCCATTTCGACCTAATATGCTCAATGCCATGTGTTATGACTTACCAACTCACCCAAGAGTGTTCACCTTCCCATGAATTCGAATTGGCAAGAGAGAGCTGCCATGTGTCATTGAAAAATCAAGCTAGTGTGGGTCCCACCACCTCCATATGTCTCCAAAACCACTTGCCACCTAGAATTTCTTTTGAATTTATTTATTCATCATATTTATTAAATTCTTGAACCCTTCTAATGTCTAAATATCATTTATTAGTTTCCTTATTACCATCCCACATGTGCCCATCCAACCTAGGAAACTAGTAGGATTGATGGGATTGTCTTACTATGCACTTATTTGAATAGGGACATTACAGTCCTCCCCACCCAAGATTGCTTGTCCTCAAGCAATTTCAAATTTGGATGCTGCAAAATCTTCTCCTCTTCCCATGTGGCATCTTCATTTGGTAAGTCCTTCCATTGCACTAAATATTCTTTGATGATTCTACTCCTCAACCTTCTTTCCCGTGTCTTCAAAATCTTTTCCGGAACAAGTGTGAGCTGACCTTCATCATCCAAAGGAGGAAGTATTTCTGAAGTGATGATTTTCTGACCAAGAGCTTTCTTAAGACAAGAAACATGAAATACATTGTGGATTTTACTCCCTTCCGGAAGTTCTAGTTCATATGCTACTTCTCCAACCTTCCGCACTACCTTGTATGGCCCATAGTACCTTGGTTTTAATTTTTCTGCTCCATTCTTTTTGAGAGATGTTTGTTTATAGGGCTGCAACCTTAAATATACTAAATCATTGACTTGAAAGGTTCTCTCTTCTCTATGTCTATCAGCATATTGTTTTTGTTGATTTTGAGCAACCTGCAAATTGTCTTTCAAGAGCTTTAAAATTTCTTGGCTCTCTTCCACCCAATCTTTAGCCTTTGGGGCTCTACTATCACCAAATATAATGTCAGCAAATGTAAGTGCATCATAACCATATAATGATTTGAAAGGAGACATTCCTATTGACATATGATAAGTGGTGTTGTAGCAAAACTCACCCAAGTGTAGCCATTTTTCCCATGCTTTTTGCTGCCCTCCCACATAGTTTCTTAGGTATCCTTCCAACCATTGGTTTACCCTCTCTATTTGTCCATCAGTTTGTGGATAATAGCTGGTACTTGGAGTCAATTGAGTGCCTACCAATCTAAAAAGTTCTTGCCAAAAAGCACCCATGAATCTACTATCTCTATCACTGACAATGCTCTTGGGGAGCCCATGCAATCTGAAGATTTCTTTGAAAAAAATATCAGCCACTTGTGCAGCACTAAAAGATGATGTAACAGCAAAGAAATGAGCAAATTTTGTCAACCTATCAACTACCACATAGATGCAATCCTTACCTAAGGATTTAGGCAATCCGGTGATGAAATCCATGGAAATACTGTCCCATTTTTGCTCCGGAATGGGCAATGGTTGTAATAGGCCGGCTGGACATGTAAGTTCTGATTTGTTTTGTTGACATGCTTTACATTCATTCACATACTTCTGAACATCTTCCTTCATCCCCTTCCAAAAAAATCTTTGCCTCAACTGTCTATAAGTTTTGAAGATCCCCGGATGGCCCGCTAGTGGGGAATCATGTGCTTCTTGCAATATTCGGTACTTGAGCTTGGAGTTATGAACTAAATAAATTCTTCCCTTATAATATATCAGCCCATTCAAAATCCTATAATTATCATCCCCTTTGATTCCATCCAACACATCACAAGCAAATTTGTCTTTGGCATATTCAACTAGTAGCATGTTTTTCCAATCCTTGGCAATATCCATGAGAGAAAAGGAAGGCCTTCTTGACAAAGCATCTGCTACTATATTATTCTTTCCTTTGACATATTCAATATCAAAATCATAAGCTTGAATCTTGCTTACCCACTTTTGTTGCCTTTCATTTAGATCCTTTTGGGTGAGAAAGTGTCTTAGACTATTATGGTCAGTTTTCACCACAAACTTGTTGCCCACCAAGTATTGTCTGAATTTGGCCAATTCATGCATAATGGCCAGCATTTCTTTATCATAGATGGAGTAAAGTTTTTCATGAGGCTGCAACTTTCTGCTCTCAAAGGCTATGGGGTGTTGGCCTTGCTTTAGGACAGCCCCTATTCCTCCACCTGAAGCATCACATTCCACAACAAAAGGTTTAGTAAAATCAGGAAGTGCAAGTATGGGACAACTACTCATTACCTCTTTCATTTTTTGGAATTCTTTTTCAGCCTCTTCATCCCACTTGAAAGCATCCTTCTTAGTCAAATCAGTGAGTGGAGAAGTCAACTTGGAGAACCCTTTCACAAATTTTCTGTAGTAGGTACATATGCCAATAAAGCCTCTCAATTCAGTAATATTTTTTGGTGATGGCCATTCCAAGATAGCCCTGATTTTTTCCATGTGTACCTTCACTCCTTCTTACCCAATAATGTGCCCAAGATACAGTAGTTCTTTCATCCCAAACTCACATTTTGATAATTTAGCAAATAAGGACTCTTCTTGCAAGATTTTCAACACAATCTCTAACTGTTGCAAATGCTCTTCCCATGTTTTACTGTAAATGAGAATATCATCAAAGAAAACCAAAACAAACCTTCGTAGTTGCTTGCAAAATATCCTATTCATACATGCTTGAAAGGTGGCTGGAGCATTAGTTAACCCAAAAGGCATGACAAGAAATTCAAAGTGGCCAAAATGACATCGAAAAGCGGTCTTTTGCACATCTTCATCTTTCATTCGAATTTGGTGATACCCTGATCTAAGGTCAATTTTTGAGAAGTATTTGGCCCCATGTAGCTCATCCATGAGCTCATCAATCCTAGGAATAGGATACCTATTCTTGATAGTCTTTTTGTTCAAGGCTCTGAAATCTATGCACATTCTCAATGTTCCATCTTTTTTCTTCACTAACACTACTGAAGAAGCATAAGGGCTAGAGCTTGGTCTAATGAGACCCAACTCTAGGATTTCGTGGATAGCTTTTTCAATCTCATCTCTAAACCTTTTAGGATGTCTATAAGGTGGTATTTGAATGGGTGAAGTACCCTCCTCCAAAACAATACTGTGCTCAACCCCCCTATCTGGTGGCCTACCATGTGGAAGGTCTCTAAAAACCTTTTCATATTTTTGCAAAAGTCTCTCTATCTCCTTTGGGTGTTTGACAATATTTATAGTTGGCTTGGGAGATGTAATATGACATTCAGCAGCCCATTCTATATCCCCATGCCTCAATATAGATCTCATGCTATTGCAAGTCACTACTTGATTTGGATAAGTGTGTTGCCCTCTCACAACTCTTTGTACTCCTTTTGAATCTTGGAATTTCATTTCGGGAATTTGATAATTTAATGTATGATCTCCTATTGAATACAACCATTGCACTCCCAAAACCACATTAGTATCAGCAACATCAACCACATAAAAACTATCAACAAAAGTATAGTTACCTACGGTGACTTGCAGCTTTGGAACCCATGTTTTGCATTGCATTGTGTTGTGACCGGGAATGACAACTGTGAAGCCATCAAATGGTTCAATAGGTATCTTTATTTTCTCTACCATATCTGCATCAATGAAGTTATGAGTGGCTCCTCCATCTACCAAAACTGAAGTTCTTTGTCCTTGTACCACACCTTTGCATCGGATAGTATGATAGCGAGGTACTGCTGAAAGCACTGCCATTCTTGCTTTGTCCGGTGAAGGCTGATTTTCTTCTTGTCTTTCCTCTTCTACTGCTGTCTCATATGCCTCTTCTTGATCTGAAATATGTCCATCTTCATCCATGCCCCCATCATACCCCTCATTATCAGAAAATACTTCTATGTATTGAGCCTTTCCTTTGGTACATTTGTGCCCCGGTGTCCATGGTTGGAAGCATGTGAAGCATAGTTTCTTTTTTCTAAGTTCATCCCTGTTTAGTCCCTCTTTTTTATTCCTCTCAAATGACTCTCTTTGCCAAGGTTTCTTATCATATCCATCCCTTTGCCAAGGTTTCTTTTCAAATTTATAGCTAGGCTTAGGAGGAAATCTCGTTCTAGGAAGCACATTTTGGAGATCCCTAGTCAAGCTCATTGCATCTTTTAATGTAGTTGGCTTGTGGGCTTTGACCAAACCTCTTAAGGGTTCAGCCAAACCTTCAGTGAACAGCAATACTAATCTTCCCATAGATACATCAGCCACCTTGACTGATAATTTTTGAAAGTCCAACATATATTCGGTAGGGGACCCAGTTTGCTTCAATTGAGCTAGTTCTTTGAAAGGCAATTCTGGATCTTTTTGTTCAAATCTTTCTAGTACCCTGTCAACAAATTCTCCATATGTTTTAACCTGATTATGACCCAAGGTTTTCAGCCCATGAAACCACCATTCATTGGCATCTCCTTCCAAATGCAAAATGGCCATTTTTAATGCATCCTCTTCCAACATAGGATTCAGCTGAAAATATACATCCAATTTTTGCACCCAAGTGTTAGCAGAATTTTGAGAAGAACCATCAAAAGTAGGAAGTGACATTTTTCCAATAGCACTATTCAATTCTTTGTTTTGGAATGGACTCCTATTGTCTCCCTTCATTTTAATCTTTTGCATAGCATCAATGTAGTCACTGAGTGGTACACCTCTTTTACACTCTTCATTCAAATCATTCCAATCATTTACTAGTTTCTTGTAATCCAATTCAAGATTGGGTTCTTCTTTGGGTGTGAGAAATTTAGGTGCAGTATGCCTTTGTGTGCTTTGAAATTCATCAGGTCTATTATGAGGTCCTGTACTTGAGAAAATATGCTCATTCCCTTTCATCTTTTCCCCTGAGTGTGAACCACTATTATCTCCTATCATCCCTTTGCCTGAAAGTTGGCTACCCAACAATTCGAAACCTTTCATCATTTGTTTATTCATATCTAGCATAACCATGGTAAGTCCTTCAAAACATGGTTTTAAGGCTTCAATAAGTTCCTCCTTATGTCTTAATTTTTCCTCCTCCTCTCTACCCATTGTTTTAGAAAAGAACTCTTTTTCTGCTACTATCTCTTCTTCAACCAAAACTTCTTCAACTACTGATTCAAAGGGTGGTGTTTTATTTGTTTGGCTTCTTGTTAATACCATCAGGTTCCAAGACCATGCTCTGATACCACTTGTAATATCCCTTTTTCAAATTTTATTAAAATGCCCAATTTTCCACTTTTTTTCCCAATTTCGACCTTTGACTAGTTTTACTGTTTTGACCTCCAAATCAACCCAAATGCTCCCAAATATTCTGTAGGAGTGTATGAATGGTATTTAGACTTGAATATAAGGTTCAGGGATGTTTTATGGCCCTCCAAATACTGCTGCAAACTTGATTTGTATTCTGATCAATATATGTAATTTTGACTAGTAATTTGTGCATCAAATCCCCCTCGGTAACACTGCCAGTGGCCTTCCAAATGCCTCCAAACTCCCACAAATTTATGAACAGAGGTATATAATGTGTTAATTATGTGATTAAGGTCTCATATGCACCATTAATTTATTTTTAATACTGTTCTAACTCTCTCACATTCAACAGCAAAAACCCCCAATTTGACCCTTGGGGAAATGGCACTATTTCACCTCCCAATACAACTAAACTGAGTAAAAATGCTTCAAATGCTCAAGTACAGTACATGAAACTTGTAGAAGACATCCATGGCAATATATTTATCACAAATATATCAGAGAATCATCCATACATTCTAAATCATCATCAATACATTGGCTCACAACAAGGTAGTGGGGAAATGGCATTGTTCTTCCATTAAAAATGAGATTTATACATTTCTACTTGGAATTTCGACCTGAAACTTTTTGGATATGAAGAACAGAGTATTTACTTCATATTAAAAAATAAATGGGGCATTAGAAGCTCCCCCAAAGAGTACAATAGCTCACCAAAAACGCCCTCCCTCAAGGAGCACGAATATGCCTTCAAAACTGGAAACGGTGGAGAGAAAGTGCTGCACTAAACCAAACCATGAAACTTCCTATAGCTGATACCTGCAAATACAAACTCCATTAAAGTACCATGAAAGACCTGAGTGGCCTCTCCAAACACCAACTTGGATGGGAATCTTTCACCCTCGAAATTGGCTAAGGCAAGAAACTAGTCATCCACTAGCTCTCTCTTCACAAATGCAATTTTTCTCAAATCATCAAAAGCCATTCTCATACTTGATTTCTACATTTTATAACCAACATTAGCCTTCAAGGGGTCGAAATCCTCTCAATAGATTCAATAATTTTCCATTTAGAAAATATTCCTCATTTGCCACTTGTCTCCTAGTTCCAACCTTCCATCTTCTCCCAAATTCGAATTTGAGTCTCTTTAGATTCCTCCAACTCCATGAGTGCCTTCTTGAGCCTATTTTTGGGGCTGACATGCCATAATGGTCAGGTGTAAGAAGTCAGGTCTGAATTTTGTCATAAAATGTCATAGATGCTTCATTATTGTTGTCATAAAACTAGGGAATCTAGCCCATGTGTCCACTAGTCTCCAATTTGACTCTTCCTCTCCCATGGAGGTTACTATTCCTTCCCATTTCGACCTAATATGCTCAATGCCATGTGTTATGACTTACCAACTCACCCAAGAGTGTTCACCTTCCTATGAATTCGAATTGGCAAGAGAGAGCTGCCATGTGTCATTGAAAAATCAAGCTAGTGTGGGTCCCACCACCTCCATATGTCTCCAAAACCACTTGCCACCTAGAATTTCTTTTGAATTTATTTATTCATCATATTTATTAAATTCTTGAACCCTTCTAATGTCTAAATATCATTTATTAGTTTCCTTATTACCATCCCACATGTGCCCATCCAACCTAGGAAACTAGTAGGATTGATGGGATTGTCTTACTATGCACTTATTTGAATGGGGACATTACATACTTCTCATTTTCAAACCATTTCATTGCTCATTATTTGGATAATTGGTTCATTTTTGAACTTAGATCTCTCCTGTCGCACCTGGTCAGTGGACTCAGAGCGACACTGTGTCATTTTTTATCTTTGTTCATTGTCTGTGGGCTTATCGACGCAACCCTTTCATTGGTCTACTGTGACACTGTCGCAGTTCCCGCATTGGTAAACTGTGACGTCGCACTGTGTACAAGCACAAACTACGCTGATCTGCCAAAATTTCCATATAGGCACCCCTTCTCCATTTCTGATTTGAGTTTTGGTTTGTGTGCAAACACCCTCTGTACTATAAGATCTAGTCAGAGACCCCATTTTGATTTGTGTGATTGAGTTGTTTGGTTTTATTTGGAGTTGTTTTGAGTTCCATCTTGGACAAGTATAAGATTTGGTAGTGGTGGACACTCTTGTCTCTCCCACCTGCATCCACTCACCCTTGCATTCCCTCCTCTCCTTGCCGGATCTGGTCATTGTATTGGATTGGTTTCCAGACCTAGTTTGCATACATTTTTGAGCTTTGCTTGCATTAGTGCTGCTTGTTACTGATTGATTTTGAGTGTTTGTATGTACTTTCAGTCCATTGAGTTCTTGTATTTTCTTGATATTTTCTAAGTTATTGGAGTGCTGCAAGTAATCTTTTCATTTCAGTATTTATGTTTAAAAGCATCACTGTCATCAAAATTCTTATTTTGATACATCCATTGAAAAATCAAAAGTACTTTATTTCCATCATTTTTTCAAGCTCATTTGAAGAATTGTATATGCATTGGAATGTCTCATTTGTAGATCTTTTGGAAAGTTGAAAGAGGAATTGAATTATTTGTGTTTTTCACAAATTATGAGTTACTCAATTTCTTGAAAAATTCGAATAAATATCAAGTTTTGAAAAAGTAGTTCCGTGCTTGGAAAGTTAAATGCATCTTTTGGTTTTTATGCTTTTAGGCCATTGTAGTGAAAGCGAAAAGATTGCATAATCTACATAGAAACTCTCTCTCTCTTTTCATTGCTTAGCATCATTTTTGTTTTGAAAAGATAAAAGAAAAAGAAAACATGCTTTGATTTGGTTTAGTAGTGTTGTGTTATTTTTTATGTTTCGCTTGAAAAGGAAAAGAATACTTCATAGTCATTTTTTGGTAGATTTGGGATTGCATTGCATTGTGTTGCTTTGGTAAGATTGGAAAGAAGTTTCTCCCTCCCATACATAGAGTTCATCAAAATAAAAGTGTATTTTTAGCATGTAGTTAGGGCCTACATTATGTTTACGATTATGTACTCACGTCATGCATTCACCTAACCATCCAGATAAAATTAACGATAGAACTAGGGTAAAATTTTTAGTAACTTGTGTGTAAGTTAGAGACGTGTTCCGGCGTCGTTAAGCATGGCAGCTGTCGTTATTTGCCAGCACTATATTCCCGGGGTATTGTAGTCTTCCATGTACTTATCGGTATATCGAGCTCTTTCACGTACCCACCAAGTACCACACGTACTTGGCATATATCGAAAGGTGTTTCACGTACTCGATAGTATATCAGAAGGTCTTGTGCCATACGGTTGTGCATTAGACAACACCACTACGGATTTGAGCTCCCACGTACCTTGCGTATATCGGGAGACACCACTAGGATTCCTGAAACCAACTAAGTTAACCTTTTGGCCATCTTGGCCGAGCAATACACCAAGAACATCACTCGGGGAGATTACTATGCACATACCATCCAGGTAATCAGGTATTAAAGCAAGGGTACGGTCCCAATCCTCCTTGTTGCGTTTTACTGTTGGACCCTGCGGTATATAGCGATTTGCGAAGCCTTGACAATCCTGTGAGGTTCCAGACCTTTGAATCCACTCTTATCACATAAGTTTGCTTGTGGCCTTAGTTTGTGTAGGGTTTTTTCTAGTTTAGTTTTCTTTTGTTTAGCTTTCCTTAGGAGAAACTTTTTGTTTTAGTCACTCTGGCTGACTTTCCTTGGAGAAGGTCCCGTAGGATTCAGAACTTGCCACCTGAATATCCCCTTAACCAGGAGGTAATTTCGAGGGTAAGAATGGACCCACAAGTCAGGGTCGGGTCACACAAAGTGGAAAACCCCACTATGTATGTTGGATGACTCTTGTTTCCTCACACTCCTCTAGATTCACCTACTTCTCATCCCCCGCATGGTGAAGAAGCATAAATCCCCACTTCACAAGACTTACCTCTTGTTTCATCGACAGAACCTGGATCGTTGGAATGGATAAATCAACCCCAGGATGACCCTACAGTAGCTGCTATTCCTTCAGCAACTTATTGGACATCTTCTCTAGGCCACCCAGTGGCCCATTTTGTCGTTGCACCCCCACTGAGTGGGACTACTCTGGATGACCCCTTATCTTACTATCGTGGCCAGTTGGCTCATTTTCGTTCTATGGATGAGGAGCTTCAGAGATCAAGTCTCCAACGACGGGTTGAAGACCCGATGTTACCCCCTTATCAACCAATCCCAGGTCGCTCTTTATCTTTTGAGTCACTGGAATCATCCACGCAACACGTGACCATTTCTGAAACTGGTCAACCATCCATTCCTGCACATACGTCCCCTAGACAGGAGACCAGTTCAGTACCTCTAACAACCCAAACTGTTGAATCACAACATTCTAACACACCTGTGACCACCACGGTTATGTCACCTACTCCTCCCCCACCCCAAAATTCGAGGGGAGGATACTCTTTACCCCCTACATTTTTTACAGGTGACGGTATTCCTACGGTGAATAATCAACAACCAGTGTTGGGTCAACCTTTACTTAGTGGTCAGCAAGTTGTCGTTGGGGGCCAACCCCCGTCTCTTAACCATAATAATGCAACAGGAGTTCCCATTGGTCCTTCTATTGGAAATTCCTTACCTCTTGGACCTTCCACTACGGGACTATCCCATGTTGGGGGACCGTCCAACTTAATTCAACCTCCATCGAGTCAAGCGTATCCAGGTCATCTTATCCCTGTTTCGGGTCAACTTAATCCCGGAAACACACTCTACGGGGTACGCTACCCCGGAAACCCTTACACTCTATGGGGATAGCAGAATGTTTTACAACATGGACCCCCACTTACAGTCTCTCAAGTCCCTCCACCCCCGTTTGGTCCACCCCCACCTCCCATTGGAGGCGGCGGTCCCCCACATAAATCTAGAGGAGGCAGACCTCTACCGTCTAGCAGAGGACCACCTCATTTCAATCATCATGGCCCACCCCCCCTAGTGATGGTGGTGGAGGACCATCTTATCCTGGAGGTGGTGGTGGAGGACCATCACATCGTGGTGGTGGTGGTGGAGGACCCTCTCATCCTGGTGGCGGTGGTGGTGAACCACCACCCTACTATGGTGGAGGTGGCAGAGGAGGCTCTTACCCTTCCAGCGGCAGCGGTGGACCACCACACCCTCTCAAAAGAGGTGGTGGAGGCCCACCCTATTCCGGTGGTGGTAGCGGACCACCACCTCCTCCCGGCGGAGGAGGTGGCGGCCCATCCTACCCTAGCGTTGGTGGTGGACCCCCACCATTTGGAGGTATCCCACCCCCTCTCGACGGTGAAGGCGGGCCCCCACCTTATGGTAATGGGCCACCTTATTATGGTAATGAACCACCTTACTATGGCGGCGGACCTACATTTGGTCCAGGCGGCTCATACCCCTATGGCCAGTTTCCTCCTGGAACACTCTATGGTCAGTCGATACAAGGTCCCACAGGTCCTTGCATGCCTTATCAGTACTATCAGTACCCGTAGCCTAATCCACAGCTGCCCTTTTTGGCTACTTTGGACCTGCCTGACCTGTCTCGCCTAACCAACGACCCCATCTACCATGGAACTAATTGGCCACCCATTCCGGTGAAACTTCCATCAGATATCCCAAAATTTGATGGCAAGCCGGGTGAGGATCCTAAAAACCACACGATGACATACCACTTGTGGTGTTCATCCAACTCCTTGATGGACAACTCGATCCGTTTTAGGTTATTTCAATGGAATGTCATTGGTTCGGCTGCCAAGTGGTATATTGAACTACCGCCCCATTCTTTTCCTAAATTTGGTTCTCTTGCTATGAATTTTTTGACTCATTTCCAGCTGCGTATATGGTATGAAACTGGTACAGATCTTTTAACCATGCTCCGTCAAAATACTGCTACTCACATCTCAGATCACATACATGAGTGGCAGAGGAGACGACGTCTTATTAAGGCTCCTATTCCAGACCAACTCCTAGTGGACTGGTTTATGAAGTCTCTCATACCTACCATAGCATGAGATGTTTCCATGGGAGGTGTTGCAATTGAGGAACAAGCCATTTCCCGTGCCCACTTGCTAGACTTAGTCTATGCTCAATTTGGCACGTTGTTTGATATCCTTCCTGACGCACCCTGTAACACATACGACCCCGCGAAACCACCCAAGGGACCCCAAGTTGATGGCATCATTGGATCCCTTAACACCCAGCCTCATTCTCAAACTATTGGTTCATCGAACCCCCAGGGTTCTTCCCCATCACCAACACAGGCTGGTCACGACACCACCAAATCATTCGCTCCTGCTGTCACCGAAGAAGTGAATTATGTATCATCAGCTTCACCTCAAAATTCTGGTGGTAAGAAGAAAAACAAAGGGAAACCTAAGAAATCTTCCACCCAGCAGGAACAAAAGAGCACCCCTAATGATACCAAACAGAAAAGGAAGTTGAAGTATCCTTGTCTACTGTGTGGTGACGACCACTTTTCTAAAGAGTGCCCCCATAGAGACGAAGTTCAAAAGTTTCTTAAGGGAAAACCCACACCCACAGTTCTCAACGATCCCTTCCCTGCTCAAAATCAGCAATTGATTGCTCACACTTCTCCTTCCCAAGGAGAAGCATCCACCACTGCACATGTTCTCATGATGCGTAGTGAGACCATCAACTTGAACACACATTCTCGTTCGTATGACTCTGTTCCCGCAAAAGAACCTGTTGGAAGTAATACTGAAAAATCCTCCACTTCGATGCCGGACGTCACCATACTGGCTGCTCCTCTCACCATTGAGAATCCCTCTTTCGATTCAGTGTTGCGTCCACCCAAGAGAACGATTAGAAAATCGGTTTTCAATCCTAATGCTCGAGCTGCTCAAAACTACACCATTGTAGAGGACCTAGCACAAACTCCTTGTGCTATGTTGACGCTCGAGGTCATGCAAAACTATCCTAATCAGCACAAGACTCTCCTCGCTGCCATCGGTGCAATTAACCCGGATTCATTGAATACCATCATGTTCCGGATAGAATACTTTAAACCGAGGCTCTCCCATCAGTTGGCATTTCAAGTTTCCACAAACATTGCTGGGAAGACAATCCACCATATCGTTTTGGACGAAGGTGCCTCTACTTTAGTCATGTCGATCTCATGCTGGAGAGCCATCGGCTCTCCCGAGTTGAACCATTCTCCTACCACTTTGAGAGCCTTCGACGGACGTGGCTTTCAACCTCATGGGATGTTACAAGCTTTAGCAGTCGATCTGGGGGGGAAAGATTGCAACCATTAATGTGGAAGTGGTCACTGCTCCATTAGATTACAACATTCTACTTGGTCGTAATTGGTTTTACGCCATGATTGCGGTCGCATCATCTGTCTTCCGCATTGTACAATTCCCTCATCAAGGTCGAATTGTCACAATCAACCAACTGGATTTCTGCACACCTGACACCTCTACTCACTCGGGAGATAATGTTCCTTCGATTGGACAATATTCGCATCAGTATGAGAGCGTGGGTATCAGCCTCCTTAAGGATTCATCCCTTATGGGTGTCTTTCCTACTTCAGATCCCCCAAACCATGTTTCCACGGTGAACATGATCTCCTCGCAGATTTCATCTATCCCCAACTCCACTGATTCATGGCTTGTACCTGATGAATCCACCACACACCTGATTGGAAACGTTATGCCTCTGTCACCCTCTGAACTAACATACGAGTCTATCCAGTCAACACCAAAGGACCACTTAGCTGTAGCCTCCACCTCCTATTCTCTACAGCGGATGTCATCCGATCCTCTCCTGCGGACTTTTCATTTTGACGAGTCCATTATGGAAATCATGAGTGCAAATGATCCTCCGTGGAAGACCTCCATCATCGTTCGTCTTTCTTTCCCTTTTTGGATACTATGGAGAATAGCATTAGCACCATCTATACACCGGATGTCTACTTTGGGTCTCAGTCCTCGATACTTACATGTCAAACGGACTCCGAAGGAAACTTAGCCAACATTGAACCCACCACTTCGATAGACATTTCGGTTACCCCTAGTATAGTGGAACACATTCATTTAGGCCAGAAGTGTTTCCCTGAAGAAGTCATTGCTTATACGGCCTTATTCAAGCGATTCCGAGACGTGTTTGCTTGGACCTATGAGGAGATGTCTGGGATAGACCCCACCATTGTTTTACACGAGATCAAAACCTATCTCGACGTTAAACCTGTCCGCCAAAAGTTGCGACCGGTACACCCTCGGAAGACTGTGGCAATCAAGGCAAAGATTGAGAAACTCTTGAAGGCCGGCTTCATCTATCCTGTCCCATTCACAGAATGGGTCTCAAAAATCATCCCTGTTACCAAAAAATAGGATACCATTCATGTCTGCATCGATTACTGGGATCTCAACAAAGCTTGTCCTAAGGACAACTACTCGACTCCCTTTATTGACCAGATTATCGACAATTATGCCGAAAGTGTCATTTTTTCATTTATGGATGGCTTTTCCGTATACAACTAGATTGAGATCCACCCAGCCGACCAACACAAGACTGCATTCATCTTCCCTTGGGGATCGTTTGCCTATCGTAAACTTTCATTTGGTCTTAAAAACACCGGTGCCACATTCCAGTGGGCCATGTCGTATGCCTTCCATGATGTGAAGGACTTTGTGGAACCCTACTTGGATGACCTCCCTGCCCACTCAAAGCAGTGTGAGTTCCACATCGATCATCTGATGGTTGTTTTCCTTAGATGCAGACGTTACAATATCCGTCTGAACCCTCATAAGTGTATTTTTTGTGTCGAGTTTGGATGCCTCTTAGGGTTTATCGTCTTGAAAGATGGGATCTGCATTGATCCCTTGAAGGTGGAAGCCATCGTCGCTCTTCCACCTCCAACTAATATTACTGAACTTCAAAGTCTACAAGGAAGAGTGACTTATTTACGGCATTTTGTTTGTAATTTCGCGCAAAAGACGCAGGGTTACATGAGATTGATGAAAAAGGACGTCCCATTCATTTGGGATGACCAAGCTCAACAATATTTTGATAGTTTGAAACATGGCATCACACATGCCCCTGTGCTCCAACCGCCGAATTACCATCGAGATTACATTCTATACCTTGCTGCTTCCGACACCACTATCACCATGGTTTTGGTGCAGGAAGACCAGAATGCCCAAGAACATGTGATATACTATGCCAATAAAAGTCTTATCGACACTAAAACTCGCTATTCACATGTTGAGAAGCTCGCTCTCATGGTAGTTATAGCCGTACAGAAGTTTCGACATTACATCCTGCTTCGTACCACCACCATCATCGTCGATTCGAACCCCATGTACTTCGTTCTGACACATCAGGTACTTGGGGGCAAGTATTTACGCTGGATCATGATACTGCAAGAATTTGATATTCTTTTCGAAAAATCCAAGTCTAGAAAGTCTTTGGTGTTTGCTGAGCTCATCTGTGACCTTCCCCGTACTGATGTAGAATTTGAGCCCAATGACTCTTTTCCAGATGAGTCGTTGTTTCTTATCGGTACGTCTAATCCGTGGTATGGAGATATCACTTTGTATCTTCAAACCCAATGTTTCATCCCTCAATTGTCTCGCGATGACCGTCGTCGAATACACCACCATGCGAAGTATTATCTGATTATCAGTGATACTTTGTACCACCGTGGTATCGATTCTATTCTTCAACGTTGTCTGACTCATGATGAGGTTGAACATGTACTAAATGACTGTCACGCTAGGGCTTGTGGCGGTCATCTCTTTGGGATGGCTATAGCCCAGAAGATTCTGCGCGCAGGATATTATTGGTCGTCTATCTTCAAAGATTGTATCGAGGTCGTAAAAAAATGTCCTCCATGTCAACATTTTCATATGAAAAAGCACACCCATCCCGCCTCGTTACACCCGGTTATTGTTGTTGGCCCCTTCGCTAAATGGGGCATTGAATTCATGCATTGTAAGCCTACCTAGGTCGGGGGGCATAGTTACGTCATTGTAGCTATGGACTAGTTTACAAAGTGGGTCGAGGCAATGCCTACATACACAAATGATGGCAAGACTGTCGCACTCTTCATCTTTAACGATATAGTAGCGTGGTTTGGAGTTACTCAAGCGATAGTTACCGACCATTGTTCTCATTTTATGAACCACATGGTTGACGAGTTGAGCGATAGATTGGGTTTTCACCATGAAAACTCAACACCGTACTACCCACAGTCAAATGGACAGGTCAAGGCCATTAACAAGGTCTTGAAAACTATGGTACAATGTATGGTGGGTACACACAAGGCCAATTGGAAAAACATGCTCTTCTCCACACTATGGGCTTATCAAACTTCCATTAAAATCGCCATTGGATTTACTCCCTTCCAACTAGTGTATGGATTGGAGGCAGTCCTTCCTATTGAGTGCGAGATTCCATCCCTCAAGCTCGCCATTGAACTTCTCCCCAACACTACTTCCAAGGAAGAACGCTTCCTCTACCTAGCTAAGCTCGACGAGACTCGCCGAGATGCCGCTCTTGCCAATGAGGCTCATAAGAGATGCATCAAAGAGCAGTACGACAAGTCGGTAGAACCTTGCACCTATAGCGAAGGATATTTGGTCCTCACATATGACCAGAAAAATGATAAGCTAGGGGCAGGAAAGTTTGAGTCCATGTGGCATGGACCTTACATAGCGAAACACGTCTTAGAGAAGGGAGCTTATGAGCTTGAAGACTATGACAGGAAATCTTTGGGTGAGCCCCGCAACGGGCTCTACCTAAAGAGGTACTATGTTTGAGTCTTTCATGCATAAGTACTTGTATATATTGTACATGGCGTGTGTGTGTTTTTTTTGTGGTGTGACGCTTTGATTTTTTGCGTGCTTAGGTCTTGTTTCGTTTCTTATACCATGTTCTGTCTACATGTGCAGATGGAAACTTGCTATGGATTCATGGACAGTGCCATCCAGCATACCCGCCACCTTGCTTTGGCAGCCTGGGTACTCTATTCACCTACTGCCGAGCTCATTAGCTCAGGAGGAATGTGTCTAAGTTTCGCAACCAATAATGCTGCAGAATATCAAGCAGCCATTGGAACCCTAACTGATGCTATTTCTTTGGGTATGGACCATGTTGTCATCCACTTGGATTCTCAACTAGTGGTCTCTCATCTTAACCGAGTCTACGCCATCCGCGATCCTACTTTACTCTGTCTTTATAGACGAGTCCGTCTTCTGGAAAGGTCCTTTGAGTCCATGTTACACCAAAATGTTGTCACCCTTGTGCAAATGTCACAAGTGTCGCAAGCGTTGTAAGTGCCGTCGTCCTGACCTAGTGTTGTCACCATGACCATTGCAAGTATCGTCATTATGACCAAGTGTTGTCATCATGACTGTTGTGATAATGTCGTCATCTTGACCATTGTGTAAACTCTTTGCTATTTTACCTAAACCCATTTTAGAGTAAAAACACATCCCTGAAGTCATCTAGACCAAGTATTCATTTGAGAGGATTTGTACTCAGTTTGTACAAACTTTTGAGAGGTCGTCGCAGGTTGCACATTATCAACATGGGACGTCGTATGTTTCTCTATAGCAAGGTGCGACGAGGTCTGTTAATGGGAAAAAATAGCCATTTCGAGATCTTTCTTGAAGCTTTCTCATTTGGGGGCTTATCCCTGATCTCTTGGAGAGCTAGTACTTGACCCCTAGCCTATTGGGAAGATCCCCTATCTCTCTCCTACCATCTCTCAACCTATCCTATCCATAACCTCATCCACTTAGTCCTATATAAACACCCACTCTCTCCATGAGAAGGGGAAAGGTCTATGGTACCCTTATGCTAGTAGAACCCATATTGGTGATTGGGAAGTTTGTACCACCTTGGAGGCTTGGATTGGACATGTTGGATGGAGGATGCAACGTTGAGGCTTTGGTTGTAGCTTCATCTTTTCTATGCATTCCCACTTTTTATACAGTTAATATAATCTCTTTCCATAAATGTTGTCTCGTTGATGATGTTTAGAACTTTCTTCCTCAACTATTAGTTTAGATTAGTTATTGTTTAGATATCTTGTACTGCTTGTATTGTTTTCATATTGTCTTGACAGGTCTTGCAGCTGGAGATCTGATGATCGTGAGACTTGGAGCAACAACAAGGAGAAGGATCTGCAATCTGAAAGGTATGATATCTAAGTACTCGATCTGTAACTAGATCTAGGAAATGAGCTTTGTATTCTGTACTGTTTGTTCTAGATTCACTTGAACTAGGGAGATCCGGCTCACCTCCGGTCAAGTAGATTGTCCGTTAACAAATATGGCGACCATACTGGGGAGTATCCTTGTCTAGTAGTCGTTAATCTGAGTCATTCTCAATTGATTGCTTGACACAAGCCTTGTAATCATTTTTGTCATTTTTTTCCTTCTTTGGAATGATTCCATTGTCAGATCTTCACATTGAAGATCCCGATCTTCTTCCTTTGAGTTTGTATAACCTAGTTTCAAACCTGTTTGTGGTTCATCCTTGAGAGATCTTATTCATTTTTTAATCTAGAACTCGCCTGTCGCACCTGGGCAGTGAAAACAGAGCGAAACTATGTTTTCCTGAGCTTCTGCCTGTGACTATAACTTTCTCGTCGCGACCTGTGCATTAGTGAACTGTGACGCTGTAGCACCTTTCGTATAGGTAAACTGCAACGTCGCACTGTCTCCAAAGACAGACTGCACCGATAAGTCAATGCTTGGCATACAAGCATCCATTCCCTTGTTTGATAGTCCGAGCCTTGGTTTGGTGTATAAACTCTCTTCTGTGCTGCATCATTCAGCTAGAGATCCCATTTGTGCTTTGTTTGGTCTGTTTGGATTGATCTTGGGTTCCATTTTGGACAAGTCTGAAATTGGTAGTGTTGGGCATCTTTATCCCCTCCACCTTCATCCATTTCGCTCTTGCATTCCCATCCTTCCACCCCTGATCTGATCAATACATTAGATCAGCTCCCAAACCTCATCTACTTTTGTTTTGAGCTTTGCTTGCTTAGTTTGCTTGCTGCTGTTTGATTTTGAGTCAAGTGTGTCTTTTTGCTTAGTTTGAGTGCTTGTCTTTTCTTGAATTTTCTGAGTGTATGAGTGTCGCAAGTAGCATTTTCTTTTCAGTTGTTTAGATCTGAAAGCAAAAGTTGTTTTAAAGTTCATTACTTTGATATGCTCATTGAAAGATCAAAAGTGCTTCTTTCTCATTGTTTCTCAAGAAAATTATTGAAGAAAGATTGTTGTGCATTGGAATGTTTTTGGAAAAGTTGAATGGAAATATGATTGGTTGTGTTTTTCTTGAATTATGAATCATTCATCTTCTTGAAAAGCTCAAGTACTTTCAATTTTTTGCAAATAATTGTTCCATGTTAAGGAAAGATAGATTCATTTTTGTTTCTTGTTTCCTTTAGATCATTGAAAAGAGAAAGTGAAAAGCTTGCATTTCCATTTCATAATTCTTTCATTTCATTACTTGGCGTTGTTTTGATTTGAAAAGCAAAAGAAAAGAAAAGAGAAAATGCTTTGATTTGGATAGTATTTTTTTTGAGTTTTGTTGAAAAAAGAAAAGAGTACTTTCATTGTCAAATTTGTATGAATTGAGATTGTGTTGCATTGAGTTTGTTTTGGAAAAATCATTGGAAAAAACTTTCTCCTTCCCATAGGTAGAATTCATCGAAAGAAAAGATCATTTCGTGTATGTAGCTAGGGCTTGCATTATCTTTCTGATTATGTACTCACCTCATGCATTCACCTAACCGTCCAAGATAAAATAAACGGTAGAACTAGGTAAAAATTTTAGTAACTTGTGTGTAAGTTAGAGACGTGTTCCGACGTCGCTAAGCGTGGTAGCTGTCATTACTTGCCAACACTGTAGTCCAGGGGTATTGTAATCTTCCACATACATCGGTATATCGAGCTCCTTCACGTACCCACCAAGTACCATAATCCGTACTTGGAATATATCGAAGGGTGTATCACATACTCGACATGTATATCGGAAGGTCTCATGCCAACGGCTATGCATTAGACAGCACCACTACGGATTTGAGCTCCCAAATACCTTGCGTATATTGGGAGACACCCTTAGGATTCCTGAAACAATCTGAGTTAACCATTTGGCCGTCCTGGCAAAGCAATACACCGAGAACAGCACTCGGGGAGATTAGCACGCACGTACTGTCCAAGTAATCGGCTATGCAGGAAAGGGTACGGTCCCAATCCTCCTTGTCGCGTCATATTGTTGGACCCTGCAGTATATAGCGGTTTGCGATGTCTTGATAATCCCGTGAGGTTCCAGACTTTAAATCCACTCCTATTCACACAGTTTGCTTGTTGCTTTTAGACTTGAATAGTGTTTGATTTGTGTGGTACTTTAGAAACTCTTAGGAAGTTTAGATATGGAAGATTCTTCGGGGACTAACAACCAAGGCACCCCTTTCCAGGGTATGCCATTTGTTATTCCCCCTTGTGGAACTGTTGGTCCTCCCTTTATGGATACGTTGAGTCTTCCTGGATTGACGATAGGATTACCGGTATGGTTATTCTCCAATCCAGTTACGCCAAGTGCACCAATCGTGTTGGACCTAGGTCCTTAACCACATGAGCATCAATCTCATGATGACCCTTCTCCTTCTCCGTCGAAAGTTGATTCGGCTTCCATCTCTTCCTCTTCTCCTACTGAAAACTCTGATGTTAGTAAGAAGGTTGGTGTGAAGAAGAAGAAAGGGAAGATTAAAAAGAAGAAAGATAAGAAAGAGACCAAGCATCAATCATCTTCCTTTGATGGAACTCACTCTATGAGAACACCTTGTAAGCCAAAGTTCCCTTGCAAACTTTGCAAGGGTGATCACCTTCTCAAGAATTGTCCCGGTCTTTCCCGTGTGTCACAAGTGATTGTGGTCTAAAAAACCCAAACTGCTTGCATCATCAACCTCTAACCATCATGTTGATGATACTCCCTCGACCAGTGACCCATTTGTGAAGGGTCGGAAGGGTAGAGTTGTAGACCCTTGCTGGATATGCAAGGGCATGCATCAGACTTACCTTTGTCCAAGCATGGATGAAGCTTCACAGTGGTTGGAAGATATTACTAGTTCTCAACAGGTGCTTCCAACAAGCGATAGTAAGTTGTCCCTCGATCCCCCACTGGTTGACCAAGTGATCAATTTAGTCTCATCTGTAATTGGTCCCACTCTTCCTTCCGAGAGTGAAGTGATCAAGTCGCTATCATATCCATTCGATCCCACTCTTTCATTAGAGAAAGTCCAGACTGAAGCAGTCACCATGACACAATCTTTGTCTCATTCTTATCTTCCAAGTGAGAGTGAATTGGAAACCGCTGATGTTTTCCTAGTCAGTTCAGAATGTCCTAGGCAAGGGGAAACCCTGTCCATTTCTACAGGACTCCCTCCAAGTATTGAGGTTATTTCCTTTGATTGGAATGGTCTAACAGAATCTCGTCTTCCTTTGAGTATTCCTTTTCAAATACCTGTAGGAGTTTCCAATAAAGAAATATTTCATACGATAGTTGATGAGGGAGCTTCTATTAGTATTCTATCCTCAACTGCTTGGAAAGCCATAGGTTCGCCTCAGCTTGTGCTAGTGACTGACCAGATTTTGGCTTTTAATAGAAGGCCTACTAGACCTTTAGGGATTCTCCCGCAGTTACCTATCACGTTGAGAGGTAAAACTGTTTATGTTGATGTCATGGTTGTCCAAGGTCCTTTAGATTTCAATCTACTCCTTGGACGTGATTATGTCTATGCTATGAAAGCTGTAGTGTCCACACTCTTTCGAGTGATGTATTTTCCCTATGATGGGAGGATTGTGACCATTGATCAGCTTTCCTTCGTGACACCCACTCATCATATGACTCCTAGTCATTATACTTCCCTAAATGTTCCACATATTTTAGTGGTTTCTTCCCCCTGAGAATAGGGTACGAGCATAGTTTATGTTCTGTTTCAAGCTCGTTAAAAAATGAAACCAACCTTCAAGCAAAGTTTCTCTTTGATTTCAAGCTTGCATAAAAATGAAACCATCTCACTTGAGCATAGTTCCCGTTCTATGTCAAGCTCGTTAAAAAATGAAATAGGTTCCTACGAGCATAGTTTATGTTTTGTTTCGAGCTCGTTAAAAAATGAAACCAACCTTCAAGCAAAGTTTTTCTTTGATTTCAAGCTTACATAAAAATGAAACCATTTCACATGAGCATAGTTCCCGTTCTATGTCAAGCTCGTTAAAAAATGAAACAGACCCCTATAAGAATAGTTTACCTTTGGTTTCAAGCTTGCAAAAAAATGAAACCAATCCACTCGAGCATAGTTTTATTCCATTTCAAGCTCGTTAAAAAATAAGATAGGCCCCCTCGAGCATAGTTTTATTCCATTTCAAGCTCGTTAAAAAATAAGATGGGCCCCCTCGAGCATAGTTTTATTCCATTTCAAGCTCGTTAAAAAATAAGATGGCCCCCCTCAAGCATAGTTTTATTCCATTTTAAGCTTGTTAAAAAATAAGATGGGCTCACTCAAGCATCGTTATTGTCTATTTCAAGCTTGTGTAAAAATGAAATAAATCTCCTTCCCTTCGGTTTGAGTCTTTCGCTAGAGTTAGAATTTGAACCTTCATTTCATTTGATTCTCGTTTTCCCCCCCTTGGTGAAAATTTTCATATTAGTAGCCAAGTTGGTAGTTGGGTTAGCAAGCATCATTTTCAGACGAAATGAAGCTTGGGGGGGCATGCCACATGTCGTATCGTCAGCAATCATGCTGAGAGAACACTACCATGTTAAGCCGCTAGCAAGCATGCTGGGGGAATTTACCAACCTCTGGGAATCATGTTGGGAAGGAACCCATCAATGGGCCTTAACCTATGAGAATAGTTCCCTTTCTATGTCAAGCTCGTTAAAAAATGAAATAGGTTCCCGTGAGCAGATTTCTAATCTTGTGTCAAGCTCGTTAAAAAATGAAACATATCCTTTCCCTTTGAGTCGAGTCTCCTTGTAGACTTAGTACCTGAACCTTCTTTTCACCCACCTATGCCTTAGGCGGATGAAATGAAGCTTGGGGGCATGTCTTCAACCTCTAAAAGTTACATTGAAGTCAACTCAATCGCCTCTCCACACCATGTTGGAGCTAAGTCACTTATTTCCAGCAATCATGTTGGGGGCACACATCAACCTCTGGATGCCATGTTGGGGAAAAGTTCACCACTGGGAACACTTTCGAGCATACTTTCCTTTCTTAGGTTTCGAGCTCATTAAACCATGAAAATTATCCTGAGCATAGTTCATTTTCTGTTACAAGCTCATTAAAAAATGAAGTAGACATCATGAGCATTCTTCTAACGTATCTTCGAGCTCGTTAAAAACAGTAAGATGGTGTTGAGCTTACTTTTCACCTTTTTTTCGTGCTCTGGGTAAAACATGAAAAGTGGTTTGAGCTTAGTTTTTACTTTTTCGTGCTCTGGTTCAAACATGAAAAAGATTTCGAGTGCTTTTGATACCATTCTCGTGCTCGTTAAAAATTTGAGTTAAAAAGGTGTGTCTAACGAGTATAGGTTTATCACTTTATCCGGCCTCACTAGACTATTTACGGAAAAGGAACTGTGACGAGTTTACTTTTTCCTTTGTCGTACTCAGTCATCAACCATGACAAAGTTGTTCATGGAGTCCTTTATAAGCTCTTTTCAGACTCCCTAAATAGGAAAAGATTTCCAAGCGAACTTGATGCTTTCACGCTTGTAAAAGCATTTGAATGATCATCTTTCTGGTGATAGTTTACCCCTTTTTTGGACTAGGAAGCACTCTTTACAAAAAAGGAATACTCCAGCCAATAATGACTGGAAGAGTCCTCTCCTGCATTGTTTTACCCTTTTTCGGGCGATGAGGCTAACTTTACGAAAAAGGACCATTGGAGAGTCCTTTAGTTATTTTCAGACTCTCTAAACATGAAATGATGCCGAGTTTTCCTTCTCTGGACTCGTTAAATTTTAAACATTGAAGGGCCCATTATGGGATGAACCCCTCCTTTCCTAGGTTCATAAAACATTTGGGATTGGACTCATCTATGAGATGAGCTATACCGAGCATCTGGTTACCCTCATCAAGCTCGTTAAAAAAACATGAGGTACTCATCAATCATGATGGGGAAAAAGGAAAGATTTTGTGTTACATCTTAATTATGGCAATACATAGTCACTCTTGAACATGGCACTCATTTGCAATTGCATTCAGTACTTGGATAATTTGTTTGTCCTTGAGTCTTGTCAATTCCATGAGTCGAGTTGCTCCTTTGGATCAGCCAAAGAATGCTTCCACCATCAGTTGCATTAGGGGTTGGTATCATTCTCGTCATGTCAATACTGCCAAGTCATGCCATGCCCATGTTCAAGAGATGTTCATTACTCATCGTCTGCAATCAGAATACCTTCAATCATGTCAATCTACCTTGAGTCAGTCTTGCACATTACTGTACCATCCGATCTACTCTACACATCTTTTGTCGTGTTTCGTGTCGATTGATGGGGGATTCATCATGGCCCTCCTTCGACGGATTCATCCTTGTCGACATCAACTCATCATCCGAGGATTGAATCTAGAAACCAACCAAGTACCTTGGCCCTGCATGCCTCAATGGCAGGTTACCTCGCTTTCAACATGAGTTTACATCATTGACTCTCGATTGAAATATTTCATATTGCATTCGACTTCATCTCATTGATTCACGCTCGATGATATGTACTGTGATACCTTGGGAATCATTGACATCAATGGTGATCTCCCTCGCACTTGTTAACGGTTTACATCAATGGCCGGTAATCAAGTGGTTTCTACCATGTTCGACTCCAAAACATTGTAATCACATGGATAGATTCGTATCATTGCGGGTTCAGCTTGAAGACCCTGGGGACTCATGTTTTACCCAGGTTGCGATGGAGTTTGTGTTGAGTCATATTACACAGATCCACTTTTGTATTGGTTGTGGCTGTATTATCATCTCATCATGGATCTACGATTGTGTCTAGTAGCCATGATTGTGTTCCGTCAGCTTCATGCTTTGGGGGGCATTCTGTTACACCAAAATGTCGTCACCCTTGTGCAAGTGTCGCAAGCATTGCAAGTGTCGTCGTCCTAACCTAGTGTTGTCACCATGACCATTGCAAGTATCGTCATTATGACCAAGTGTTGTCATCATGACCGTTGTGATAATGTCGTCATCTTGACCATTGTGTAAACTCTTTGCTATTTTACCTAAACCCATTTTAGAGTAAAAACACATCCCTGAAGTCATCTAGACCAAGTATTCATTTGAGAGGATTTGTACTCAGTTTGTACAACCTTTTGAGAGGTCGTCACAGGTTGCACATTATCAACATGCGACGTCGTAGGTTGCTATATAGCAAGGTGCGACGAGGTCTGTTAATGGGAAAAAATAGCCATTTCGAGATCTTTCTCGAAGCTTGCTCATTTGGGGGCTTATCCCTGATCTCTTGGAGAACTGGTACTCGACCCCTAGCCTATTGGGATGATCCCCTATCTCTCTCCTACCATCTCTCAACCTATCCTATCCATAACCTCATCCACTTAGTCCTATATAAACACTCACTCTCTCCATGAGAAGGGGAAAGGTCTATGGTACCCTTATGCTGGTAGAACCCATATTGATGATTGGGAAGTTTGTACCACCTTGGAGGATTGGCTTGGACATGTTGGATGGAGGATGCAATGTTGAGGCTTTGGTTGTAGCTTCATCTTTTCTATGTATTCCCACTTTTTATACAGTTAATATAATCTCTTTCCATAAATGTTGTCTTGTTGATGATGTTTAGAACATTCTTCCTCAACTGTTAGTTTAGATCAGTTATTGTTTAGACATCTTGTACTGCTTGTATTGTTTTCATATTTTCTTGACAGGTCTTGCAACTGGAGATCTGACGACCGCGAGACTTGGAGCAACAACAAGGAGAAGGATTTTCAATCTGAAAGCTATGATATCTAAGTACTCGACCTGTAACTAGATCTAGGAAATGAGCTTTGTATTCTCTACTATTTGTTCTAGATTCACTTGAACTAGGGAGATCCGGCTCACCTCCATTCGAGTGGATTGTCCGTTAACAGTCCATTCAGTGCTTGCACATTCCCACGAGACATGAACACAGTTGCCGACTCTATGGCCAACTTCATCTTAGATTGGTACATTGCACACACATAAGCATATTCATGAATTGTTAAAAGTAGACATAATATGTAAATAACTCATTGTATAAGCAAAACACATAAACAAGACCACACAATTCATCCATTTTAAAAACACATAATGTATAAAACCGCCAAAATGTCTGTATATATATATCATCATAAAAAGTAGTGCTAGTACAAAATCTGAAGCATGACGGCTTTCAGTAAGTCTATACAAAATTTGAAGCCTCGTAGCTTTCAGTAGTACAAAATCTAAGGCCTCTAAGCTCTCATTACATACATAATAACAACATAAGGCCTAACGCCTAGCCCATACACCACTAGGTCACGCAGCTCTAGCCTGCTGAGTATGGAAGCAGTCAACTTCTCTCGCGAACCTGCAAAGCAGTGCATTGAAGCGCGTAAACGATCCCACCATATACCCCTGCATAGGCCGCGGTAACTCATCCACCATTAGCTCTGGAACGTCTAACGTCAACCCAATCAGTTTCACGTAGACATCCTCCATCTCCACAATGGAAACATGTGCAACTGGAGCCATGACTGCTCCCTCTCCTCTCTATCCTCGCAAGAAGAGAGACTCCCACTAGTCATACGAGGCCCACATCTGCACACACATGTTGTTAACTTGTCACCACTATAACAAAAAAATCATAAATATACAAAACTAAAAAGTACAAGGGTTTTTGTTCTTACCTATGTCTCCCCATGCTACTCCCTCGGGTAGTACCAAGTCTAGGTCATCTCTGTAATTCGTACCACTGTACGGGTAGTCCTCTACCATGAGCAACTGGCTCTCTAGCCAGGTGAAGAACTCAGCACCATATCCGATGATGGGGCCCCCACCATGGCGGGCCATCACCTCTGTCCATCTAGCCATGTGAGGATCCTTAGGATCCCTGTCATCCAACGGTACCAGTGGACGCAAGAGGGCAACCCGCTCCAATAGAAATGAGATCACTATCGAACTGTAGCCGAACTGTTTGAGCTCTCCCCGCCGACGCTTGGCCAGCTGAGCTCCAATGTTTGCGAGGAGTCCCTCACACTAGTTGAATGTCTTCGGAGACATACAGTCCTCTGCATATAGCATTTGAGACCTGGTAGCTAAGTGAGGAGCTTGACTCCCCACTATCCTCGTGATGGTAAAAAGTATGGCACGAAGCGGACGTTCCTGTGCTTCTTTGATGGGAATCTTCCCACTAGAAGCATGGGCTTGAGGAGTACAATGATGTAGGATCATGTCACCCACAATCTGATCACTTCCCCATGATCTGGTAAGATCCACGTTGCCCCCCCTCCAGGACAATCCAGTCAAAACATAGATGTCCTTGACATCCATAGTAAGTAGATGCTCACCAATCACAAAATATTGCTGAGCCACTTCCCAACATCGCAGCATATGCATCAGCAATGAGATTTGGGCCCTCATGCTCTGGATCTAGAAGAACTTTAGGAGACCACAGTTCCTCAGTGCTTGTACACATAATGGGTCACTTGCAGCTTTCACATCATCTACCTCGTGTTCTCGCTCACGCCACTCCAAGACCATGATTGGTTGTTATTAACCTGCCAAAAGGAGCATTTTAACATCATTAGCACTCAGTTCAACCACTGAAAGGCCATTTTTTGGGCTAGGTTTGATGGTTGGGTTGGACATTTCCACCATCACACCCTGTCAATTTTGATAGTGCGACATCGTCGCAATCCACTTTTACAGGATTTGCGATGAGCCAGGTTCATCACAAATCCCGAAAGGGAGACCTGCGACGACCCGAGGACACAATAGCCCTCCCCAAACCAACTCAAAAACCAAAAAAATGAACCAAAATCAACAATGTAAACCACTGAAAAATATGCTAGATGAAGTTTAGAGTTACCTGCTCCGAACGGTTGGTGAAATGGTTGCTCGCATTATAACGGTCATCTCAGGTATGAACAACCCCTTGAATGTTTTGTCATTATTTTGTATCCGTTAGATTGTGATTATTTTATGATGACAAGCTTACTCTTTGTTCTTTCTCGTGCTCTTAAAACCATGAAAATAAGTTACCGAGTTACGATTTATCACTTTTATGGGCTCGTTAAACTCCTACGGAAAAGGAAACCCCCCGGATTCTATCTTTAAGCTCTTTTCAGGCTCTCAAAATAAGAAAATATTGCCAAGCGAACTTGTCACGTTCACGCTTGTTAAATACTTTGAATGGTCATCTTGCTGGTGATAGTTTACCCCTTTTTTGGACCAGGGGGCACTACTTACGAAAAAGGTATACTCCAGCCAATCATGACTGGAAGAGTCCTCTCCCGCGTTGTTTAACCCTTTTTCGGGCGATGAGGCTAACTTTACGAAAAAGGAATGTTGGAGTCTTCTTTAGTTCGTTTCAGTCTCTCTAAACATGAAATGACAACCGAGTTTACCTTCTATGGACTCGTTAAACTTTTACATTGAAGGGCCCATCATGGGACGAACCCCTCCAATCCTAGGTTCGAAAAATATTTGGGATTGGACTCATCTATGAGATGAGCTATACCGAGCATCTGGTTACCCTCATCAAGCTCTTAAAAAACACATGAGGCACTCATCGTTCATGATGGGGAAAAAGGAAAGCTTTTATGTTACACCTTTTATAAGTGGCAATATTAGTCATTTCTTGAACATGGCACTCATTTGCATTTGCATACTGCACTTGGATCATTCGTTTGTCCTCGAGTTTCACCTACCTCCTGAGTCTTGTTACTCCTTTGAGTCATTCAAATAACACTTCCATCATCAGCTGCATTTGGATTTGGTACCATAACTCGTCAAGTCAATACTGCCAAGGCATGCCACGCCCATGTTCAAGAATATTATCACCACTCATTATCTGCAGTCAGTGCACCTTCCATCATGTCGGTCTACTCTGAGTCAGTCTTGCATGTTACTGTACCATCTGATCTACTCTACACATCCTTTGTCGTGTTTCGTGTTGATGATGGGGGATTCATCATGGCCCTCCTTCGACGGATTCATCCTTTTCGACTTCAAATCATTATCTGAGGATTGAATCTAGAAACCAACCAAGTACCTTGGCCCTGCATGCCTCAATGGCGGGTTACCTCGCTTTCAACATGAGTTTACATCATTGAATCTTGATTGAAATATTTCATCTCGTGTTCGACTTCAACTCATTTATTCACGCTTGATGATATGTACTGTGATACCTTGGGAATCATTGGCATCAATGGTGATTTCCCTCGCACTTGTTAACGGTATACATCAATGACCGGTAATCAAGTGGTTTATACCATGTTCGACGCCAAGAAATTTGTAATCACATGGATAGATTCGTATCATTGCGGGTTCAGCTTGAAGACCCTGGGGAGTCATGTTTTACCCAGGTTGCGATGGACTTTGTATTGAGTCATATCACACGGATCCACATTTGTAGTGGTCATGGCTGTGTTATCATCTCATCATGGATCTACACTTGTGTCTAGTAGCCATGATTGTGTTCAGTCGGTCATTACTACCATGGATATGCATTGTATTGGTTGACAGACATGTTGTACATCATATGAGACTGTGTACTCAGAGTCAGTTGTACTGCAGCAGCATCCTTCGTCCGATAAGCCATTGCCATTCCTTCTGTCAAAGCATTTCACCTATCCAATTTTCAACAACTTAATGCTTTGGGGGGCATTTTGTTACACCTAAAATCTTACCATCCTGAGATTCAATGTATACATCCCTAAAGTTTCCTTGACTAAGTTATTGGCCTGGAAGAGATATAACCCATTTATACTAGGTTTTGAGAGGTTTTCGTAGGATGCCCTCATGCAACTTGCGACGTCGCATCTGGCTCTCTTGCAAGGTGCGACAATGTCAGTTAATGGACAAAAATAACTCCTTTGATCCCATTCTCGAGGCTAGCTGACATGGATCTTTATCCCTGACCTTTTGGGAGAGCTGGCACTCGATTCCTAACCTATTGGAAGGATACCCTATCTCTCTCATACCATATCTCAACCTACCCTATCCATATATCCACTTAGTCCTATATAAGTGAAGCTCACTCCCATTCCAAAGGGAGAAAGTCTATAGTGTCTACATGCTGGTGAAATCATCTTAGAGAAATCTCTACTCATCCATTGAGAGACTGACACTTCCTTGGGAGGATATGGCATTGGCTTGGATGGAGAAGGATTGCTTCATTAAGCTCTGGTTGTAGTCGTTCTCTTCTATGTACTTCCCTATTTTTTACAGTAATATAAACGCTTTCCACCAATATTGTTGTGTTGAGGATATTATGTAGTTTACTTGCTTAAATGTTTACTTAGATCTGTTATCATTTAGATGCTTTTACTAGTTTGTCTTGTTTTATGTATCTTGACAGGTCTTCTAGCTTAGATCTGACGACCGCAAGGCGTGGAACAACATCCAGGAAAAGGGACTACAAACTTAAGGTAATACATCTGATAACTTGATCCTTAACTAGATCTAGGAAAGTGGTTTATAGTCTGTTCTATTTGTTCTAGACTCACATTGATCTAGGGAAATCCGGCTCGCGTCCGCTCGAGTGGATTGTCTGTCAAACACATATTTGTATGACCTCATAGTTCACTCAAATAATCGATCACAACACCTAGAACATCTTCATAAACCAGCCTAGATCCAAATCCTAAGCTCTATCAAGCGCTGAGAGGGATCAAATTTCCTGAGGTGCAAACCTCTCCTTGAATAGCTCCTTGAGTGCAATACCCGAGCCACCTAATCATAAGCTCTAAAGTCTCTAGTTTAAGTCTTATATTTACTTTTTACTTTGTATTATTCTTTTTTGTTTATGACCGACATAATATTTATTACATTTTACTTTGTATAATTCTTTTTGTTTACTTTGTATTATTTTGTTACTGGACAATCGACAAACACTCTAAAGTCTCATATTTACTTTTTACTTTGTATTAAAAGTAAAAAGTAAAGTCTCTAGTTTAAGTCTCATATTTACTAAATTTACTTTGTATTATTCTTTTTTGTTTATGGCTGACATAATATTTACCACCTAATCTTAATCTCTAAAGTCTCTAGTTTAAGTCTCATATTTACCTTTTGCTTTGTATTTTTTTTTTGTTTATGGCCGACATAATATTTACCACCTAATCCTAAGCTCTAAAGTCTCTAGTTTAAGTCTCATATTTACTTTTTACTTTGTATTATTCTTTTTTGTTTATGGCCAACATAATATTTATTACTTTTTACTTTGTATTATTCTTTTTTTGTTTACTTTGTATTATTTTGTTACTCGACAAACACTCGACTCACAGGATCTCCCCCATACTGGGTTGTAGAGCGCCTCTCGGCGCAATTATTTTTTCGATGTCGTAGATTTATAAAAAAATTAGGAACTCATGTTTCCCTATTATTTTTCTAATACAAGTAATTTATGCATTTTCTTTATGTTATATGTTTCGTTTACTATTTTTTTTTCCTAAACACACTTTTACACTTTGGTATTGTTTGCATGTGTATAGGTACAAGTTGAGTTGGGATCACCAAGTTTCTCTACATGTGACCTTCCCTAGATATATATCTCTTCAAGCTACCATTTAAGTGATTTCCCTCTGCAAACATACAATGCATTGGACATGTTTGTTAAACCCCGTTTATTCCTATAGCCTCCCCCCCAACTCGTCTTGTTTCATTTTCCCTTACCCAATAGTAGAGCCATATCTCCATGGGTTACCACTCATTAGTATCCTAAGTGTATTTTGGTACCTATATTTCTTTTTCCCTAGAGACAAGATTCTATCTAGTCCATTACATTGAATGTAATCGCATATACTTATTCATTCCACTCCATTTCCTACCCTTGGATTCCCACATTATGGCATTATTTGTTTCCTTTTACACATCACAAACCCACCACTTTGTCCATTCTATAAAAGTTACATTATTTTTCTGTCATTCATCTAGCCCCAAAGAGATTACCATAATTATCCAACTCTTGGTCTCTTTTAATTCATATCACACACCACATTGATTCATTTGGTTTCATGTTGGACACTTATTTACATGCCTCTATTCTTTCTCGAGTACCTTTTTTCCTTAGGAAACCATTGAAAAAATGCCCCTTGACATTACTACAAACCGTATATAATCTCTTATGCAAATATCCTTGGTAACCTTTGTCCAAAACATTATATGATGTGTCACCCATGGAAATATTATAATGTCAGCCTCCACATATTCCTTGTTGTTAGTACCCCCCTCCCTCCTATGAGTATTTCCCATTGTAGTTTTTTCTCATGGTCATCTCATTGCTCTCATGATGTCATCAAGAGTCATACATATGTTCCCAGGTCATCCATTCCATCATGCTCTAAAAAAAGTAAGTATCAATTCCATTACTCTATGACCCTACATTCCCCCTTGTGACTTAGTCCCAACTTCTTTAACATATTTGTATCAATCCTTATGTTGATAAACAAAGAGATCCTTGTTGCTTTGTTTTCAACAGGCCTCCCTCTATCGACTTCAGTATCTATATTCTAGAGGATATGTCTAAAGGAATTATGTACCTTCGCCCCATTGTGCTCACTGGTGGGTTATCTTGGACCAACTAAGGGGAGACCTTGTTCCCCCTTGGCTTGGTTGATTTTCACATGCTCAACTAAAACACATTATCACATTATTGAGAACCATACAATATGGTGGTATCCTTATCCCAATTTGGCCAAAGAAACTAGATACTCATGACTCCCTCCAGTTTTTGAATTTATTCTAGAATCCCCTCGATTCATAGCTTCACGTGATGTCTGATTTGCATTGATGACAATGATCCAATTTTAGTTGCAACTCCATAGACCTATTTGGCTTAGTTCCCTAGTATTTGAGCCACATGTGATGAGTTTCTCATGCTATTACTCCTTCCAAATCTTGGGCCCCTTCATGTTATAGTACGACTTTAGTTGTTGTGATTTGTCATCCTACTAGGATGCATTTTTTCCTACTCATGTATTCTAGATCAGTTGTGATTTGGACCACACAGTTGTGATTTGGACCACACTTCTATACTTGGATTGGGTACCTCTTTGATCTACATTATCATGATGTATTTTCCACAATAGTTATTCATGTACATTGATCAACTCCCTCAAGTCTTGATCCCATATTATATTGAGACATTATTACGAGCATGTGGATGCCCACCTTGACATAATATGCACTTGACCCCATTGGCTAGACTGTTTGCTGGTGGGGCCTTTGTGGCCGCTTAGGGAGGCAAGATTGTTTCTATTCACTCTTTTCCCATGTGTTCATGTTTTCCTATGGATTGAAGGGGAAAATACCTATGATGTATCTTGGCCATAAGATGAGCTCTTGACCTCATACATTAGCGGGCAATTGTTAATAGCCTAATTTTACTCACATACTTTTCCATGAGTGTCATCACTATTATATATCACTTTTGGCAGTAATATCCCCATTTCCATCACTTCCATCACTGTATGACATTAGCAATATGACCAAAAATTGATCTAAATTCATGAGTTGACCATAGAAGGTCACTACATGGAATTTCCTTAAAATTCCACAAAATCTACCATACCAAAATCCTCAAAAACCACAATGGGGACCCAAAAATGAAATTTGATTATTCATAACTATTGTGCCCCTTCCAAAAACGTGTAGTGGCTAAATGTGGACACCCCCAAACTATTATTTCCAAAAGAAGCCTTTGGTATGGTCTCCAAAACCTATCTTCATCCCACTAAGTCATCAATGCCAAGGGACAATTCACATTAGAGCTAGTTCAAGGAAGTTTATGCATTCTCTTCTTTAAATAAATCCTTTAAGGTCATTCCTAAAGAGAATTCAAATCCATAAGAGCAAAGGTATGCTACCGGATCACCTACATAAAGAGAAAGAGAACCTTATGCATATTTTTCCTTCGACCCCTTGGAATCATTCATATATATCACTTGGCTGGGAGTAGATAATTAAAGGAGAATAAGAACCCTCCCTTGGGTTGGCTACAGAGTTCCACATCAACTACATCCAATACCAAGGTGTTTTTCATATCTCTATTATTTTATTAATACAAAACCCAATTTTTTTATATCATGCCTTATTTCTTTTTATCTAGTTTCTAAGAAATCAAGAAGTAATACACAAATTAATTCCATACAAAAATATTAATGTTGATATAGAAGAAGAGAAGTTTAACATATCAACAAGAGAAGTTTAATAGAACGAAAACATAGAATGAGATAAAAAGCCTAAGTTTATCACATTTAAACTTACTGAGTTTTGATCCTTTATTGAACAGAAGTGAACATCATAGTTCACACAATACAATATATGATTGTTTACATCTCGAAAGACTGAAATGGAAGCAACAGAGTGAAAACTTACAATAAAATCTATGAAAAAAATTTGGCAGCTCAACTGCCATTTATCTCAAAATTAAAATATTTTGAACACGCCCATATATCACAAAATCAATCTCTCTTTGCTTTCAAAGCAAATTTAATTTATATATTTTCATCTCCTTAATGATATAATACATAATTTTATATATACGAGTTCTATCTCATTTCATTTAGAGAATTTATCTATTACCTTATTTTACAATATTTTATTTTTTATTTATTTTTATTTTTAAAAATAATTTATTTCTCATTTTTTATAAATTTTTATTTATAATAATATTTCTTTAATATTTAGATTTTTAATTTAATTAAATAACTTATTAAATTATTTTAATAAAACTAAACACTAAATAAAAAAAACTGTTTAATACCACGACACCAATGTTTTGAAGTAAAAATTCCATAAAATTAACTCCACAATTAAATTAAGGTGCATATACTTTGTGTGGATTGAGCAGTACTGTATAATACTAATACGACACCAATGTTCTGAAGTAGAGATTCCTTTCCACAATTTTTTTAATAATTGGTCATTTTTGTTTCTTCCTCCTGTGACGATTTGAAAGAACATAAAGTTATAAAACATGTTTGAGAATATTTTGGGTAATTATAAGTTTTATGTTGTGAATTTCTTGTTAAATTGGATGTTGAGTTAATTTTTTTTAAGGGTATATCTAACAGCCAGCAAGCCAGATATATCAGTAATTTGTGATTCAGCAGAGGCCGAGACGTCCCAAAACCCATCGGGGTGAGCCTCTATCCCAGGGGTCGCCTACCCTTAGAACCTTGTCACAACGGGCCAATGAGCAACCCTACCCCTGTCTGTTTTGAACAAAGATAACACATGTTCTTAACCATTAGGCCCACTCAAGTACTCTAGAGAATTTGATGCAACTCGCTTGACTTTCTTTTTATTTTTATTTATTTATTTGGTCTTATTACCCAACACAACACAGAGGAAACTATGATGAGAGTTGATTGCATTAGATGGGTTAGCACAATGGGCTTTAATGATTCATTCCGACAATTTGCTAATTAGAAACCTTAATAACATTATTAAGGACGAACCCATATTCGAGATCACAAAAAACCTAGGTGCTGTAAGATTTTTTTTGGCTCGTCATCGATTTACCTTTGTGCATTTTATAAATCAACTTAATATTATGCCTTAACATTCCTGAATTCGGTTACATAGTTGAGACAACTCTCTAGTAAAATGTTGCAGTATGAAGATAATTGCGCTAAACTAGAGGCATAGCACGAAGAGATAAGGACATTCTTTGAATAGGAAATTAATATATTTTGTAGAGCTTCTTTCAATCAGGCCAAGATTATGGAGGCTTATGTTGTAGGATCTGTCTTTGTGCATAACATGGACAAGTTTGGGACATCAATATTAGGACTTAGAAATTGTTGTAGTCTATATTATAGCTAAAGTGTCTTATTTTTGAAAAAAATTGCATTATAAATAGCGGCTAAATAATCAATTGTTCACATGTTGCAATTTTAATTCATAGATAACTAAATTGTCAACGTAATTATGATAAAATTGTTGAAAAGTGGAAAAAATAACTATATGTAAATCCACGCCTACAATATTTGGAACATTCATTTCTTTATCAAATTGTTTTTTTAATGTAAGTTGTTTTTAAAAAGATGTTTTGAAATATAATTGTATGCAATTGCATATATGTTATTATTGTGTTAATTATGAATAATCCATTGTTTATTTAAGTAGGGAAAGGTTCTTAAATATGCATTAGGGATTCTGATTTGTGTATTCTATGTCATGATTGAGAAAGCATAATATATGGATCGATTTCAATAGTTGGCTTGTCAATTATGATGCCTTACTCTTTTCTTGCATCTTTTGCATTCCTCTTTTTATGACCTTTCAAATTCTTCCTCCTCCACCACGATCAACATTAATGGTAAACCTAAACACCTAGCTAGCCATAACTTTGAATTCACATAAGCCTAATTATATGTTGAACTGCAATATCATGACAAGGCATTCTATTATATCATGGATGTTTATGTCAATGTTGCTCATCAATTTCAACATTTGGTGTGAATTTGAAGTTGCTCACAATTTACACAATGTTGCAGTTAGAACCACATGGATTGCTTGAGTTGGAGGTTGAATGTAGACTTGAATAATTTCAACAATTGGTTGATAGTTTTTCGAGATTGCTTGGCATACGTTGAATAGTACATGTTATATGGCTAGTACGAAAGAGATCTGGCATCAATAGGCCATTGTATCATTACTTACACAACATAAATCGACCTGTCACACTCATAAGAGAGTATGGAGTGCGATGTATAGCATTCCAACACCTTTTGTAACACATATATTACACAACCATAACATTTCAAGAGTGCAACACTTTAATGTATATCGTGCAACCATAAATTTTTAAATGGTGTGATATAATAAAGCCCTTTTCTTGTGTGAATCCATGATTAAGCATGTGGATGTCATGGGGTTTTAAAATTAAATGTCAGCCATTATTACTATTTCAATTTGTGTGCTCGCCCCCATTAAAATTTTAACAAAATATTTGTAAAACTTGAAACAAGGAGAACAAATTAACCGAGAATGAAATTTAATTCTTATTTTAGCAAAACAAAGGATAAGTTATGAAGTTTGGAGTGTCTTAATCAACTAGGCATTTTTCATAATACCGGAAAAGGGATCATAAATCAAGCCTCTCATAGGTGTGGCAGTAAGAGGTGGCTTCAAGTTCAAGCACTAGTTGTGTATGTTTAGAATTCATTTTCTATAAATATGGGTTCTAATTCCTCATTGCCTCTCCAAAGTAAATTCTATAGTATCTTTTTGGGGCCTTGTCTTTATCCTCCACTTCTTTGTCCTCTCCTCTACATACCCTCTAGTTATTGTCTTATTATGTTCATATGGCTCTTTGCTTTTTTTTCCCCTTTTGGTTTCATGAAAACCCTCTTAAGCACTTCTCCTCATTCGAACTTCCCTTCATTTCGATGATGGTATTGAGATATTTGGTTGCAATTTAGGTAACCTAACCTAGTGAGGACATAAAGCACAATATTCACACTGTCAAAGGCAACCAATAAACAAAATATACTTAATCTCTATCTAGAAGCTGCTAGACTAAATGGACTTAATATCTATCTAGACAATCAATTCTTACTATGGTCAATTCAACCAAATACTTTGATGCTCCTATTAAGATGTTGCTTTCAATGACAAATTTAACGTGACCATATTCTATGCTTGGGCTTGGCCGTATTCGTGGCTTGAAATTTAGGGTTTGATAACTCCTTGTAAGAAACCTCAATACCATGGAATGTTATATTTCTTTATAATTCTAGAGATAAGTGTGCAACTTTTTCATTTTTTATTTTAATTATCTTTTCCCAATTTTCACACATTCCATTACCTTTGAGCAAGACTTGCAGCTTTGCTGCTATTTATCTTGTTATTGAAAAATTAAACCATTTCTTGAAGGGACATCATTCAGAAGTTGAGTTGGAAGATGAGATATGGAATGGTGAGACGAAGTATGATACAACTTTAATTTTAAATTTATTTATTTATTTTTAATTATAATCCATAAAAAAAACCTATAATCAGTTAACCACATATGAACAAAACTCCACAGAAGACCTGCAACAAGAACCTCCTTAACATGGAGTGGTTACTCACTATTGGCACTCCCTCTTATGAACTCACTATCGTTAGGGATCAATGATCATATGAAAAACCATTATCTTCCCTTACTATCTCTTGATCTCTTATGAACTTATTGTCATTAGGGATCGATACTCATATGCAAAACCATTATATTCCCTTACTATCGCTTACTATATCTTGATCTCAATTGGGAATCTATTAATATGTCTCTCTTCTTGTTTCGATTTATGTTGGTTTTATATTTTCTACCAGAGTATTGATAGCAGGGAAACTTTTAAGGATCTGTACTTATTTAAAAGTATATAAACGTTGGCGAATCTTACCAATTCTTAAAATGTCAACTATAAAATATTTGGCGATATTTTTCTAAAAATATTTCAATTTCTACGGATTTTATATAGTTTGTATAATTATTTGGCGATTTTTAGAGTGAAAAAATTTTACCCCATCAAAATTGGGCGAAACAGGGTTTCAAAAAATGAAAATTGGCGATCTTATTTTGGAAAAAAACATGGAAAAATAGCCCATGGGCTAAATTTCGCCCCTAAAATTTTCCTTGATTGATAGCTCAGGGGAACTAAAACTAGGGTTCTATCATGTGTCAATTCTCATTGAGCTAAGAGTTGAAGCCTACACTTCTTCATATTTTCATTCCCAATCTCAAGAGAATCAACAATGTTTCCATTTCGATGATGGAAATCAAATCCTAGTCAAAATGTCTCTTTCATTTCTCTCTTATAATGCATCTGAGCCAAAAACTAGAAAATGTTCTTGCTTACCGCCACCATATTTATAGAAAAAAATAAAAAATATTTAGTTTATTTAATCATAGTTCCACCAAACACAAATGTCATCTCCATAAAGCTAAATAGTAAAATGTTCTTCCTTATCTAATTTGTAATCTTCAACAATGTATAAAACATGCACCAATAATGTATAAAACATGTGCATAGTTCACAGTACACAAAACTAATTTAGTACATACTTAACTAATTACTGCACCATAATCTAATCCCACTCATTAAGTTTTGATTTAATATTTAGGAATATTCTAAACCTCTTTGGACATTGTTTGCTCACTCTGAAAAGTGGTGATCATTAAGTTTTGATTTAATATTTAGGAATATTATAAACCTCTTTGGACATTGTTTGCTCACTTGAAAAGTGGTGATGAAAATTTTCTATTATCAAAAAATTATAATTTTATGTCTCGTGAGGAATTTGAAAACCCAAATTTTTATCTATTAAAGAATATAATATATTGATGCTATAACTCTACAATTGGATACAATCAAAATAAATATTGTTGGAGAGCGAAGTGAGAAGAAAGTTTGAACTTTTACTCTACGGTGGTACACGTGCCATACAACCAAAACAAATATTAATGATGTAGCAATAAAAAAACAAAAGGCATTCCTTTTGGTTTTAATTAATTACATATCTCCTTTAAAGATTTCATGACGGTTGTAGTCTTACCTATGTGGTGCCTCTTCATGTCATGATGTTGAGCACCGATGGAATATTGCTAGTAGTAAGGGTTTGACATAGGTTGGAATCAAATTATGTCTTCTGATCAAGTGGATTTGTGCACTTCTATTGATAGTAAATATCTTTGCTTAACAAAGATTCTTTAAGTAATCATAAATGGATATTTAAAATTTAAAATAATTTGTAAAAGAAAATGTAAAAATAAAGTAAGTTTTTTCATTGGTTGTAGCTTGGGTGGTTGGGAGGAATGATTGTAAGTTTTTTCATTGGTTGTAGCTTGGGTGGTTGGGAGGAATGATTGTTGTCATCCCCACCCAGGTTTAATTCTTGTAAGTGACATGTTGCTCTTGTTGAGCCCATATTGTAATGATTGTATTTCTGGCCATACCTTGATTTCTAACTAGATTAGCTTCCGGTGGACTAGCCCTCTAGCCCTCTAACAAATGGTGAACCACCATTTAAAAAAAAAAGTAAGCACCTTATCAAATGTAAGGTGATTGGAATTGCATATAATCGATATTTAACTCATGATCATTATTAGTATCTCCCAACATTTTATCATATTAAGCCATATCCTTCATCCTTACAATTTCAACTAAATGCGTGCACGGGTAGTTTGATAGATTTTTTTGGAGCTTTGCGATGTTAATTTTTGTAGCTAACTATTCATGCAAATTTTAATTAGTGTTTAACATTGCAATTTAATATTAATTTAGTTGGAAATATATTTATTTTAATGTTTCAACCATTGAATTCGAATTCGGTACGATTCGAAAATAATTTATATCAAAAAATTTCAATTCGATCAAAATTCGTGAGTAGATTGAGACAAGCATATAAAAGATAATCATCATATTACAAACATGAACCAGGTTAAGTGGAGAAAAGTATAGTGGTCCTCATTGTGTTTTGTCCGCGAATAAATAGGAATTTACTGCATTAGTTACGAATTATGCCAGAACCATACCAGGGTCATATGTTTTTGGATTTGATGCCCTTGCCAATGAAAGCTCGACTCCATTACAATGTAGATTTTCCTAAAATTAAAATCTTAGTGCTAATAGAGGAAATATACCAATCCTTATCTTTTCTTCTCCTAGCAGGAGATTGACCCTTGATTTCCAAACTATGTTGAACACAGTCCACACAATCTCCCATGCATTAAACAATGTCGGGAGCTAAAACCACAACGTTTTGCTCCTTTTTCGGTGGTTTTTTTCTAGCAGAGTTCCTCTCTAAATCCGACGAAATTCCAGGTGGGGGAATATTTCCAAGGGTGTGGTGGCATAGTTCCTCTATGGAACTCCACCCTAAGGGGGTTTGGCCCATTTTAAATCGACCCAGATGCTCGAAAAATCAATCATAGTTCCAAATCGATTGGAAGAACTCTGCCAGGATTTAGTTGTCAGATTATGATCACCAAAGTGCAAATCGTTGTGTTTTTAGACAACATCTTAAACAATGCATAATTTCTTGAGATCTGTTCTAGTAGACCCCATAGTCCCGTGCCCTTTCTATTTAAAAAGGATTGATCATTGCTACTAACTGAATGGTGAAAAGGGTAGAACTAATACCAATGCTAGATTTGAATATATAAATCTAATATGGGTGTTGGTCTGTATGTTGATTAAATAGGAGAGGATGCTTCCCTTATATTTGCTTCTGCGGCCTTTGCTGACAACAAACCGAACCAAATCAAACTCGAATAATTAGCCATGTGAACCGAATTTTTTAACTTTCGTACCAATGGGCCTCATTCGGGCCGAATTTGGTAACTATGGTTTCAACATTCATTAGTCGAATGTTGAAGAGCCGTGGAGTTTATGTGAAGTGATATGTGCCAGAGGTTTTATATGAAACGCTATGTGTGAGATCCTTGGTTCCTTGTGGTACCGAGTATGTGGAAAATTGAATGTCTCCAAAGGAGAAAATTAATAACAATAATAATGACATGTGAAAAATTGAGTGTCTCCAAGGAGAAAATTAATAACAATAATGTACAATACGTGAACGGATCTTAACTTGGAATGGGATCGTCACATCATTCTATTTAGTCAATTATTCTTCGTGTCCCTACTCAAACTTTGATCATGACATATCTACGTTTCTTTCAAATTTCATTCTCGGGTTTTAAACTATCTCATTCCCAAATTTGGAATCACATACCTATTCATTTTCCAACATATCAACTTTTTGTAACATACATGCTAAAAGGAGCGCTTCAAAGCTCCATGATCCATATATGATTCTTCCTTAACAACTTATGACAAGTATTGAGTTTTCTCTTACGAAAGATTAGTATAATGGTGTAGGGTATTGTCAATAATTTTCATGAAACCTACATTTAGAGTTTCTTAACAACTTAAGTTGAGTTTTCGTGCCACATTCCTCCATCTTAGTAGCTCAAAAATCACTTAACTACATTCCTCCATCTTAGTGGCTCACAAATCACTTAACTATTGTTCATTGTACTTAATTTACATCCAACATGCTCAACTTTTCCATTTATTTCTAATTCCTTTATGACCTACTTGCTTTACAACTTAGTGGGTGAAGGTATGGAATTTATGGCATTAAGAGAGTCCTATTTTCTATTAATTTCTAATTCCTTTAGGGTCCACTTGCTATTCAACTTAGTGGGTAAAGGTATGGAATTTATGACATTAAGAGAATCTAGTTTGCATTTGCTCTCCAACTTAATGGGTGAAGGTATGGAATTTATTGCAATTATTTTACAAGCATTCCTCTAGTTTATTAACATTTCTTTTATTTATTATGTCAATACAAATATTTTATTTTTATACTTCATTTTCTTTTTATTTCCCTTTATACTTTTAACGAGGATCATTAAAAGTTCAATTTTATTTTTATTTTTATTGTATTACATTAAAATTTTCCTATTTATTTAAGCGTTTCTTTTATTTATTAGGTCAATACAAATTTTTATTTTTATACGTCATTTTCTTTTTATTTCCCTTTATACTTTTAACGAGGATCATTAAAAGTTTAATTTTATTTTTATTGTATTGCATTAAAATTTTCCTATTTATTTAAGTGATAATATAGTGTAGATCATGGTTTCATTTAGATCTAAGTTTTTGTTTTCATTAATTATGTTTAAATCTACGTAAAAAAAATACTAATTAATGAATAGGTTCAAAATACACTTCAAAATTGTGTCAATTAAAATTGTTTTCCCTATATATTTTTATAGAGAGAAACTTAAAAGGACATTTAAAAACTTTTATAGAGAGAGAAAGAACTTAAAAGATCATTTAAAAAAGATAATTACTTTTATTAGATATAGGCCCATATATATATACTTTTACAGAGAGTGAAAGAAAGATATATAAATCCAGACCTAAAAAAGAAATTCGCTTTTATTAGGTATATCCAAAAAAGAAGTTGAGAAGATGTCCGGTTGTTGAAACAAATGCCAAGTGGCCCAGAAAATAAGGCTTTTGGTGGGACGCTTCGGTTTCGGTCAGTGGAGACTTCAAAGACATCATGCCTATGCCGTATTTGCTATAATTATATGATTTGCACTGTCGATCCCATAGTCAATTTAGTCATATTGATGGCGACAGTAGCTGCTGTAAAGGTAAACTACTGGGTCGATCCCATAATCAATTTAGTCATATTGATGGCGACAGTCGCTGCTGTAAAGGCGCGTAGGATTAGGATAAACAACTACCAAAAAGCCCCATTTTTTCAGCGTTTTTTATATCAAATTGGGTGAAAATCATCCTTCGAAATTGTAATTTCGGTTATTATTGCAGTTTCAGCAATCACACTAGCCTGTTCCAGTCCAAATGCAGGATTTAAAAACTACCCAAATTGTAGAATTAATGAAACCTGTAATTTTAGCCATTTTTACTTCGCCGGTTCCGGCGGATATGGGGGCGTTTTGGTTTGCCCATATACTGCTTTCTGTAAAGAGGTAAACTATTGGGGGTGAAGTAATTGGTGAAGGTAATTATCTGGTCAATGATGGTATTTAATATTTTGTTTTCAGATATATTATTGAGATTGTTGTTTTTATCGTAATTAATAATTTATTAAGTTATTTATGACATTTAACTTGTGGCCTATCAACATTTATCAGCTATTTCAACATTTATCAACTATTTGTGACTTATCAATGTTTTACTAACCATAAATTAAATAACTGTACTAGTTCTAAAGATCTCACATATATATATATATATATTTTTATGTTATAAAATGGTATGAAAAACAATGTTCAGAACTAATTTTTGTATGTCACTCGTTTGTTTAGTTGAAAAATTTAATTAAAACAAAGCATTCATACATAAGCATAATAGATAAGAATTAAAACCTTCATAACTGGGCTTCACCTTGAGACTCGCCTATAAATCATGCTATATGTATGAACTCTGTTACCATAAACGGGAAGGCAGTTCACGTTTTTGAGAAACCCCCAAAACAGCTTCTCTTTCTAAATCTTTATTTTTTGGGGGGTTTTAGATCAGTTTTTTTTATCAAAATTTTTGCTGGTTTAAGAAAAACATATTAAAACAACAAGATTTTTGTAAAAATACAATTTCAGGAAGAAGAATTACAAATATTTATTCAACCAAAATTTAATGTACATAAAGAAACATATCACCCTGAACCCTAATAGTTACATTTGGTTTTGTTGCTCTCAGTTTAGTCCTTTTAGTTTTCGTTTAGTCCTTTTAGTTTTGATGCTCTCAGTTTAGTCCTTTTAGTTTGGTCGCTTTTTGCAATTACAAATTTCTGATTATAGCAGTGATCAACGGATTCCCTTTATATTCCACAACACTTATTCTGTATCACAACTTTCATATAATCTCATCGTTTTTTTATTTCATGATAATATTTCTTACATTATACTTCATTTATTCAGGCTGCTGCTTTCGATATGTTTCCAAAGAGCGTCTTCGGGGCACCATGCTGCACTTCTTTTACCTAACCATGCAATGATGTCTGAGATGCACTTCTTTTGCCTAACCATGCAATGATGTCTGAGAATACCAATTCTATGTGCTCTGGAGGTTCTCCATATGTCAATCCATGCCACATATTGGGATATAGTTTCAGCGTCTTGTCACAGCTTTTGGCAGAAGCATACAGTAATTTGCTTACAGATGGGTCTGTTACTTTATCATCTTTTCCATGAACAATCAGAAAAGGGCAACCTCACCTGCAGAATGTAATTCGTTAAAAACATGACAACCTTTCTATTAAAAAACAAAAACCTATGAAAGGCAACTGGAATAACCTGAGATACACTGAATAAAATGTTCGATTTATGTACCTCGTCCAATCGTTTCTCTATGTCCAAACTTGTCATCAGTAGCTCGAAAGCAGTCTTTAGACGGGGTCTTCCACGATAAAAATAAGGATTTGCCCGTATCTGTGTTTAGGTGCAGGAAAGTTGAAACCATGAGGATGAACAAATTGCATATTTATACACATTAGATATTGCTAGTATGAATGAAATTATGTCAAAATTCCTTACCTCCGTTCTCTTATCTGGGTCCTTAAAGCCCACGTCTAAAATGTCCTGCGTGGGCATAATCTTCCACGTAGGGATTATGGCAGTTAGCGTCCACAATATGCTAAGAACCAGGGGGTGGGGTTTCAATTCCTCGGTTATCTGTAGTAACTATAAACACTGTAAGTATGCATATAAAAATCTTGACAGGCATGTTCAAACTACTATAATTATGTGAATAGGATATAAGTTATACCTTACACATAGGGGCAACAAGCACAGCGCCACTCCAATAGTTAGGTTGCTTTCGATGGATGAGAAGTGCCACAGCTCCTCCCATTGATTCGCCATAAAGGAACCTCGGTTTTTTCCTATACTCAACGCACTCTGCAATGTAATTTCCATACTGTCTTGTTACTATGCATAACTATAGTTCTCATAAAATTCTCTCAGTGGACACAAATCACTCTAAGATTTAGATATATTGCATGCACAACAACATCCCAATTATGCATACCGGCAACGCTCCTGAAAAAAGTTGCACAATCGGTTACAAGGTCATCGAAGCATTTTATGTAACAACGTGTTCCAGCAGATTTGCCATGTCCTTCATAATCTATACCAAATACTGCATACCCGGCCTTTGCAAGCCTCAGTCCTGTGTCTGTGAATAGGTCGACCAATTGGGTTATTAGATTTTAAGATAAATTGAAAGAAAATTCTGTAAATAAAGTCTAGCAAATATTGTTGACTAAGTAATATCCTGTTCATATTCATTTCTAGTACATGGATCCAGGGCAACCAGGGATAGTCACAGTCCAAGTACCTTCCATGAAAATGCTGCATTCTATGCCATAGCCTGCAATCACGAGAAGAAAATAAATTACACAATATAAATCCTAATAAATATTATAAGCGTAACAGTGAAGAATATGTGTAGTTTTGTTGGAAGCCTTTTGTTCTAATCCAGAGGGATATACCTGGATAGGGTATATGGTATGTACAGATCCGTAGACAAAACAGTCGAATTTCAGTTTGAGAATTTATGAAATAATGAATTGTGCACCGGTTTTCATGAGGTTTAGGGTAGTTGGTTTGTGTCGGGTTTAGTTTCCATCAATTTATTTGTAGGATAAAAGACAACCCAAAAAACGTGGGACAATTTTGGATAAAAACCTGTTAAAATTCTTGTTGGAAATTGCTATTTTCGCATTTTTGTAATTTCAGCAATTGGGATTGCCTGTTTTAGACTAATTGCCCAATTTTAAAACTACCCAGATAATATTGCAATCTGAATACTCCAAATTACGATTTTAACAAGAATTACTCTGCAGATTCCAGCTAGTCTGTGGTTAGCCCTTATACAGCTACCTAGGTTATCTACTCAGTACTTGGATTTAAAAAAAATTAATTATGAAATAATGATTTGTGTTACGATGCCTATTATGTACAGTGAATTGGAAAGCTATGTGATGCTGACCATGGCAGAGGCATATAAGGGCTTTGGCTTCCCTATCTGCGGGTAACCATCTGCAAGTAAAGAGCTTCACTCCTCGCGAGCTTTGAATGAACTCCTGCAGACGGATTTGCTTCAAAGAACATCAGTCCACAAATTTATGAGCCTCCTTATTTGCGATTATTATGGTACTGTTCTGTTATTTACCTCTTCATATTTGACGTTACTGTGCTGCTCCCCTGACATGTCTGGCGCCTGAAAACGAAAGCCGGTAGATTCAGATACTTTTTTAGCTTCAACTACGAAAGGGAACAGCCTTCGGAAAACAGAAAAACATAATTCTATTTCTTATGGAATCCATCTAAAACTGATTTTCTTTCATCTTTTGCAATGTGATAAGGATGCTCATGTTAGTGAATCCATAGAATATGAGCTCCAGTAATTTATTCCCTCTATAAAGAGACTGTTTCTAGTTAATGCAAGCTCACACTCATAAACAGATTTCTTACCATACCAACTACAGTATAGAAACAGAGCAGATCGCGAGGACCGACCGATCCAGAAGAACACTGCACCGAAAATCTTCTCCGACCCAGCAATGCGAAAGATCTATCACTGATAATAGCCCTCAAATTATAGAACATTGCACATGATAAACGGAGATTTCGATAATAGAAAGTCTTGTGTTTGAACGGATGTATAGGAACTGGAAGCCGCGGTTTGGAGAGGGTCTGCAGTAAGTCTTGTGTTGTAGAGAATGTATAGGAAGCCATTCTCAAAAGTTGAATCAACTCGAGGCACTGCACTCGCGGTTTTTAACACTCCCACGATACCAAATTGGTTCTTCCATCGGTAGTTGGCACAAAACGTTAATAAATTGTAGCGAGAGTATTAATGGCAATCTCTCAGTAGCAGTGTAGAATATTTAATGATTCAACTATGTATCTCCCAAACTTTAAAGCATTAAATATTACACAATTTGGTACTTAGTGATAGCCTAATTTTATGATGTGTCAACCAAAATAATTACATAAATTAAAATTTGTTAAAATTGTTATTTAATAAAAAAGTACGTCACTAGTTCAAATAAAATTACAATTTTTTTAAGAAGAAAAAAAAGTATTTTTTGTTATTCATAGGCAAATCAAAAAGTGAGTAAAGACATATGGAACAAATGTCCAAGTGACATAAATAAAATTATGTATTTTTTTTTCACAAGAAAAAAATAGTATTTTTGTTATTCATAGGTAAATCAAAATGTAAGCAAAGACATATGGAACAAATGTCCAAAGTGATAAAAACAAAAGGATAGCATGACATGCTCATGGAAATAAACCCAGACAAAAACTCTAGAAGACACCATCAAGTAGACCTTCAAAACAACAAATCTGGACCAACATTCAAAATTGAATACTCAATCGGCCAAAAGGTCCATGGAGACATGAAAAACCACAAAACTCTCGATGAATTTTTCCACCATAAGGGTGCCTTCAACACCACACAGGGCCTCCTTGGATAACAAATATGCTTCTCTATTATGTTCTCTAAAGATATGATCAAAAGACATACCGTGAAAGGAATTTATGAGGTCTTCAGTTCTGTGGCACCAATGAGTCAGAGAGACCACTTGCAAAGAGCAAAGATTCCTTGCCCGATTGATTATCACCAGAGAATCACAGAAGACATGCATCGAATCAATGCCTAACAAATGAGTAATATGTAGAAGGCAACATAAGGCTAATAATTCAACCTTCATATTTGAACCACAACCACAAAAAAGTTTCATCTTAAAAAAATGCTCCTCATTGATTTTAAGCAAACAACTTGTCCCGCACAAGCCTCCCTGTTGAGCTCCATCAAAAAAGCCAACAATTGAATTGTAAACTGGAAACTAGGCAACATGTATGATCTTCCTTTTAAATGTTGGGTCTGGGCTATATTCTTTGAGCATGCTAAGGATTTTAATGGCATTGACTGAAAAGTTTGGAGATCTTCCTTCGAAGATGACAGAGTTTCTAATTTCCAAATCTCCCAACAAATGAAAACAGGAAAGAGCTTAAAATATGTGTAAAATATTTAACCTCTTCATCCAAGGTGTAAAAACTAGCCTCCAATGAATCACAATTCCAATTGCATTGTATACTTAACTCATCACAGAACTTGCACGATTCGCGCTCTGTAATGTCCGTCGCTCCTCTCACTGTTAAAACCCTAAACTTTGTTTATCCCATGTCCTGACCTGGTCCCTGCACATTCTCTTACCTTGGCACCTCCATGGCTCGTTCTCCGGGGGGGCTGTAGATCCCCCCCGAAAGCCCTGATGTGATCATGAAACAGGTACTGACCGCACAGACCTTCAAATGCGCTGGAAAAAATCCGCTGAGAAAATATACAACTGAGGAAGAGATGACCACACAACCATTGGAGGACTTTGTTTCGGAAGAGGGAAAAAAACCACCAGCACATGCATAGCTAAATCAACAAACCGACCCCGCATAGAACTACCCCCAGAAAGAATAAATGCTAGAATCCAGTACATGAAAGACCATGCACTCATTTGCAAATTCATAGGATTATGGCCGATTGAAAAAGCTTTGATGGGCTGGAGCTCTACGAAATGGAATCCAAAAGCCCATTTCGATCTGCAACTTGGATCCAAGGGATTTTTCACAGTCATCTTCTCAAGGATCGAAGACAAAGACAAAGTCGTGGATGGAGGACCGTATTTTTTTAACTCAACTGGACTTTTCATTTGCAACTGGGTTGAAAGGTTTAATCCAGACACAGAAGACTTTACATGGGCGTCGGTATGGATACACCTGTATTATCTACCGCAAGATTACTGGGATGAGGATACTTTGTGAGAAATAGGAAATTCTCTAAGATAATTTGTCAAAATAGAGGACCAGACCAGAACCAACAGGTATACCTCATATGCCAGAATCTGTGTCTATATGCACATAGCTAAAGCCCTGCCAGACTCAATCTGCTTAGTGCATGATGACTTGGAATGGATCCAACCAGTGGATTATGAGCACGTCCCCTTCAGATGCCGCAAATGCCATGAACATGGACATTTCTACAAAGATTTCCCCCAAAACAGGTGAGCTCCAGATTCGAAGAAGATGCAGGAAGTGGATGAGGAGGGGTTCAAGAAGGTACCACCTAGACGGTTCCAAAACTAGAAAAACCCCACAATAAGCAAATCGGCCACAGCAACCACCAGCAACAGCTTTGATATTCTCTTTGAGCAACCGGAGAATCCTGAAATCTTACATGTAGAGGACCAACAAGCCAATAAAAGCAACACACCGTTCCTCTTAAAGAACAAGATCAAGAGTCACAAGATTCGTCTGCAATGACAAAGGATGTTCCATCTGGATCACAGCCGGTAAATAAAAACCCAGAGTAGGATGTTGTCATGGGTGAGGATATGAGCGATCTTGATTTAGGGGATCTGGACCTCCTAAAACTTGACGAAGCATACCGACGCAAATCCTTCAATGCAATCCCATCTAAGCATATTCATCTTCTTAAGGAAGCTTTAGCCAAAGCTAGAGCTAAACCTGTTCGGGTACACAGGGTACTACCAAAGGACCGAACACCAAGAGCAACCACTTCACACAAACAGATCACAGATCAACACACCGATGTTTTGACGTGGTTTAAACCCTCTTGAGGGAAACACTCCACGGCCCCGGCCAAATAGCTTCTACGGGACAATTTATTATGCAAAGAAAGAAAGTTACAAATGAGCTTCTCATAATCGATCAACTAAACAATGACCCTCCATGCTCTTTAAATAGAGATCATGGACCAATCGGGTGTTAAGCCATGGATCAAGGTTAGGTTTGATCTAAGAGAAGTTGAGCCGTCGGATCACTCTATATCAGGAACATATCGTGACCGTCGGATTAAGTATTTACAAATGCATACTAATGCATACTAAAGAAACACACTATCCCTAACGGATATATTACACAAGTTGATCTTAACTAACTCCTAAGTGTCTAAATATCCTAACATCCCCCCTTAAGAACAACTTGGGATAGGATTGAAGGATTTACAAAAGTGACACTATTAGGAGAAGGAAGGAGGCATTAAAGCCTATCCCCCCTTAATGACAAGTTCCTGAACTCCTAACATAGATCGAAGTTTAGAAAACTTCGCTTCTGTAAGAGACTTGGTGAAGATGTCTGCAACTTGATCATCTGTAGGGCAAAAGAGCACTTCAAGAACACGATCATGAATAAGATTTCTGATGAAGTGCATACATAGCTCAATGTGTTTGTTGCGTTGATGTAGAACTGGATCTTTGGCAAGCTTGATGGCACTTTGATTGTCGCACCAAAGTGGGGTAGGCTGCTGCTGCTCGAATCCAAACTCTGAAAGGATCTGTCGAAGCCATAAAGCTTCCTGACTGGCATTAACTATTGCTCGATATTCTGCCTCTGCTGAAGAAAGAGCAAGAGCTTGTTGTTTCTTACAAGCCCAAGTAATAGGTCCAGATCCCAGACTGAAAACATAACCTGCAGTAGACTTTCGATCATCAGGATCGCCGGCCCAATCTGAATCAGTGAAACCAACCAACAAAGGTTTCCCCCCTGTACTGTAATGAATCCCAAACTGAACTGTACCTCGAATATATCGAAGTATTCTTTTAGTTGCTTTCCAGTGGCTTTCATGAGGTGTCTGCATATAACGGGCAACATGACCAACGGCAAAGGAAAGGTCAGGACGGGAATGAGTCAAGTATAAGAGACTACCAACAAGCTGACGATACAAGGTGGCATCGACTTCAAGTGAAGTACAAGTGGCAGAAAGTTTGACTCCAGACTGGAAGGGAGAAGGGGCTGGTGTACAATCTTCCATGTGAAAGTGACGAAGAAGGTCACAAGCATACTTAGACTGAGAAAGAAAGATTCCTTCTTTGGTTTGCAGGACTTGGAGACCAAGAAAATAATGCAAATGTCCTAAGTCAGACATTTCAAAATTTTGTTTAAGACTGGATTTCACATGGGTTATAAGCTGAGGGTCACTACCAGTAAGAATAAGGTCATCAACATATAGAACAAGTATGATGAGATGGTTTCCTACTTTCTTGGTATAGACATTGGGGTCAGAATGGCATCTAGAAAAACCAGTGTCAAGGAGAAAGTTATCCATTTTGGCATACCAAGCTCTAGGAGCTTGCTTAAGGCCATATAAGGATTTCTTAAGGCGACAGACAAGGCTAAAGTTATTCTGAACATAGCCAGGAGGTTGTTCCATGTAAATTTCCTGCTGTAAATCATCATGTAAGAAGGCAGACTTGACATCCATTTGATGGACTTCCCAGTTGTGTAAGGCTGCAAGGGAAAGAACAAGGCGGATGGAGTTCATTTTTGCGACGGGAGCAAAGGTTTCATTGTAGTCAATCCCTTCAACTTGGGAAAAACCTTTGGCAACTAACCTTGCCTTAAGTATTTCAACACTTCCATCTGATGCATACTTAGTTCTGTAGACCCATTTACATCTGACAAGTTTTCTTCCTTTTGGAAGAGGTACAAGATCCCAAGTATCATTCGCCATTAAGGAACGATATTCTTCATCCATGGCTGCATCCCAATCTGGATTTCTTGAAGCTTCTGCAAAAGTTTTTTGATCATGATTCTCGGAAACTTGATCCAAAAGAGAAGAGGCTCGCTGAAACTGAGAACGTGTTCGACGTTGATCTCTAGGATCACCGGCAAGATCACCAATTGCTTCACATGTTGAACAGACCCATCGAGGAAGCACTTGTGATGGTGCAACTGGAGGAACATGAGCAGGTGGAGGTGGATTTTCATCCTCACTGTCATTATCATAAATTGGAGTTGGAAACCTGTCAAGGAAGTTGGAAGAAGAAGAAGAAGGCACAAACGCCGAATCAAGCTCGCAGGCCACAGATGGCACAATCGCCAAGTTAGGCTCGCAGGCCAAGAGATTTTCATCAAATTTAACATCTCTTCTAATGATTATATCATGAGAATGTGGTTGAACAAGTCTATAACCTTTTACATCTTCAGAATATCCAACAAATATGCACTTTTCACTTTTAGGTTGCAATGCTTTCCGTTTTTTATCCGAAATGTGAGCCCATGCTTCACTACCAAACACACAGAAGTGACTTACATCAGGTTTAGTTTTACTCCATGCTTTTTCCGGTGTTATACCTTGTAATGCTTTAGTGGGGGTGCGATTAACTATGTAATTTGCACAATTAATGGCTTCAGCCCAAAATTGAAGACTTAGTCCCTTAGATTGGATCATACAATTAGCCATTTCTTTTAAAGTGCGGTTCTTCCGCTCAGCTACACCATTTTGTTGTGGTGTATATGGAACAGTGTGGTTTTGTTGGATGCCTTGTTCAGTGCATAAAGTAGTGAACTTTTTGTTAACATATTCTCCTCCATTGTCAGATCTTAACTTAATAATTTGATGACCAGATTGTTTTTCAACAAGGGCCTTGTAGGCCAAGAACATGTTAAATACTTCGCTCTTAAGTTTTAGGAAATAAACCCAAGTGCGTCTGGTGTAATCATCAATGAAAGTTAAGAAATATTTGAAACCAGAAAAGGAAGCAGATAGAAGAGGACCACACAAGTCACTATGCACAAGCTCCAAGGGAACCGAGGCGTGCCAAGAGGCACGTTTGTCAAAACTGTCCCGATGATGTTTTTCGAGTACACAACCGGAACAAACACCATCTCTGCAAGATACCATGGGAAGACCTGTCACCATATTTTCTTTACATAGTTGTTGCAATAAGCGATAATTTAAGTGACCAAATCGCTCATGCCAAAGTTTGCTCAAGTTATCACTATGAGCAACAAAAACTGAAGGGAAATATGATAACCCAAAGTTGTTAAACTTGTACAACCTAGTAATATCATCAACAATTCCGGTAGCTAGGACCTGTTGAGGATCTTTAAAATCCTTGATTACAACTTGGTGAGGTGTAAAGGTCACAGTTTTACCGTCACCAGAATGGGTGATCTAATAGACTGATAACAAATTGCAGGAAATTCTTGGAACACATAGTACATCACTAAAATGACCATTATCTACTGAAACTGTTCCAGCTCCTACAACACTTAGAGATCTATCATCACCAACAAATATTTGTTTGGTGTTGCATTCATGCATAGTAGAAAAGATGGCTTGATCCTTAGCCATATGATAAGATGCTCCAGAATCAATGAGCCATTCATTTGAAGTAGAAGAAGAAGATACATTATAAGAATAACCAGAAGCACAAATTGCATGTCCATGAGGCATATTCTAAAGACGAATCTAGGCTGATGTGGTGCTTCTTCATTGCTGCTTCCAAGGCTGCCATCTTCTTGAAACACTTAGATTCATCATGATTATCTTTCCCGCAATAGTTGCAATGACGCTCAGTCTTCTTGCCTTTTGGATTGGATCCTTTGTCATTTTTTAAAGAAGGAGCTGACTGAGAGGGTTTTGGACCCTTGTTTGACTTATTATTGCGAAAATTTTGTTTCTTGGGAGGCTTGGACTTTTCTTTCTGTTGGGACAATAAGGCTTTCCTAGATGTATCTGCATTGTTGATTATTCCAAGATGAATGAGTTTATTTTGTTCTCTAATCAATGAATCACAAAATGATTCAAGACTAGGCTCTTGATAGCTAGCTGCATTCAAGGATGCTTTCATGGAGTAAAATGTAAATACAAAAACAGAATATGCAGGTCCAAGTTTGGAAAGAATATGATAAATGCATTGTTTGTCTTCCCTTTCAATCTTACATTCTGCACATAAGAGTTTAAGAGTTTTGTACTTAGATAAATAATCTTGAATGTATGAAAAGTCACTTGGATTTAAAGAAATCAACTCATTTTTGAGTTGGTGACCTCGAATTTCATTGTGTTTACCAAACACAGATTCCAACTTGTCCCAAGCAGCATTAGGTTCATCAATTCCAGATATGTGGAATCGCAAATTAGTAGAGATTGACATCCCAATCAATCCACGAGCTTCATCACATCTATTCGCCCATTTTATTTTCTTATCATTATCAGTGGGTTCTTTTTCTTTCCCTGAGGTAATTCTGAAAAGTCCCCTACTTCGTAGAACATCCTCCATACGATATTTCCATGAGAAATAATTGGAACTGTTAAGTAGAATATCACAAGGGGCATCCATATTTGTAAATTAATGGCTGTAAAAGCAGAAACCAATAGTCTGGATGTGAAGAGCTCAAAAAAATAGGCGGTTTAAAAAAAAACGGCACTGAAAACTGACTTTGTATGATGAAGTTATGCTTGAACAAAGAAACTATTGAAGATGTCCCCAATAGTGATGTGGCTTCTAGAGAATGTCCAGGGAAAAAAAAAAGAACCCCTCTCTTCCTAAGATGAACCTTTTGACAATCACTTTACAAGAAAGTTGTTTTAAGTGAACCACTTTTGTAAAATAAGTGATTTCACTTTTACAATGATATTACTTTTAAATAGTGCAACAATAAAAAAAACTTAAGTGACTCACTTGTATTTTTATTTTTTTATTATTTAAGTGAGATGCACTTTTACAATAAAATAACTTGAAAATAGAAATTGCAATGCACTTTTTCTTTTAAAAGTAACTTCCTAAGACTTGAATTGAAGACCTATTAAGGAATAAAGCAACTTTGAACCAAGTGAGTTAGATTAAAATGTAACTTTGAACCAAGTGAGCTAGATTAAAAGGTATGTAAAATATGAGAATGAGGAAGGGGGCTTTTTTTTTTTTTTTTTTTTTTTACTCTTCTTGCTTGGTTTGTGTGCTTGCCCTTTTTTCCTGCAAAACACACCACAAATCGAAACAAAAACAAAAAAATTTCCACACTTGTGGAGTTAGATCTTGTTAGTTTGCCCGGAAAGTCTACGTTTTCTCTATGTTTCTGATTTGCCGAGATCGCGCAAAGTACACGGCAAAGAGCATACGCAGCCGAGGAAAAACCCTTTCCCTTCCTGTTTCTGATTTGCCGAGATCGCTCAAGGTGCATGGCAAATAGCATACGCAGTTGGGAAAGCAACAATCCAAACCCCAAAAAAAATATAACAGTAAAAAAAAATAATAAAATATGAGTTTTTTTCTTTCTTTTAAAAACAAAAAATAAAAAATGCGTCACTGTAACATTATACCTTCAGATCTGATGAAATACACGTTTCTGGAGCAACCGGGAACCGTTTTCGATCAAACGAAAACTATTTCCCAATGGAAACGATGCTCCGGACGCAATGGAACACCTCCCACAGCCCATAAATGTACAGAAATACCAGAACTAGAAACCTTTTCGAGTTTCGGCAACAACAGTTCAAGATCTAGATCATAACCAGAAGTGGCACTTCATAAAAGCTCTGATACCATGTTCGGGTACACAGGGTACTACCAAAGGACCGAACACCAAGAGAAACCACTTCACACAAACAGATCACATATCAACACACCAATGTTTTGACGTGGTTTAAACCCTCTTGAGGGAAACACTCCATGGCCCCGGCCAAATAGCTTCTACGGGACAATTTATTATGCAAAGAAAGAAAGTTACACATGAGCTTCTCATAATCGATCAACTAAACAATGAACCTCCATGCTCTTTAAATAGAGATCATGGACCAATCGGGTGTTAAGCCACGGATCAAGGTTAGGTTTGATCTAAGAGAAGTTGAGCCGTCGGATCACTCTATGTCGGGAACATATCGTGACCGTCGGATTAAGTATTTACAAATGCATACTAATGCATACTAAAGAAACATACTATCCCTAACTGATATATTACACAAGTTGAACTTAACTAACTCCTAAGTGTCTAAATATCCTAACAAAACCCAAACTGGGTATTCTTAATCCTCGCAAAAAAAACAAAAGAAACCCTCAAGGGATCCCAAAAAATGAGGAAGAAGAACAAATCTGGAGCGCCTCAACAATCTTGGCACCAAACTTGTTGAATCGGGGCAATGTGCACAACTTACAGAGTTTTTCCCCGCGCACACTCCAAGTTCTCAATGAAGATAATATCCTGGAATGTAAGAGGCATCAATGGTCTTACCAAACATAGAATGCTACGTAGGAAAATCTTCCAAGAAAAGCCCTCTATGATCCTCATTCAAAAGACCAAATATAGCAGTAGCAATTTAGAGAATCTTTTTGCACGACTTTGGAAAGGCAGCAAAGCGGTAGCAATAGATGCAATTGGAGCTTCAGGTAGCCTTGTGCTTATCTAGAACCCCCAAGAAGTGAATCTCAATAATTTTCTAGTCATAAGAAACTCGATCTTGGCCTCCCTTCATGTCACAGGCACAAATTTTCATGGTCGACTCTCCAATGTCTACGGCCCCCAATCCTCGGAGCAAAAATTCAAGCTTCTAGGCTACTTGAAATGGTATAGGCACAACTTCTTTGGTCAACCATGGATTCTGAATGGATATTTCAACATGGTCACCAACCTTCAAGAGAAAAAAGGGGGGCACAGAATGTTATCTTAGGAAGATGAAAAATTCAAAATCTTCATTGAAGATAATAGGCTGGTTGATTTGGAGAAAACCAACGGCATATTCACCTGGCATAATCGAAGAGGGGGGGGGGGGAATCAGATTACTTCTAGAATTGATCGTTTCCTGATCTCTGAGGACATAGTCGACACTGGCATGAATATGGTCGCCATGGTTCTTCCCTTAGTGGGATCAAATCATTGGTCGATCAGTCTGAATTGGCATGGAGGAAGAGCATTCCTACTGCGTCTCTTCCGATTTGAAAAATTATAGATCTCACACCCCGACTTTAAGGAAACAGTTAAAAATTGGTGGATAGGTTTCCAAGTCTCGAGTTCCTTTAGGATGCACGGGCTTCAACAAAAACTAAAACTTCTCAAGTAGGAACTAAAAATTTGGAATAAGAACACGTTTGGAAACATCTTCACAGCCAAAACTATTTTGGATCAGGAAATGGACTCTCTCCATCAGCATATGATTAAAGAAGGTCGTGCGAAGGACAGGAGCAAACGGGAAACCAAGATTCAAACTCAAATAGATGAGAGGTGCAAGCAGGAGGAGATTCTCTGGAATCAAAATTCAATGATCAATTGGTTGAAAGAAGGAGAGTGCAATACAACCTTTTTTCACTGCTCTACCATTCAACACAAAATGCACAATAAAATCTACACTCTCAAGAAACCAGATGGAACATAGGTGGAAACACATGAGGAAATAGAACAAGAGCTAGTCAAATTCTATAAGAAACTTCTATTGGAAGACACCCTTAACAGAAGCGTTGCCATTGATTAGGTCACCTCTCATATCCCGACAATAATAACGGATGAGCGGAATGAAACCCTCATGCGACCAATCACCCTCTTGGAGGTTGAAACGATGGTTCATCAAATGGAATAAGGAAAGGCTCCTGGTCCCGACGGTTTCACCATCGATTTCTTCCACCATTGATGGGATCTTCTGAAAGATGAAAGCTAGGAGATGGTGGAGGAATCGTGCATAAAATAGTGGGTCCTTCCAATGCTCACTCTCATCCGAAAGGTGGAAAACGTTTCCACCCCAAGTAAGTACAAAATTATTTCTCTATGTAATGTGGTTTATAAAATCATCTCCAAAGTCATAGCCAAGCGCCTTAAGCCTCTTCTCCCACTCCTCATCTCCCCCAAGCAAAATGGCTATGTAGAAGGAAGACAAATCCTTGATGGAATCATTATGGCTCATGAAGTTATTCAATCCTTAAAAACTACCAAAAAACCTGGCATGCTCCTTAAGCTTGACCTTTCTAAAGAATTCGACAAGCTCAGCTGGAACTACATTGAAAAGATTCTCCTCGCCTTTGGATTTTCTCCCTCTTCGACCAGATTGATTCTCTCCCTGATCTCAACCCCTTTTTTCTCCATTCTAGTAAATGGCACTCCCTCGACCACCTTTTCTTCCTCAAGAGGAATTCGACAAGGAGACCCACTCTCCCCCTTTCTTTTTATCCTGATCGCAGAAGGTCTAGGACGCATGATAAAGGCGCATTGTTCTAGAGGCCTCCTCAAAGGTCTCACTCTGCATGACAGTCCTCCACTCACACACCAACAATTTGTGGATGATAATCTCCTCTTGAGTCACCCCTCAGTGCAAGAAGCTCGCACTCTAAATCATATTACCTTGGTCAATCTTGAAAAATCCCACATCTTCTTCTTTAATACACCAAGCATCACTCAAAGGAATATTACCAGAATCCTAGGCTTCTCCATCGCCTCCCTCCCCTCTAAATGCCTAGGGGGTCCTTTGATGGATTCAACAATCAAGCACTGCTCCTAGAGAGAACTGCTTGACAAGATGGAACTTAAAATCTTCTCTTGGACCCCCAGGTCTCTAAATCTTGTTGGGCGTCTTACCCTCATCAAGTTTGTTCTTCAAGATATGCTACTGTACCTTTTTCGGTTCTTGCAGCACCGAAATGGGTCCTAAAATCCATCTGAATACTACAACGCACCTTTTTATGGGGGGGACGCTAATCATTTCAAATGGTACTTAGTCAAATGGGACAACGTTTCCAGGCCTAAATCTGATGGCAGCCTGGTCCTGAGAGATCTGACCAAAAGTAATGAAATTCTTAGTGCAAAAAATTGGTCGAACTGGGTAACTAAAAACACTGTTCCTTGGGCCCAACTTTGGAACAAGAAATATGCTTCCAACTGGGACCCACAGGAACTAATACGGTTCAATCTCTTGGCCCATGGATCGCTTATTTGGAATGCAAAAAACTCCTAGAGGTACCTGATCCAGCAACATAGTTTTTGGGAAATAAGAAATGGGACTGACGCTCACTTTTGGATTGACTCTTGGGAAAAAATGCCCATTTTAAACCCTCTTCTTCAAATTCCATCTATAATCAATGCCATACAAGCCTCTGGAAAAATCTCGGTTAAAGATTACTGGATGGATAATACGTTGCAAGGTTTCAAAGTCTAGAAGCATCCTAGGGATTGTGGCATACATATAAATAATGAAGACATTGACAGGATTTGGCAAGATCTACAGTAAGATTCATGTCCAATAAGAACCAAATATCATAAGATGGGGATATAATCCCATAGGCTCTTTACAGTTAAAGAGCCCTATCATCTGCATGCTCAGCACAATATGGAGCAAAGAGACCCAAGTTGGATTAAAATTTGGAACATGAAAACTTGGCCAAAAGTGACCACCTTAATGTGGCTCACCATACATGAGCTTTTTCTCTCTTAGGACAATATTATCAAGCGGTGACTCTGTGGACCATCTATATGTGTGCTATGCAACAATCAAGAAGAGACCATGGTTTATTTGCTGGACTCCTTCCCATTCTATAGCAGTTTATGGGATAGACTGGCTCTCCTCTGCATAAGAACGGACCGAGTGCAAGTAAATCCCATCCAAACCATAAAAAAATGGACTGACAAGCCATACCAAAACAACATTCTCAACAAGCTTTGGACCTTATCCCTAGGTTTTGTGGTTTGGGAAATCTAGAAGGAGCGCAATCACATAATTTTCAAAGATAAGGCCAGAAATGATGATATTGCATGGGATAAGTGTAAAGATCATATCTTGGAAACTCTCTTTCTTCACAACTGGTCAGAGCAAGATTTCAAAGCCAGCTAAATAGAGGCATTATAATGAACAATTGGAACATCACCCCTCGTCCTTCCATACTCTGCAACACTATTAGATTCAATGCTCCTTCAAGTCCCAATAAATGAATGTGTTCACCATCTGGTTTCTTCAAACTCAACTTTGATGGTGCCTCTAAAGGAAATATGGGACCGACTAGCTTTGGTGGGGTATTCAGGGATAGCTCAAGGACGATATTTCGCCTCTTCTTTGGAAGCCTTGGACATGATAGTAATAATGCGGTGGAATTAGTAGCACTTCTCAATGGTCTCCAAATTGCCTCAGTCTGGCCCCTTCTTCCTATAGTGGTAGAAGGATACTCTCAAATAATCATTTCCTCGCCAACAAAATTCATTGTGGATCTCAGATCATCAAACTTTCTCCAAGTTGGAGACTCAATTATGGACTCTCACAAATGGTTGATCTCATATCTGCATTGGGAGCCATTACCTTCCAACATGTCCGAAGGAAATCCAATGCGGTGGTGGATCGCCTAGCTAATGAAGGAGTTTGGAGTAGTGTCTCTCTTCAAGACATGGATCCAACCATGCTACCAGATACTCAACTCAAAACTGATTAATTCACTCTGGTTGATCAAGATCGGCAAGGCTCAGATGCAGGTGACATGCATGTCTCGGCAGATCATGGGGAGACAACCATGGAGGCCTCCACCTCCTACCATGTGGAGTCCCCTCGTCATTCCCACCATGCTCATTAAATCGACATCGTTCTTGATGCAAGGAGCCTTTATGACGATGGTCATTCAAGCTCTAGATCGAGCTGGACTCTATACCATATACATCATTTCCCCCCCGCGTGAATTAATGGCCTCCATAGGCGCCGAGCTAAAATATCCAGACCAAAAACATTTCCAATTCAGCGTGCTAAGTGGTTTCCATCTTGTGGAGTTTTTTCTTCTTTTGCATTTGGAGGGTTGACTGCTATATGCATGGTTCGAGCTCACCATCTCAAGCAATCCGCTTCTCTTGATTCTTCTTGAACCCAAGTTGCGCCCTACTCCTCACGGGATTCATTCTGTGATCTATGGAGACTTTGGTTTTTTTACTTAGTCGGGGAGGATGTCTTGGAGATTATGTGCTACCCCTTGGAGAGGTGGTAGGGGCCAAGGAAACCAAGGTATTCATGGTCGGGGAGAGGCCAATGAAAGTGGTTATGACAGTTCAATTCCAGGGCACCTAAGGATTATGCTAGAATATTTGGAGGAAGAAATGGCCCTTCAGCAGTTGGTTAACCAGAGAACTCGAGCTAGGCATAGGAATTTTTGGACGATAAAGAATTTGTTGGCTCACATTCTTTTTCACTCTCAGAATCTTCTTCAGGGGAATAATCCCCCTCCCTCTCCACCCCCTGCTCCTGGTAGGCACTCTTCCTCTTCTCTGGCCATGTCCCAGGTCTCCAAGCCATTGGAGCACAATGGTACTTAGCTCGAGAAAGAGTAGAAATAGCCAGAAGACATCACCAATTTCACCAATGTTGTTGTTAAGATTCAATATGATAAGACATAAAATATCAACATTACATTTCATTTCACGACAATAGCATATACAAGATCACTGAAGAAACAACAAGCACAGCATAAACACAAGAGACATAGATTTATCCTGGGAAACCCTCATCGGGTAGAAAACCTAGCAAAGCTTCCTCAATATAGATGACCAGCAAATACAAAGATGTAAACCAAAGACATGAGCTCCTCCTCCTCCATAGCAGACCTCTCTATCACAAGTGCACTACTTTCCGAGTGATAGAAGTGTGTAATAAGTGAGGAACATCCTCCTCTACTTATACTAGTTTCCCGACTGACTTTTACACAAGCTAGGTCGGCCCCAACTTAATTACTGGGTTAAACAACCCATTACACCTGACTGGGCCGACCCCTCTAGGGTGGTCTAATAACCCTTTGACCCACATAACACATACAGGGCCGACCCCCATTAGGGAAGTCTAATAACCCAAGTTACCACAATCCGACAGAGGAATAAACATCTCCGGATATACAATAAGATCTTCACGGAGGAATGAAACATCTCTGTAATAATAAAGTACAAATATAATATTCTTAGAAGTTACAATATCTCAACACTCCCCCTTAACGAGAAGGATATTATAACAACATCTGCAGGAGCAAGGAGTCATCGACATCATACATGATACATCTATAAATCATTGGAAGCTTTCTCAACATCATCAGTAACTCAACCAGTTACTGGAATATCTTCAAGATCTTCAATACTAGAACATCAACATCTTCAGTACCGAATTTTCTGCAGCACTTGAACATCTACAACAATATCATCACCTGGATCCTCACGATCAAAATCATCGTCGTCACACGATCATCAGCATCGTCGTCATACGATCATCAACATCGTCATCATACGATGATCAACATCGTCGTCATATGATCATCAACATCGTCGTCATACAATCATCAACATCGTCATCACACGATCATCAACATCGTCATCACATCATCTCGATCTACAACATCTGGATCATCATCTCGATCTACAACATCTGCATCATCATCTCGATCTACACTGCAATACACACGATCATATTACAGGATGATCAATCCCGCTCTCTTTAGGACATAGGTCCATGGATGATACAATCCAGATCAAGTTCCAGGATGATCAATCCTTATCTCTTTAAGACAAGTCTTATGTCTAGGGACGATGCAATCCCGATCAACTTCCAGGAGGATCATTCCTTATCACTTTAAGACAAGTCTCATTTCTAGGGACGATGCAATCCTGATCAACTTCCAAGAGGATCATTCCTTATCACTTTAAGACAAGTCTCATGTCTATGGATGATGCAATCCCGATCAACTTCCAGGAGGATCATTCCTTATCACTTTAAGACAAGTCTCATGTCTAGGGACGATGCAATCCCGATCACGTACCTTTTGAACCGAGGTCTAGGGACGATGCAATCCTATCATTCAATTCTCAGAGACCTCTGTCTACGGTTCAATTCAAGGGACTGAAGTCCGGGGACGATCCAATCCCCATTCTCAAAGACATCTTGTCTATGGCTCAATTCAAGGGACCGAAGTCCAGGGACGATCCAATCCCCACATGTCCACCAGGGACTTCATTCTCGGAGACATCTGTCTATGGCTCAATTCAAGGGACCGAAGTCCAGGGACGATCCAATCCCCACATGTCCACCAGGGACTTCATTCTCGGAGACATCTATTGACGGATCCTTTTAGAACATGTGTTCAAGGATGATGCAATCCCTCTTCTTTCTCGGAGACATATGTCTACGGATCCTTTTAGAACATGTGCTCAAGGATGATGCAATCCCTCTTCTTTCTCGGAGACATATGTCTACGGATCCTTTTAGAACATGTGTTCAAGGATGATGCAATCCCCTTGTCAACTTACACCCTGTCTAAGGACCATCCACCAACCTATCTGTCGGCATCACCAACATAGATACCCTCATCAATACATGTATACATATCATCAATACAAGTAAGCATATCATCGATACAGGTATCCTCATCATCGACTTCACTGTCGATGCAGGCAATCTCATCATTGGTGTCTACATCACTCCCCCTTTCGAGAAGGGTCCTACCAAGCTTGTCTCGGAAATACTCAAACTTTACTTGAGTTAGACGTTTGGTTAGTACATCAGTAACTTGTTCACTTGAGGTATAGGTTTGGTTAGTACATCAGCAACTTGTTACAAATTCAAACTTTATAGTTCATTTCTGCACCATATCTTGTATGTAGAAATGTCAGATCTCTATGTGCTTTGACTTATCATGGAACACTGGATTCTCTGTCATCTTGATACAACTCTAGTTGTCACACATGATCTTAGTGGGTTCCATCTCTAAGTCAAATAAACCAGATAATAACTTCTGAAGCCATATCGCTTCACAATTAGAAGAGCAAGCAACTATATATATTCCGCTTCAGTTGTGCTGTGAGCCTCACTAGACTGCTTCCTGCTAAACCACGAGATCATGGCAGATCCAAGACAATAACATCCACCTGATGTACTCTTCTTATCTGAGACACTTCCTGCCCAATCAACATCTGAGTAGCCATGTAATCTGAAGTCATGATCTCCAAGATAATATAGACCAAAATCTATCGTACCCTTTAGATACCTCATCACATGCTTTGCAGCTATTAAGTGAACTCTTCTAGGTTCCACTAGATACTGACTCAAGGTATTTACGGCAAAGCATATGTCTGGTCTAGTATTTGTCAAATACATCAATGATCCAATAATCTGTCTGTATAGAGTCACATCCACTAACTCTGATGAGTCATCAGCTAATAGCTTCAAGTTGGAACCCATGAGAGTGGTCGTGGTTGTACATTCCAACATATCAAATCTTCTCAAGATTTCCACAGCATATTTTCTCATGTTGAGAAAGATTCCTTCTGGGCCTTGCCATTCTTCCAGACCTAGGAAGTAATGCATCAATCTGAGATCTTTCATCTCAAATTCTGTAGCCATATTCTTCTTGCTTTCCATGATTTGTTTCTCATTCCCTGTCAGAAAGAGATCATCCTCATATAATAATAGTATGATAGGTTCATCATCCATAACCTTAAGGTAAGGGTTAGGATTAGCTTTACTTTTGGTAAAGCCCAAGCTTTGTCAGGAAGCTTTCAATTCTCCCTCTGTGACTGAACATCATTCACACTCTGCATTGAGTGATCTTCTGCATATCTATCCGAGCCATCTCTCGTCAGATGGTTCTACTGATATGTGCCTCAATATCATTCAAATTCTGTGGTGAGTTTCTTCTTGCATCTATGGCATATGTATATAGAAACCATATTTAACCTTGTAGCAAAGGTTGAGATCCACATTACCCATGGTGATCATTAAGCTCATCAAATGACTATCGATCCTGAGTACCCATACAGAGCCTGATTCACACTTCTTCTTCAATTACACCATTAAGAGAATGGTCTTATCTAGCCACTTGGAGCAAACATCTCGTCACGATCCTCTTCATCTTTCTAAGATAATCTTCTAGCCACGAGCTTGCTATAGTATGTTTGATTTGTAAGTCTTCTTGTTGAACATCCATCACTAGTTCAGTGTTCATCATTCTTCGTGATCTTTCCTACAAATCAAGATTAAGTACATGATTAGTAATGCTTCATAATCATCAAATCATGTTGACATGATAACCTATTATGCATATAGATATCATTTACATAGTTATGCAACTATTTTGACCAATACTTTGGCACAACACTTTTCCATATCCTGTATGCATACAGTGGCTGTCTAGATGCCTTCTATCCCTGCCAGAACATACTATCGAGAGTGTGCACAGCTCTCAGCATGTTAGCAAAGAGGTTTCATTCTAGACAAGCAACAATGGAATGTTTGTCCAACTTACCAATCATATGCATATTAGTAGTATACTCTTCAATGCTATATGAATGTTTACACTCAGCATGATATATTCTAAATATGCATGCAATCTATTACAAGCAATATCATTTACTGTTTCAAATAACAACTCAAATACTTATCTTTTATGTTTGTTTGGTTGCCTCCCGCTTGATCTTCTATATGTCTTTTGAACTTCTATTCAATCTGCACCACTATGCATGCTCAAGTGTGCAAAAGTGTCATCCTCATGATCTCATACACAGACATACATTCATTAGTATAATCTCACTATTATCAAAACATTATAATTCTAAATAATCTTGAATATGTATGGTCATGATCATTCAATACATGGGTATACTAAGATCCTAGCACAAAGTAGGATTCTAACTTGACATAGGAGAACATACCTGTATTAGTATACATGCTTAGTTATGTCTAAACAATATCTTCTTTGTTCTCTTCAATGATTTAGAGACCTTGTGCTAGAACCTGTATCTCCTAAGTTAAGCATAGTAGAACAAAGTCATACATACCTTGTAAGTAGAGATTCTATAAGGTCAAACATTATGGATGAGTCTTTGTCTTCATGTCATCATGGTCATGGAACTTGATTTGTCTTTCGTGATGTACCTATATCTTGTTAGTAGACAACATCAACCTCATACGACACCACAGTGCATTAGTACAATCATATAGCCCTAATCAACGAATGTCTTCTATTATTCACATATTTTTACTAGGGTGATAAGACAATTCTAACATTAATCAAGATTGTACTAATCTAAATAATATGAAGACAAACATATTATGAACTTAATTAAGAATCATATTTCAAGACATACCTATATCTCCTTAAGTCATACCTGTCGAGACTTCTTGTAGTCTTCTTATGTAAGGCCTTAGCCTCAACTCCCCTCGAAACTGGATTTGGAGCTCAATTAGGGTTTGTTAGAGAAACCCTAAAAATTCAATCTTTGACTTTCACACTTCTGAATGGATGGAAGGATGTGTCTTGCTGAGTTGATCAAACTTGCATACTTCAATTTTGAAATCTCCAAAATTTGACCCCTCAAAAATTGCTTTTGAAACTTCTGGATCTTTTGGACAGGATCTTGAACTAAGGTTTGATGGAGCCCACCCTTCTGCCTAATCAAAAGGTTCTATCCAAGGCTCTAAACTCTTATTTTTCTGAGGAGCTTCCAACCGTGGTCACAGACTTCAAAAATCCCAACTTTTGCTGAAGCCCTAATTTTCCATCTTTCCGATCAAAATCCCGAATTGGGGTTTGATCAAGCCCGGTCTTCTACCCAACCAAAAATTTGATCTTGGTCTCTAAATTTTGATTTTCTTGAGTAGCTTTCAGACTTGGACTCCGATTCCAAAAATTCTAACTTTCTCCAAAACCCTAAATTATGGAAGCCATGAATGAAGGTGCTCCAAAAGTAATTCTGTTTTGACAGAAATATGTACCTGATTGTTTCTGCTGTAACTCCGAACTTTTCGATCCACAGGGTCTGAAAACTTTTTCTATGGTAGATTGACCTGACATATTTCCATCCTGATAGGTTTGACCTCAATTGGATTTTTTGAGAGAGAGTTATGCCAAGTGTCGCAACGTGACCTGTTTATGGGATAAAACAAGAGAGTGAACTTGTATGGCGTGCCATGTGTCACTGGTTCGACTTCGGCCTCTGAAAACGTTTCCTGAGATAGTACAGTCTGTTTACTACCTGTCAGTGTTTACGAAATTTCATTTGGAGCTTCCTAGCCCAATTTATGACCTTTTTTTCCTAGATCACCTGATTATGACTGAGATCTGGAAGAGGCAGAAACCCTAACTTGTACTAGTCATAACTCACAAAGTACAACAAATTTGAGGGTGTCCTTTGGACACAAGGTACATGGGGATGTTGTCTACACCCTGTAAACTTTTCAGATCCTGAACCTTCGCCAAAATGTATTTATAGCGAAAGTTCCACGATGACTGGTTTTTGCTATATAAAACCCTAACCTTCAATTTATCGCAAGTGAAGCAAGTGTCGTAAGTGCCATACATTTCCTTCCTTCAGGTTAGCTCTGATACCATGTTAAGATTCAATATGATAAGACAGAAAATATTAGCATTACATTTCATTTCACAACAATAGCATATACAGGATCACTGAAGAAACAATAAGCACAACATAAACACAAGAGACATAGATTTATCCTGGGAAACCCTCATGGGGTAGAAAACCCAGCAAAGCTTCCTCAATATAGATGACCAACAAATACAAAGATGTAAACCAAAGAAATGAGCTCCTCCTCCTCCATAGCAGACCTCTCTCTCATAAGTGCGCTACTTTTTGAGTGATAGAAGTGTGTAATAAGTGAGGAACATCCTCCTCTACTTATACTAGTTTCCCGACTGACTTTTACACAAGCTAGGTTGGCCCCAACTCAATTACTGGGTTAAACACCCCATTACACCTGACTGGGCCGACCCCTCTAAGGTGGTCTAATAACCCTTTGACCCACATAACACATACAGGGCCAACCCCCACTAGGGAAGTCTAATAACCCAAGTTAACACAATCCGACGGAGGAATAAACATCTCCGGATATACAATAAGATCTTCACGAAGGAATAAACATCTCTGGATATACAATAAGATCTTCACGGAGGAATGAAACATCTCTGGAATAATAAAGTACAAATATAATATTCTTAGAAGTTACAATATCTCAACAGTTGCGTCCACTAGCAAGCATAAGCGTAAACATGTGGAGCAAAAAGGTCCTAGGAATACAGTCTCTTTCTAGAAAAATGAGGCGCTTCCTACTAAGGCCGTGGCTGATAGCTCTTCAAGCTTCGAGGAGTATCAATGTCATATCCTTGAGGAGAAACCAGGTGATGCAAACACGACCTACAATTCCAAGTAATTATGTTGTTTATTTTCTCTTTGACATATGTCACTATTTTCTCCACGGACAATGACAAATGTAATTATGTTTTTCGAGTCAACTATTTTGGTTTTTGGGTCTTTGATCAAGCTTGGAACTGAGTCCATCTTGCAATTTTGTAACGGTCTCAACTTAGTTTTTTGGCAGTCTTTTTTGTATTTTCATGGATAAGCAGTACTCCTACATGAGATGAGTCTATTATCTTATGAATGGGCAGGCAGCCCAGGGTCTCAGTCTGTTTTTTTGGTTCTGTGAGAAGCCCCATAAGGCTCTTAGACCTCATGATTGTCTTGTGCCTATAAATTTCTTTTGTATTTTAATATAAATTCTCTATGCAGCTTACAAAAAAATAAAAAAACTCATCACAAGGATTCTTAATAGGGTTCCTTATCTAGGAAAGGATGATCTCTTTTATATACTTACCATGCAAAACCTCACACCATAAGCCCTTTCCAAATAAACCCATCCACATACTTTTCATACTTAAAGCAATAGAGAACCAATGCAAATGTTTGATATCCTAGCCTCCCGCAAAATATGGTTTGGATAATCTATCCCATCTAGCCAAGTGATATTTTCCACCATCAACAAGTCTTGACCATAGAAAATTGAACATCAACTTCTTGATCCTGGATAGGATAGTCTGTGGAACATGTGCAAGTGAAAACCAAAAAACAGGAATGCCTATAAGGACAGACTTCAACAAGTTCAATCTACTACCTAAAGAAAAGCTTCTATATGTCCAATTATTGATTATTTTCTCAACCTTATGTATCAACCAAAACCAATCCTTGATACCATGACAATTAGGTTTTAGGTAGTATCCCAAGAACTTAAAACCATCTTCAAGCTTAACCATCTGATAAGGAATAAAAGAGGAAATCTACCTAATGGATCCTTCATCCACTCCATTCTTTAGAAAGGCATATTTATTTACACTGACTTCCATACTAGAGGCTGCACATAAAATAGAAACAATCTCAACATAAGCTCGCCATTCTTCAACAAAACCAACTCCAAATACCACAACATCATCAACAAAAACACATGGGTAATAAAAATAGAAGCAGCTACTTTTATACCCTTGAGTTTACCTTTGCCATTTTCCACTAAAATCAATCTGTTGAGCCCTCAATGACCAGTAGGAACAATAAGGGGGATATTGGGCATCCTTGTCTGATACCCTTGCTGCTAGGAAAGAAGCCAGAAGGAGCACCATTAATGAGAACAACGAACTGTGCAGTGTTAACACATGCCATAATCCAATTGACCACCATGATCGGAACCCCTATCTATACCGACAGAATTCTTAGGTAGACCCAGCTCACCCTGACATAAGATTTAACAAGGTCCATTTTAAAGACAAAAGCATCCAGGTTCTTAGTTTTGATCGAGTCTAAAGATTCCTAAGTAACTCCCACAACATCAAGAATTTGTCTATTTCCCAAAAACCCAAACTGTTCTTTAGACAACAATGCTTCTAGCTTGGGTTTCAATCTGTTTGCAATAATTTTAGTGATGAGTTTGTAAGCAAGATTACAATGTGCAATGGGCTTGAAATCATTAGAAGGCCCTGGTTTATCAATAGTTTAAGATTTTATTTTTGAACAAATCAATTATTATATAATTCATAAAAGGTTAAAACATTTTATTTTTTAATTTGTATTTATTCAATGTTGATTATATAATATTAATATGTTATTTTTTTTAAAGATGATAAAATTGGAAGTGAGGATAGTCATCCAAATTCCATATAGACTAACTTTGGTTTATCAGACCTTAAGAGAAAAGATTACTTGGATTTCTATAAAATTTTATTCCTATACTCAAAACACTTAGAAGGTTAGGGAGGTTTGTATTGTAGCAAAGATTATGAAATGACACCCTTTCCACCTGTAGTGTTTTAGGAATTTTCCAGGGTCTGTTTCACTATGAAGCTCATGAGACTTCGTTCTTATTTTGGCTATATTAATTTTCTTCTTTGAACTAGTTAAAACATAGAGATACTTCTGATCTTCTAGATTAGGGTTAATGACCTCCTTATAGTATCTTAATTTTCTTTTAACCTCTAATTCTTCCTACCCCACATTTTCTCTTTAAGCTTAGACGTGATAATATTTTTAATGTTATTGATATTTTGCAAAGTGGTATTTTCGTCAATCCCCCAATGGTTTAACCAAGCTATGATGACATCTTTATACCAGCCTCTCTTGACCCAAAGGTGGTCTTGACTAGATTTTAAATCAATTTTAGGAAGTCTCTGGTCTCCCATGTTATTTATCTTATACTTGTACAATAGGTACCTAGCCATAGTGATGCTCTCGATGGGGGTAAGACCCACTTATAATAGGAGATTAGGGTAGGGTGTATTGCTTTTAATTTTGAGGTTATATGTTATTAAACACTTCTATATTTTTTCAACCTTTCTACAGGATTCTCTAGAGATGTTATAACTCCAAACTTCACAACCGTACAAGATAATGGGAGTGACAAGATTTTCAAAAAGGAACTTCTTTTTAACTCACATCACAAGGTTTGTTGATTTACAATTGTTTTCCACACCAAAATAAACTTTCCACCCTTCATTATTCATTTTCACAATGCCATAGTTTTAGTTGAGTTTGTGATGGATATCAATTCCAAGATATTTGTAAGAAGACACTTCCTCCAAGTTGTTATTGTCATATGCAAAATTAGTGTAAGTGATCTTCTTGGACTTGATAATCATAACTTTTGTTTTTTCGGTGTTGAAAGTCATACCCATGTTAGAGCATAAATCCTTGAGAATTCTTAATTGCTTACCAAGATCAAAGAGGCAACTTACCATAAGAACAATATCACCAGCATAGAGGAGGAGGATGACTATTCCAGAGAAGGTCTTGCCGATGCAACTTGCTTCTTCTAAACAACCTTCTAGCTTATCAATGTATATGCTGAAAAGGGTAGGGGAGAGGGGGAAACATTGCTTAACTCCAATATTACAATTAATATCTTTCGACCACCCCTCAGTGCTCTTAAATTTGGCAATGATAGTCTCATACAACCTTATCGTGGTAGCTCTCAACTTGGAAGGAAACTTTAGCTATTCTAATATATTCCACAAGTTATTTCTAGGCACAGTATCAAAAGCTTTCCTATAGTCCACAAAGCAACAAAAGAGATTATATTTACTATTACAAAATTTCTCTACAATGATCTTAAGCGTAACGAGGTGGTTCGTGGTAGAGTGATGTCTTCTAAAGCCCGCCTAACCTTTAGCCTGCTTAGCTTCACTTTCTAGCCATACGTTGATTTTCTTTTCTAAAATGATACCGTAAAGCTTGGCTAAGAGAGGGATAGTCGTAATGGTCCGATAAATAGAGGGTTTATTTTTATCATTGCTTTTAAATATAGGAATAATGAGGCTCCGAGTCCAAGGATTGGGGAAATCTTGCTTGACCATTAAATTGAAGAGTTTGTGGATGTAAGGAATAAGAACAAGCCCTCCAATTTTTAAGATTATTGTTGGTGTCCTTCAATGTCCTTAGCTTTTCCATTTGCAAGGTGCTTAACCCCAAAATCAATGTCTTTTAAAGAGAAAACTTATTCCACTGTAAGGAGGATTTGAATGCTATCTATGGCATCTAGGGATTCATAAAGATTTTTAAGATAGGAATTCCAATATTTCAAAGAAATTCTATTATTATATTTAGTTTTACTAGTTAGAATTTGTCTCCATAATTTCTTAGGAGATACCTTAGAGAGGTGTTAAAGACTTTCGTTCTTTTTATTTATATGTTGCCTTTTTTTTTTCTTTTAATTAGGGCTTTGTTTTTATTTATCTTGTCAATTTTTAGAGATTCTTCAATAGCTTCTTTGATAGCTCTTCCATTTTTACATTTTTTATCATATGAAGGATTGGTTCATCAATTTGCCATAAAAAATTTGTTAATAAATGATAAGAATATCTTAATAAGATTATGATAAATATTTTCTATATTATCCATACTTGATAAAGGGAACAAACCATTTTTTTAAACTTATTTATGAATTATACATTACCATTAACTACTAAAAGAACAACACCGTAAATTAAAATAATAATCCATGTATCGTGTTTAAATTAGAATATTAATCTATTTATCCTTAAACACAATATAAATGAATCCGGTAATTTTTCTTTTCGTAAAATCTAAATTTGGAAGTGTTTGAATTGTGTTTTTATGATTATTTTTTTTTGTGTAATTATGGCTACTCTCCCAAATTCTTATTTGGTATAAGAGCCAAGTTGGGCTTAATTCCATAGGGGAGTGCCCAGGAATATGTGAGAAATTAGGAGTAGGTATTCAATACATAGATTAGCATAGAGCGTGTAAGAGTGGATTGTTTTATTTCTTATGGGAGTATTGATTTCATGAAGAGGCTGGGTGATCCGTGGAGGTTGGTCGCTGTAATTATTTGCTGAGGAGTATTTGTTGTAATCTATTGCTCAGAAATTCTAAAGAGCCGCATGTATAAAGAAGGTAACAGATTCACCTTCATTCCATTGACTAACAGTTCCTTGGTTGCGCTGATAGAAAGAAGGCCATCATCGTCTGCTGAAAAGTCCAATTTCAAGAGTAGAGCGCCATCATGAAGATTAGGATCCTTGCCAAAGAGGAAGCAATTTTCTGTGCAGATTAGGATCGTGTCTTGATTGAAACTGTTAACTGTTTTAGCTTCCTGGTGATTGATCATATATATATATATATATATTTGATGTGTACTATCCATTGTTAAAAGGAGTTGTTCTGATTGGTAGTGTGCCTGTAATCTGTCAGTCCATGAGCCGTGAAGGATTAGCCAAAGCCGCGATCGATTTGCATAACCTATCATTTATTGATGCTGTACACTGGCTTCCATTACCAGAGGTTTTGGGTGGTTCCTGGCGTTGAGATATCAAGTAAGCGGCATGCATTTTTCATGCCCAATGCCCAGCTCAAATGCCATGGCGCTGGTCACATAGAGCTGTCAAATCGGAGTGCCAAATCAGAGTGACCCAATGGGAAATATTGTGTCACGGCTCTTTGTTAAATAACATATTCCCAAATCATATGAACAGCAGATGTGGTCATAATTTGCTGTTTTTATTTGGTGTACAGCTCTGAATGGAGGTTGCCGAAAAGTTATTAAGATCAATTGATTTTCCATCTTTGTATTTGCCCTATATATGAGATCGAGAATTTTCAGTCTTTGTATAATGCAACGACAATCTTGTTTGGATGTCCGACTAAAAATGATGACCGAATGATGACAATTCAGGAATGTGGTTTTACTGCCAACTCCTCCGAATTTGTCAGTGCCCATAATATCCATCGCTGAAAGAATCTAGCTGGCTATAGAACAACGGTTAAAGTGTGTGTTGGTTTGCTATTTTATAGTGTGTTATTGCTATTGTAGTGTGCAAGTTTGTAAAAATAAAATGATGCATAACCACAAAGAATATGTCAATTAAATCTTATGTTGATGTGATCCGTCGTGTTCTGAGAGCATTAGTTACAGGTTGTTCTTAATATGGTCAAGTTGACGTGATTCGTCGTGCTCCGAGAAGCGTCAGTTACAGGTTACTTTTATGTAATATTTTATATGTGTTTGTACGTTTGTGAAGGTCACTTGTATGACTAGCTTCTGGATATGTTCAGTATTTAGAGTGCTCTCCTAGATTATTGTCGGATTCAGCAAGCTGTGTATTCGACAGATGGAAGTACTTCCATAGATCAGTCTAGTTACTTGGCTACTTCTTTGTCAAACTCAACGAGCCATGTACTTTGGTAGAGTAAAGTATTCAATACTGTTAGTCACTACAATTACTTCATTGTTGGTCAGAAGCGGTTATGTCTTAAATGGGTCAAATGGGAAGCTTGAAGATGAAGTGAAAGAAAGAGCGCAAACTGTGAGACTTCAAAGTGGGTGTAAATGCGGATGAAGACCAGTCAGACAAGAGGATATTATAGTTTGTGATTTTCTTTTTTTGTAATGTAAGCATTAAAGAGGTCTAATAGAGATAATGCTTCCATTAATGCAGCATGCTTAGTTTAGAGTTGGTTTGAGATCCTGTAGGAGATTGTTCAGATATTCTCTCAACCTCCATATCCATGTTTGGAATTAGTTGGATCTAACTCCAACTATATATATATATATTGTATCCTAATGTTTTGATATGTAATATGATTATTATTTTGTGTGTAATTATGGCTACCCTCCCAAATTCTTATTGTTCTGAGATTTTTTAAAAATTTCCAATAGACCTAGGAACAAAATAAGACGGAAAATATGCTCAGAAAATATTGAAAATGTAAACTAACCATTCGTTGAATGTTTTGCCTTACCAAATCCCAAGGCTAGTTCCTCTTTGTCATATTTGTTATGTACTTTAATAAAAAAAAATTCCCTAAGCAATTGGCATCTTCATTAAGTAATTTATTGGAGTTTTTGGTATCTTCACCCTCCCCCACTAATTGGTGAAGTTGGGCACTAGGTAGCATTTATTTTCTTAAAAATATATTTGTTAGGAACCCGTGTCAACCCTTCTCTTTACTTTGTTAGTATATTGTTGTTGGACGTATATGCCTTGTAAATCGTCCCGTAGTATTATATGTTGATCCATAGTTTGTATTATCCCATAGTATTGATCCATAGTATTGAACACATATGCTTTGTAAGTTGTCTCGTAGTTCACATCTGAAGGATTCTGGGCTCGAATTATGACTCTCAAATACATTGAACCGGATTCTGTGGAGGATTGGATTAGGTCCCCGCTTAAGACACATAAAGGGGGGTCTGTCATTTGGAAAGCCCTTGTCTCCTCCTTCCATGTTATCGAACAGAACCTTGTTTGGGATGTTGGTAATGGGCGTAGGTTGAGGGTTGGTCGTGATCCTTGGGTAGGTTGCGATGCACAACATCTCCTGTCAGAGGGACTGATCATGGAGCTGCGGTAGCGTCATATTACTGTTCTCCATCATTTGGCGGATGAGGATAACTACTGGATGGGAAGGCCTGTCTGGAGGCGTGCTGAAACCTTTGGATTAAACTTGGACTTGGAGAATGAACTCAGAACTTATTTGCGAGCTCTTAGCAGGGATCAGATCTTTCTCAAAGGCGAAGAAGACACCTTGATTTGGGACGGGGATCCCTCGGGTACTTACACTCCGAAATATGGCTATTAGTGGATCAACGCAAACTTTTGGGACAGGGAACCGGTGTGGTGGTGGAAATCTATTTGGAGATTGCAGAGCCCTCTCAAAGCTCGCATTTTCTTGTGGTGTATCTTGGCTAACAAAATTCCTACTTGGGATTTCCTGCAAAAAAGAAACCTTCAGGGTCCTAGCAGGTGCTATCTGTGTTCTCAACATGAGGAAAATGTATTACACCTATTTCTCCACTGTAGCTTCATTAAGGAGGTTTGGAAGGTTGTGTCTTGGATCCTTAAAGTAAATTTTCGGTGGGAAGGGAACTCCCTTGTAGAGGCCTGGTGAAGTTGGACTGTTGACTCTGTGTTTGCTTCTTACAAAGGCCTTCCCTCTATTGTTTTCTGGGGCGTCTGGTTATCCCGGAACAACTGCCTGTTCTCGGATAAAGTGGGTCTACCAGCTTTAGTAGCCATCAACAGCTGCGGCATCCACTTAGCTCTCCATCGTTGCAAACAGACAATCTCAAATAGGAACATACAACCTTTGGACCACGATCCAACTCAGCCATGGGGTTTTTTCGACGGGGCTTGTCAGAACTATCTTTGTGGGGGAGGGGCGCTCCTTTTTTTGTCCCCTTCACATTATTTTGTCATGTCATTTGGAATAGGGAGAGGAACCAACAATTGGGCTGAGATTCTCAGCCTTAAGCTCTTACTCTCTTTTGCTATGGAACACACTGTCAGAACTGTTACTGTATATGGGGACTCATTGAATGTGATTAACTGGGTCAATGGATTGTATCAGTGCAACAATCGGAAACTTGCTGGGGTTTTGCAACAAATTCAGCATGTCTCTTACACCTTTGATACTTTTAATTGCAGGCATGTATATCGGGAAAACAACTCAGAGGCGGACAAAGCCTCGAAGGAAGGATTGCTTCTAGCTCCCGGCATCTGGAAAGTTACTGAATACTTGGATGGGGTCAACAGGGATTTATACCACATGCCCTTCATAGACTGAACTATGTTTTGCCCTCTATGTTTTTTCTGGAAAATCGTTGTGCTTACTATGTACACTGCTCATCATAACTGATTGTATATATTTACTAGCTTCTTTTTGCAACTAAACGACCCACACAGGTTGAAAAAAACCTCTGATAATTATATCATCCTTTTACCTGTTATTATCAAACATGATGTAATAGATGTTAATGCTCACGTGGTGAGAACATCTCTCTTTTTTCAGACATGCATTACTGTTTCACAAAGCTACTACAAACACTCAATCTGAGTGATGACTCTCTATGTAATTTCGTACTCTTAAGGATGAAATGAAATTACGCTTTTTTTTCGGGGAAAAAAAAAGTTGTCTTGTAGTATTATATGTTCCATGGTATTGATCTATAGTATTGGCGCCTAGACTTACTATATAAGTTTGTGTTGAGGCAAATGAAGGCACCGTGAAGTTATTTGTATTGAGCTTTCTCAAAGGAGGTTGCCCCCTCGAAGTGTCCCGCGATCAATAAAAATATTATGTGATCTAATATATCGTGCATTTTATCAATAAATTGTTGTAGGTTCCTCACAATATTATCTGATATTTCACTTTCATTTTTGGCCTATCTTATCTGATATTTCAGATTAATTTTTGGCAGTTACTTATTAGTGTTTTCATGGTGGCAATTAGCAAGTGTTTTCATAATTTTCAGTATCATATTTGACAATAGTTTAATACTTTATTTCTTGTTTTCTAAAGTAATTATTATGGATATTTTACAAAGTTCGTGTATTTCTAAATTAAATTTTGTGGAAACTTTTTATTTAACAGTATAATCAATAAATTATAAGGTAATTAATAGTATAATCAATAAATTATAAGGTAATTTGAATCTAAATAAGTTCATAACAAGATATTCTAGATTATATAGTTATTAATTCTAAATTGTTTTTAATTAGAATTTAAATGGATAACAAAATATTTTAGATTATATAGTTATTAATTCTAGATTGTTATTATGATTAGCACAACTATTTAATGTGTGGTTGGTGAATACAGATAGGTCACAAGTTAAGTGTCATGAACAAATTACTTGTTCTCCACTCGTAATTACACAAACTTAAACCGTCGGTTATCCATGCATTAGCAGCTACCAGTTCTCCATGCATAGTAGTTATCAATGCATAGCTACCAATTATATGTGTGTGTGTGTGTGTGTGTGTGGACAGTACACTTGTCTCTTCCTCGTGCCTTTTAGGAAAAACGTCGATATTTTGTGTACGGAAATTCGGAACAAATTTGAATTTGCCGAATATTTGGTGTAGCTTAATACGGATATAGATTCTTATTAGTGGAGAATTAAATTTTGAAAACCAAATTAAAACAACCAATCTTTAATTATTTAAAAACATAAATACCATTCAATTTCATACTTTCTTATTAAAATAAATATTAATAATTAGTTGAGGTCTCTCACATTTGCAATATAATAAGGAGTCTACTTCCGTATTTTAATCATACTATATTTTTTCATTACGTATTTTTTGTATTGAATCGTATTTGTGTCTGTATTCGTACTCAAATTATGCTACTATAGAAATAACCACACAAGTAACCATAAAAATAAATTTGAATCATTGCATTAAAGTTATGTATATATTTTAAATGCAAATCATTACTTTATAGTTTAGATGCAAATCATTACGTTAAAGTTAGGTTTATATTTTGTTTAACTAATGAATGAAATAAAGTCTTTCTGCTTTAAAGTTGTGTTTATATTTTGTTTAATCGATGAATGAAATAATGACTTTTTCTTGTTTGATATAAGAAACTTAATTTCTTGTTGTTCATGTAAAAACAACCACAATATTGTATCATTCTCAAAAGTCACACCTCGCTTCCAAAGGCCTCTCTCTCATTGGATTAGGCCTACCGATCCAACAACTCTCATGCATTTCGGAGTGGGTGACATCAACATGGGTCCCCTTGAAAACACTCCCCCATCGTTGATTAATTAAGATACTCTATGAAGGTGGATTATAAGTCAGTTTAAAAGCGATTCGATCAATGTATTTAAGGTGTATTTAAAACAAAAAGATAGTATATAAATGAGGACAATTTTGTGTAATGTATATTTTCCTTTAAGAGTGACCTTACTATATTATGGAAACATCAAACATGACCTGAAAACTCTTCTTCAATAAAACCAATGGCATAATCTGTTAAAAGGCCTTCTCAACTTTCTTAGCAAAGCCAAGGTTACTTAACTAAACCTAGTTCACATCAAAAATTAACTTTTATGCCACAAAAATAGTTTGAGAAGGTGTAATTGTTCATACAATGACTTGCACCTAGACCGTCGTCACAAACCCAACCCACTTGTCACTAATCATACCCCATATATCCATGGAAGAGAATGTGCCATGCCCATTGTGAAAACAACTATGTCAATCAAATCTCATGCACAACTACTACTTCAACTTAATTCAGTGAATGTCTACCCCCTTTAACCCATTCTCTTGGTCAAATGATTTGAAAGGTGTGTTATTGTATGAGAGAACTTGGTCGACTATAAGTTTATTACATGCATTATGACTTCCTTGTGCATGCAATATGTAAAACATAATCGGACTTCATGGAAATAAGGAAAGGAGGATAAGGGCAGAGAAGAGGGGCATGGAGAAGATGCACCAAGGATGAAAGACAAGTGGTACAGATATATGGAGGACGAGAGATAAGGATATGGTGCAATAGATAAATCAATTATAACAATGATATTCATAATAATAATAAATAAATTGGTTTTAATTCATTAATTCAAGTTTTATTTATATAATTTGTAAAATCTAAATAATACATTAATGCTTTAAAATTTTGGTTAAATATGAAATAGAAATATGTCAATGTAATGTTAAATAATATGAAAAAAACATATTACCATGATCCATGTAGATTATTCATTTAATTATCCAATTAGCCTATGTTTCATTAAGAGGAAGGATGGATGCTTTTTTTTTTAACAAAAGAAAAAGAGTCTCTTGTTATTCATATATGAATCAAAGAAACTACACAATGGTTCTTGTCCAAAAATAGACAAAATTCATAATAACCGTTTTACATATGTCTATCATGTCCCCAAAAAGACACATATAATTTGGTAACTGTTTTACACGTAATCCTGTTTTTTTTCCCCTTTCTCATTTTGCCAAAGTATCATACGTTTTCTTCATTGGCCTATCAAATAAAAAATATATTATCCTTCTATCTATTATGCAGTAAAAAACTTTGCTATTGACTACTACTATAACTAAAATTAGCAAAAAAAGTTTCCAAAAAAAACAGAGCCTTCCCTGCTCAATATATGTTTAATACATATTCTTCCATAACCCGTTGTTTTTGTAAATAGCGAATATGATCCATTCCTTCCTCCATAACAAGGCCTCTTTTTGATAATTTGTCTGCCTGCATATTATAGATTCTGCTCACATGTTTGTAACAAATATCTTCAAATGTCTTATGTAATCTCATAATCCTCTACTTCCAAAATGTCAAATTTGGAATTTGAAGCCTGTGTTTCCTTGATATCCAGTTTATAATAGTTGAGGAGTCACCATATATGTTTATCCTGTGAGTCCCATATCTCATTGACAAAGTCATCAATCCCCATAGTGCAAGTAATTATGCCCTTGATTTACTACCGACACCACAGCCAAAAAAATCTCCAAATGTTGATCCTAATCCAAGATTAATATGCAACCAGCACCACATCTTTCAAATTGTGTATACCCATCAAAATAACCCTCATGTGATAGGTTATTGATAATAGGAATATCACAATTTTTTTCGCAAAAAGACAGGAGGATGCCATGTTACATCTTTCATAAAGTGCATGATGAATGCAGCAGATCCACGCAAGGTATATACTTTGTCACCAAACATAATAGAGTTCCTTAGTCCCCAAAGACCCCAAATGAAACATAATGGATATGACATGATTTATGTGTTTCATATACCAATATTTTAAGCTTTCCTCCGGAGTATTCCCCGACCAAGATCCAACTTGATAGTTACTAATGGCAACGTCATCCCAAAGTTGTAAAGTAATATTGCACTGTGTGAAAAGGTGATCACAAGTTTCTTCCACTCTAAAGCAAAGTTGACAAACATTTTGGCCAATGCCTCCATGAATCTGGAATCTGTCACCTGTGATAATGCGATAATTGAATGCTAACCACAAGAATTTCTTAATTTTTCCTGGAACCTTCCATTGCCACATAATATTACTCCACCAAACGGGAGATGAAAACTGTTGGTCAGATGAAATCGCCCTGTATGCTAGACTCATGGCGACAAAACCATTTCCACATCCGTATTCCCAATATATATAATCCAGATCCTCATTTAGAGTAATACATGCATGAATCAAACCTGATATATATAGATCTCATTCTTCTACCACATCCCCAGAGAGAAGTAAATCACACACTGTATACCAATACTTGCCTGCCTATTTTTCATGAGTATTCTTCTTAGCTTGATTAAGAAAAAATATCCCCTTTCCTTAGATAACACTAATAGTATTATCTGATAGAATACCAAAGTGATTTGTGTCCCAAGTATCTGTTCCCTTCCCACCCGGACTTGAAAGCCATTACCAGTCATCCAGGGAAGCCAACACTGTAGATATGGAAACTTCTCCACCAAGCCCATCAAAATAACTGAGCACTGAATTTTAATCTTCTTCTTTGATCGAATCCAGCTAATCACTATATTAGGATATAGATATTTATCCTGAATGATCTTACCTTGGAGGAATTCATCTGTAAGGCCTCTCCAAATGCATTTTAGATGCAATGCAAAGTATACCCAATACAAATTACGGATTCCCCATCCACACGTGTTTTTTGGCATAGATATTCTCTCCCATAAAACTAAGTGACTTCCCCGATAGATATGTGTGCCCTTCCAAAGAAAATTAAAGAATATTTTCTTGATTCTGCCTAAAATGGAAGCAGGGACCCGAGCAAGCGAAAACCAATAGATCGAGAGATTTGCCAATACAGAATTAAGTAAAACCAAATGTCCACGCATGGACAACTTTTCGTGCATCCAACATTGGATCCTCTTTTCAACCTTTTTAACAATCAATAACCAGTCTGAGACCAAATATGAATTTGATTAGATAAAATATCTTGAATAATATAATCATGTGTTCAGATCTTGTATATCCAGAGGAAAAATATCCCTCAGTGGTAAAATATCTTCCTCCTCTAGATTAATAGAGTATAGACAAGATTTAAGATAGCTTATTTGCATCCCATATGCAAAGCAAAAATGATCCAAGGCATACTTGTAGTGCAGGCATTCTTGTGCATAGCCAATGCCAAAAAGCAGTACATCATCGACGAAAAGCAAACGTGTAATATAATGATTCCAAGAAATATTTATACCCATAATCAAACCTTTTTTCCTAGCCTGATGGATAAGTCGAATCAGGCCCTCAATAACAAGAATGGAGAGCACTGGTGATAGTGTACATACCTGTCGTAGACCCCACGTAGCTTTAAAGAATGAAGTAGGACAACCATTTAGAAGCACCTTGAAATTCGACGAGTTAAGACAACCCATAATCCACTGTGTGATATTGCAATCAAGCCCAACATTTAGAAGCAGTAACCTGAGAAAGAACCAATCAAAAAAATCATATGCCTTGACCAAATCTAGTTTCATAACCAGGGCTTCCATCTTCTTTAACTTTATAGAGTGCAATGTCTCATGAGTAGTCCCAATGGCATAAAAAATAAACCTATGGTTTAAGAAACTGAATTGTTCCTTTGAAATACTAAGAGATAATCCCACCTTAATCCTCAGATCAATCGTCTTTGAAATAATCTTATATATCAAATTGCATAAGGATATTGACCTATAATCCTGAAAGGTGGATGGATTTGTATTCTTCAGAATCAATGCTATGAAAGTAGCATTAACCCCACTTGATACCTTACCAGTGACCCGAGCTTCATCAACAATCCGAACAAGTTCTAGACCCATAATGCCAAAGAATTGTGTAAAAAATTCACACGACCATCTGTCCGGCCTAGACTCTTTTCCTTCTCCATGCTCTTTAAAACACCCTCGATTTCAGATAACGAAATAGGACGATAAATAGAAATGCAATCGGATTCTGAAAACATTATGGGCATCACCTCTAGTATCTTCATTTGTGCTTCTAAATTGTTTTTCTTCGGGCACTTAAAGATATTTGAGAAGTATCCAACAACCTCCCCATCAATCCCATCAGGATCAGAAATTTGTGTACCCAAAGTGCTATCTATATCCCAGATAGCCCACTTTTTCCACCTATTATCAACAAATGCATGAAAAAATATAGTATTTTGAACCCCGGTAGAAAGCCACATAGCTCTTCTCTTAATACAACACAATTCTTCCTCATACTTAGGAATAGTTTTCTTCCTGTCCTAAATATTACTCAGTTACTCCATAAAACTGGGTAAAACAGTTTCTGCAAATTGTTGGGATAATAACCTAGAGATGTCTGCTTCAGTCTCTTGTAGATCAACTAGGAGGTTTGATTTTTTTTTCCTCATCCATGGTGCCACCCGAGCCTTCAACATCCTCAAAAAAGTAGGTAGTCTCTGCATTGCCGGTGTCAGTGGTTCCACTGCAAATTATTCCCATAGTTCTCTAACCAGCTGGATAAAAGCATTATCTTGTGACCAAATGGAGCAGTATTTAATGGGATATCTAGTATTGAATTTACCCTTTCCAAGTTTTAGTATAACGGGATGATGATCCGAAATATTAACCGCCTCCACCCACGATTTGCATTGAGTTAAAGACCCAAGGAGATCTTCATGAATTCGATAGTGATCCAATCTTTTTGCCACTGTTGCATCTCCTTTTCTGCCATTTCTCCATGTGGGCACAAATGGTTTCGGTAGAATGTCAATAAGGTGGTGTTCATCAAATAGGTCATTGAACCATGAAGCATTATTTAGAATATGGGCATTTGTGCCCCATGACTCCCAAGCACCAAGAGTAATGTTTAGATCACCTGCTAAAATAAAAGAGTTAATATCCATCAAAACAGTTGCCGAGAGGTCATGCCAGAAACACTGCTTATCCAAGTGTGGCACATAACAATTGTGTTGTTGCAGCAACACCCCTCCCCAAAATTTTGTACATGTTGGGGCCCCTCCTGTATTTTTTGTAGAAAGTTTGCTTGAGAAGCCATCCCAGCCGTCCGCTCTGTTTTCAACATAAAATTTTGCTTCCCTGCTGAACAGCTTGCCGTCAATCCTTCCATGTTCTCCCCAGTGAGCCAAAAGGTAACTTAGTTTTTTGCCCAAACGTTTTAGAATAAGTCAGACTTTGTCCCGAAACGGCGGGAGTCAAACGTCCAACCTTTCCGAAAGGAGGACTTAGATTTTCTTTGTCAAAATCCGCGGGAGCCATTGGGCAAAACCACCCGAAACGGCGGAAGCTTTCGATCAAGTCTTCCGCGACCACGGAAAAGTTCGCGTTGTTCTCCCGAAACGGCAAGAAATTCAACAAAACCACCCGAAACGGCGGAACGATTCAGCTCTGTCTCCCGAAACGGCGGAAGCCATCCGGATAAACTCGCCGAAATAACACCAAGGAATTCAGCATTTTCTTCCAAAGTAAAAGACTTAGAAAATTTTCAATCGTTGCTTCTGCGGAACGGTCCCAGCTCCGAAACGACTTAGCTCCCGAAACGGCGGAGCCTTTCACTCAAACCTCCCGCAACCGCGGAAAAGTTCCGGCTTCCCTTCCGAAACAGCGGGACTCATTCGCCTTAGTCTCCCGAAAAGGACTTAGATTTCCTTCCGATTAGAAAATGCGGGAACAAAGGACTTAAAGAATTTTTAGTTTCAACCTTCCGCAACGGCGGGGAAATTAAGTGAACCCTCCCGAACGGCGGGAGTTTTCGTTGAACCCTTCCGCAACGGCGGGAGCTTTCGTAAAATCCTTCCGCAACAGCGGGGGAATTCAGGGAACCCTTCCGAAACAGCGGAAGCCGCCGCGATATCTTCACGAAAGAAACTGATCGGAAACTTTTGATGAAACCCTTCCGAAACGGCGGAAGCCATCCCCATGAGTCCCGCGGAGGAATTCACGATTGCCTTCCGAAACCATACAAAGGACTTGGAATTTTCTCAAGAAGCTGTCGCGGAGGCCTTCGGACTTTGCTCCCGAAACGCGGAAGCCTTCGGGCTGCCTTTCCGAAACAGCGGAAGCCAATCGCTTAAACCGCTCGGCGAAGGTCTCCGAAACAACCCGGGTGAATATGCGAAACAGTATAAGTTTTGCTTCCGAAACGGCGGAAGCCATTCCCAAAAGCTTTCCGAAACTAGCGGGAGCCTTCGCCAAACCTTCCCGAAAATCAACAAGACTTCAAAATTTTGGTTCGCGGAAGCTTTCACAAAAGTCCTCCGAAAATACCGGGAGCATTCGCTATATCGTTCCGAAACGGCGGAAGTTTTGGCGTTACCCGTCCGCTACGCGGCGGTCTCCCGCGGAAGGCTTTGAGCTTTCTTTCCGCAGTAAGCTCCGAAACGGCGGAAGCTTTCATCGAACCCTTCCGCAACGGCGGATGCAATTCGCGAACAGGCCCCGCAAGTGACGGTCGCACGGAAACCGAGGTGCTTTGACGTGACCGCTACGCGCGGCGAATTTAAACCCCGTTTTAACCACGCCACCTACCGAATTAAAGGCTCACACGTGCCCATTCTTATAAATTACGGTTGGGGGCTCGACCAATGCACCATTGTTTTTGTCAATCGGCCAACGACGTGCGATACCGTGCAAAACGCTCCAGCTCACCTCGCGCATCCGTGCTCGCAGCCACCTTGCTCAAGCAATCCCCACGGTGCCAGGTAGGATCTTCACCTTGTTTTTCAATACTGAGTTGTCCTTTTGGGGAAAATATTGGGTTTTAGTGGGATTGTGACGGGCAAAACACCCGTAAAGGGCTATGTTTCGCCCGTCAGGTACAGTGAACGGAGTTTTCGTTTCACAGAATCGTCATAGGCCTTCGTGAAAACGTTATATTTTATGTTGGTGGGTACGGGCGGTTAACCATGCCCTGTTTTGTTTTAAACCCCGGGCCGCGCCCCTCGTCGGGGGTTAAGTTGTCGAAACCCTACGGGCTTTCCATGTCCTGGACCGTTAACTCGGAATTGGAACCCTGGGCCCTTTTCAGTAAGCCCCAGCCTCTACACGCGAAGCCAAAACCCGTAAACGTTTAAGCCACAAGAGCCAAAACTTGAAGCCGCAGCCGCTCTAGCGCTCCCCGTCAGCGTATCCCGGCGCCGTTACCTTCGCCCGGACTAAAATCTCCCGTAGTGACTCGGCGAGTGGCCGCGCATGACGATAGCATCCATAGCCCTCACCAAGTCAACCCGCGTCTTCCCCGCCTTCGACCTCTCCAACCGCAGCCATAGCGAAAGACTTCTCCTTCCGCGAGGCGGAACCGGAAGCCGATTGCTTCCGCGAACCGCCTATCGGTCCAATAAAACCAATAGCTTCCGCAACATAGCTTATCCCATACTCGTCTTTTAAGAGCTTCAAATGTTTCAAGGTGTGTCTTATGATTAAAATAATGTTTCGCTTCCTTAATATTTGCTTCATTGATTTATCTCATTAAAACGATGTTGCTCTCGGCTAAAACCATACAACCTGTTGCTCAAACTCATGATGAATTGTATATGGACGTTATCAGGGATAATTCAAGATGCCGAAACCCAGTAAGAAGAAGGCGAAGATGACAGAAAAGAAACCTGCTCCTCCTAAGATTGAAACCTCGCTCCAGGACACCAGGTGCACCACTGGTGTCCCTCCAGAAATCAGATGGGATGACATATACAGAATGATCAGGGACCAAGAGATCCCAGATATGTTGCTGGAAGAGGCACCGATCTATCAAAATATCAGAGCCTCAGGCATAACTAGAGCCGCTACCCGCCCTGAGCTATTCCCCTGTGCTGAAGTGATCGGGTGGATTCTCCAACATGCAGATGCTGATGGGAGAGTGATAAATGACAGCAGGAAAGTGGCTATTGCTTCGTTTCAACCCGCATATGTTGCGGCGGCCTACAGGTTTCCCCGTGTCCAACAAGCTCTGACTGATGAATGGTTGGGCCAGATGGATAACGTCGAGATGGCCAAGAAGCTATTGAGGGGAGGGAAGCATTTGAGAAAGAAGGGAAATGACGAATATGACGTGCAGAATCTGAGGGCCCCTTACAGATTGATCGCTTTAATGCTATGCAGAATATTCGGCATGCCGGATGGCACAGTATACAAGATTCAGTGGGTCCCTATCATTCACTATGTGGCATTTCAGGGGACAGTGTTTGACTGGGCCACTATCTTGTCAGATAGTCTGGCCTCAATGATAAGTGCTGCTAAACCCGGGCTGGCCTCGAAGAAGGCTGAATTCTTCATGTCCTCATACCTGATAGATTGTATCTTGGCCAAGATAGAGTTCCCCGGATTGGGGTGTACATGGGATAGGGCCACAACCCCGGTCTACACTGCATTCAAGATGTTGTGGGCTCAGAATTACAAGCCCAGCTACAAACTCATCTGTGAGGGGTTCATCATGCCCCTATACGAGAAAATGTTCAAGGAATAACCAAGTTGCCTGTCACAAAACGCTTTGGAAGTCCTTGAGGATTATGGGGACTTCTACTTTTCAGAACAAGGTACCTACTTGAGAATGTTCGGAGGGACTAAGCCCCCATACATATTGCCGCAGTATGCCACAGACTATGTGGTGCTCAAGGAAGCAGTAAGACAACTCTTCTTGGATGGGATTGGAGCATTCCTCCACAAGCTACACAAGGCTTCCTTTCCCCCCCTACCTTTCTGCATAGGTGCTTACAAGTTTTCAGGGGTGGCCTCTACCGATGAATTTGTTCAAGAGTTGAGGGCCTTCCATTTCGGTGAGGTCATCTTCCACAGGAACGACAGAAAGGGTAAAGTGGCCGAGCATTGCAAGGGGAACTATGCTAACTTCGAATACTCCCACTACCCCGATGCCGAGGAGGAAGCATTCAGAGGCATCAGCAACATGACTGAGCTAAGGATCTGTCGCCAAAGTACTGGAGCGAGCTCTAGCTCAACCAAAGCCCAGAAGACCATCCAGCAAAAGGAGAAAGAAGCCAAGGATGCCCAGGCTCAGGAAGAGCTCAGATTAAGAGAAGAGGCAAGGTTGCAAAAGGAAGCCGAGGAGGCAAGCAAGCTACAAGAGGCTGAGAATGAAAGACTGCGGAAGGAGGCTGAAGAAGCCCAAAAGCAGAAAGAAGCAGAAATTGAGCAAGCTGAAGCAAGGAAGAAGGCGGAGGAAGAATTGAAGGCAAGAGAAGATACCCAGGTAGGTGGGTCCGGTGCGCAGGACATGGAGATAGACACCTCTCAGGCAGGTGGCTCTAGTACCCAAAAGGAAGGGACAGACCCCGCTCAGGAAGTCCGGACCCCACCTATGGAAGAAGACATAGACATCATAAACCGACCAATTGTACCGTACACTCCATCTGGGAAGCGTACGGTGTCCAAATGGAACGAGTTTGTCTATGACAAGAAAAGAAAAACAATGGTCCTCCAATCAGAAGAGAGGATTAAAAGTCCCTTCCATGATGACATAGTGACTCGCCGAGAGGTCGCTGTCATGCAAAACACAGACGCAGATCCCATCGCCATGGCATCCGCAGCTATAGCAACAGCACAGGCATCATTTGCCAATGTAGGGGTTATAGTCAAAGAAAATATATTGACAAAGAAGAGAGCACGTACCCTGCAGCAAAATGTGGCTAATGAGCAAGCCCAAAGAGACCTGATAGTAAATAAATACAATTGCTTGTACGTTGAGCACAAGGAGTTGGCAAACAAGTACAGCTACCTGGAGGAGGAAAAGGACCAGCTAGCACTCCAAATAATGATTGCAGAAGCAGAGAAGAGTGGAGTAGAAGAAAAGGCTTCCCAGCTAGAAACAGACAAGCAGGCATTAGCTGAGCGTTTAGAGCAAGCGGAAAGCAGAACCTTGGACATGTCCCCCTTCCACGAGCTGTCATGCAATATACTACAGCAAGTGCATGGCTCTCAAGAGCTAATCACTGATGAGGTATGCAAACTCAAGGCCATGACGGTTAGGCTAAAGGAGGTGAATGCGGAAGCCCACAGGCTCAAGGCTAAGAATACCCGTGTCAAAGCAAATGTCATAAGTCAGATGGCATGGAGGGAAGGGAAAGGAGGTTTCCCCCCGCATCTTCCTTTCAAGACCGTGGAAGATTTTAATGAAGATATAGCCTTGTTGGAGTTTGGCCGGAACTGTGCCAATAAGCTGATGGCCAGTGTGCAGAAGACCACAGATAGAATCAACAACCTGTACCAAAAGCTCAAAGGAGTCCATGATAACTGCTCATTAGGTTTCCCTCAGACCCTAGAAGATTTCCCGGGAAAGGAGCAGCGGTTATCTCAACTGAAAGAAGAGCTAGGCGTCCAGATGGAGTATGTGAAAAGCATTGATGTCCTTGCCATGGATGATCTCCAACATTACATCGGTTCATCAACACTTCACAACCATCTGCTGAAGGAAACATATCAAGTTGCTGAAGCAGAAGTACAAAGCATTAAAATAGAGCTCGGGAAGAATGTAACTTCTCAGAAAATCCTGTTTCCTGCTGCAGCAAACATAATCATAAGGGATACAGGTGTGTGGCACAGCTACATAGAAGAGGAGGTCAGGAAAGCTGCAGCAGCAGCGGAAGCATCAGTAGATCCGGCTGCCCCTCTCCCAGCAGCCTCTTCCCCAGCATTGGCAGAAAGTCTGGCCAGTCCCATTCCCCCTTCCCAATTAGGAGCAGCATCAGCAGGGGATTCGAGGACCTCTTCCCAGGCAGCATCAGTGACCATCAACTTGGGCGACCCTTTGCCAGGAGAAGCCCACGCACAGGAATGAAGAAGCTGAATTCAATGAGCCACTCTTTTCAGCCAGACACGTGCCCAGCAGGGAACGCTTTGAGTTTAGCAAATTTTCTGTTATATGTAAGGCGTAAGCCGTGGGACAGCTGTCCATATTTTTTTGTCAAAATATTTTTGTAAATGAAGTGGCCATTTTGGCGACCGATTATATTAGAAATCCCTGTAAATGACAGGTGGGAGAATGCTAGGTGTCAGCCCAGAGGGCAAATTTGTAACTATAAATAGGAGCCTAGAAGAGATATACAGGGACTTTTGGCAGGGAATGAAAATTTTGGGCAAATGATATGAGCTATCTTGTATCGGCTCTGTAAATTGAATTTTTCTAATAGAAGCCACGGGAGATGAACGTTTTGCTTGGAATGTTGGGTTGCTTTGTGTTGGACTATTCTAATGACTGCAATTCTGCAATGTGAGATCATTCTTGACTTCCGAATTATTTCTCTACATTAATGATTTTGCTCTCATCTATGCATGCGTTCTCTCTATTTTGTGAACAATGAAATGTATTGCAGTGAATTTCTCTGTCTAGATCGAATGGCTAACTGTTCTTTCTTCCGGGTAATCCATGTGGGTCATTGTTCATGACTTTAAATTGCTCCTTGCAGGGATCTTTGAGTTTAATTTCAGTTTCGTTACGTTTAGATCTGTTTCTTTATTTTGTTACGTGTAGATCTGTTTCTTTATTTTGTTACTTAGATTAGATAATGTTTTCTCCTGTTTATGAGAAATAGATGCGTTCTTTATTCTTTCGTTTCCCTCTGTTGTCTGAGCAATAGGTGCGTCCCATGCTGATTGAGAAGCTACCTTCTCAAGATCTCCATATTGCTGTAGCTTTCATCGTGAGAGATAATAGCTATCTGTTCTTTGATTACGATAACTGTTACAGCTGATTGCTCCCCTTAAGCGTGTTCCCCTGCAGGGATAGATAGATGTGTTCCTGTTTCTAGATTTAGATCTGTTTCAGTTGCATTTAGACTAAGTATAATTTAGGCATGTGCATCTCATATAAAACACATAAAATCCAAAAGAAAGGTGGATCGGGCCATAACCGGTAAAATCGGATTTAAAATCCAAAACCACGGTTGCCGGAACCGCTAACCGGACGGATTCCCTACACCAAACGGGAGACAGTCTAATTGGGACCGTCTCTCGGGGAGAATCCTTTTTCTGATTGATGCTACGATATCCGAGGCATCAACAGTTTTTGGCGCTAGAAGGAGGGCCTGAAGTGCATGGCTGATAGAGGAAAATCTTCCACGGTCATAGATAACACTGAAAACCCGCTTGAAGAAAACTTTTCAAACAGCCCAGATCTTGGATTAACAAACCAAGAACACCTCATTTCTGACCCTGAGCCTCAGGAAGCTTTGTACGCTGTTCCTTTTGCATAAATAGAGGACTTGAGAAGACATACTAGATCCTACGTTAGACAGCTAGGTGGTTTAAACGCTGTCAACTTCCTCCCTAAGAAAACTACACCCAGAAAGGAGCCGCAATACACCCGTGATTCGATCCTTGTTCAGAGTTTTGAAGAACTGGTAAATCTGACGTTGGAAGAAATCTCCGGCACTCTTAACAAGACAGACCAAGAAAATCCCGAAGAAGGTACCACTCCCAAAAGTACTCCACAAGATTCACCCTGCAATTCTCCACCAGGGTCTCCACGTCCAAACCCAAACATGGCTGTACCTGCCTGGAGAGCAAGGGGAGCGCTGAACCTAGCTGGACCACTCCATAATCTCCCTAAAAACCCAGAAAAGGTCTTGCCTAAGTACGATCCAGGGAAAGCCATCTCGGCGGAGGATCACCTCAAGAGTTTTTACCTAGCTCTGAACCTTTTAAATGTACAACATGAAGACGTAGTCTGCAGGTTGTTTCCGTACACATTCGAGCCTAAGGTATCATCTTGGTACTTTAGCCTTCAACCCAGCTCAATCTCTAGTTGGGATGATTTCGAAAAGTGTTTCCTTAAGAAGTATGGGAACCAAAAGACTGTCGCCACGCTTATGAAAGAACTCCTATCCATGAGAATGGAGAAGAAGGAAAAGGTTCAAGACTTTAATCAAAGATTCACAACGCTGTTAAATAACTTTAGTGAAACTAACAAACCCACAGAAGAATCCTTGATCGAATACTACACAACAGCTCTTGAAGGTCCAATCGCAATGTTTGTAAAACGATCCAAGAAAACGACCCTGATAGAGAATTTTGAGGAAGCTCGAAAGGTAGAGGAAGAGGCTGATAGCATTACTAAACATGCCTTAGATGTGGAAACAAAACCAGCAGCTAGCAAGAAACCTTTGCTCCTTACGAGAGGTAAGGAAGAGCCATCTACGGATATGGAAAATATAGTTAAAATGATGCAAAAATTATCTAACAAAATCGTAGATCTCGAGAAAGACAAGGCTGCCAGTACAGCTAGGAAACCTTTTAAGCCATTCTACAAAAGAAGGGAAGACGGGGAACAGTCTCATCCACCAGTGAACACTGCCCCTGTTTTAAATTTGAATGAGATTGGTATGGAAAATTTCTGCACCTTTCACCAAGAACCACACTCGGAGTAGAGCTGCCCACAATGGATCAATTCCATGAGCTTGGTCATGAACCAAATGTTAGATTCTCAGATCCCAGACCAGGATATTCCTCCAGAGGAGTCAGGCCCTGAGTTAGAGGAACCAATCCCGGACACTACTATGGTGTTGTGGGATTGGATACCTATGACTGAATTAGTAGAAGAAGATCACGTAGACAGCGCTCCCTCTACCATAAATATTGCTACTCGCAGCAAGGGCCCGATTGCGGATCCTATCCCAGCCACCTCTTCCCATAAGCCTAAGATTTCGAAAGATCCGCCTAGGAGGCATATACCAATCATCCCACCACAGCCCAAAGTAAACCAAACAACAACCAAACAGCCAAGCGCTGACAACAAAGTTCAGCCGCCTAAAGAAACCATGAACAAAACAGATCAGTCCATTCGAATTGGGAATGAATCCGATATAGGGTATGATATTATCGAAGATATCAAGAAAGTTAAAGCGAATGTATCAATATTTGACATGTGTAGCCTGCCCCATCAACGAGACAAGCTACTGCATGTTTTACAACCAAAACCCAGCGCTACATTAACAGATTCTCAAGACAATCCTGAAATTAACGAGGCTAGCATCGGTGGGAAATCCAAATCCCAAACATTGCCATTTCTGCTGACATTCGAAATTTTTAATCACAATGTTCATAACTGTCTGGTAGACTCCGGAGCTTCCTCAAACGTTATGCCACTGTCAATTTGTAAGAAGATTAATGGGCAGCCCGTACCATCTCCAGCTCAAATCATACAATTAGACAGGACCGCTGTCAAGGTTATAGGGGAGATGAAAGATGTTCTAATTAGACTGTCAGCCGACCCTAGAGTCTGTCAATTTATTGACATAATGGTGGTCGATATCCCTGAAGCTTATGGGCTGATTCTGAGTAGGGATTGGTCTACCAAGCTGAGTGGCTACTTTGCTACCGATTGGTCCCATCTATGGCTGCCTTATCAGAACAGGCAGAATCAGATTAAAGTTCTTAGGGAACCCCATATGAAACAAAACGTAACCCAGCTAGAAGAAAAAAATGAGGCTGTAGCTTTCTCTTCCTCGGTCCTGGGAAATTACTTCTTAGAAATGGATCCGGGCAACTATCAAGCTGAAACTTTTTGCCATGAATCAGACAAACAGTCCGATCTCCTTCATTTCTCTCGGACTGATGAGGTTGATTGTAACATAGTCAATTTAGTTGCTAACATAGACCACAAAGAAACTAACTTAGTTGACTCTAAAGATACCTTTTGTACATTATACTTTGATGGCTCTAAAACTCTGGAAGGATCCGGAGCCGGTTGTGTTCTGATGGATCCAAAGAAGAACAAGTATTTTTTGTCTTGTAGATTAGAATTCGATTGTACTAACAATACCGCTGAATATGAAGCTTTGGTGCATGGTTTAAAGAAGGCCATTGGCTTAAATGTTAAGTACCTGAAGGTTTTTGGTGACTCCGAGATAGTAGTCAGACAGGTAAGGGACACCATTCATTGCCTCTCACCGCACTTGAAAGGTTACCAGGCTGAGGTATGGGATTTAATCATGTATTTTGACGCTTTCAATATAAAATCAATTCCTAGGTTGCAAAATTCTGCTGCCGATTTGTTAGCAACATCTGCTTCTAGATTGGTGCCGACAAATAATAAATGCTCGATTGAATTGATTTTCAGGCCTTCCATTCCCGATAACATCACAAACTTCAGAATCTTCGATGATGATGAGCAGATCATCAGCTTCCTGACAAACGAAGACAGTTTTCAAGGAGCCGCAATAGATGAGGAAGAACATGATGCTGATTTGATGAAGAAGGAAGAGGAGAAAGGAAATTTCATGCCAAAAGGGGTAAGGTCCCTCGAAATGCTCTTCGATCTTCAAAATAAATTCAAAAGACCGGCTAATACCAAAACTAATAGCTCATCAATGCAACATGAGTTGGTTAATTTGGGTACCGAGGCAGAACCAAAATTTGTCAACCTTGGCAAATGCTGTTCACCAGGAGAACGAGAAAGGTTCATTAAGTTGTTTAAACAGTACAAGGATGTTTTTGCATGGACCTATGAAGATCTGAAGACATATGACGTCCGCATCATTCAGCATATTATACCAATGAAAGCGGGTGTCAAACCATTTCAGCAGCAGTTAAGAAGGATGCATCCCACTCTTGAACCGCTGATCCAAAAGGAATTAAAGAAACTCCTGGACGCGAAGATAATCTTCAAAGTTAGGCATTCCGAATGGGTTGCAAACTTGGTTCCCGTGAGGAAGAAATCAGGAGAGATTAGGCTATGTGTAGATTTCAGAAATTTAAACAAAGCCTCAGATAAAGACAACTACCCCGTACCTTCAATGGAGCAAATCCTACAAATGGTGTCTGGATCTGAATTGTTTTCTCTCCTCGATGGTTTCTCTGGCTATAATCAAGTGTTAGTAGCCGAAGAAGATCGTCTCAAGACTACCTTCAGGACTAAGTGGGGAACGTTCGCTTACAGGAGAATGCCATTTGGTCTGATAAATGCTGGAGCTACATTCCAAAGGGCGATGGATATTGCCTTCCGAGGATTGGGTGGGCAATGCGTTGTTGTCTACTTGGATGATGTGACAGTCTTTTCGAAAAAAAGGGAAGATCATGTTGTTCATTTGAGGCACATCTTTGACCGTTGCCGGAAGTATGGTATTTCTTTGAATCCCAAGAAGAGCGTGTTTGCTGTACCCGAAGGTAAGCTCTTGGGTCATGTCATCTCCAAAGGGGGAGTGTCAATCGACCAAGAAAGGGTCCAAGCTATTAATAAAATCCCAATGCCTCACAACAAAAAATCTATGCAGTCTTTTATGGGCACCATCAATTTTGTCCGCAGATTTGTTCCGGATTTTGCACAAATCGTTAAGCCGTTACAGCAGATGGTTAAACAAAGCGCACAGTTCAAGTGGACAGATTTGGAGAAGGACGCATTTAGAGATATCAAGGCAGCTGTAGCTAAAGCTCCTTCCTTAAGAAGTCCAGATTTTGATAAAGATTTCATCTTGTATACCTTCGCTTCGGATGAGTCTCTCGCAGCTGTACTCACGCAAAAGGTGGAGTTGGGGGACGAATACCCAATTTCGTTTATGAGCACTGGTCTGCAAGGGGCTGAGCTGAATTACCCCGTAGTTGACAAGCATGCCTACGCAGTCTTCAAAGCAGTCAAGCAGTTTAGGCCATACATTTTGAAGAACAGAACTAAAGTCATAGTTCCCCATCCAGCTGTTAGATCCCTGTTCGTTCAAAAGGAATTGGGAGAGAGGAGAGGGAACTGGGTCACAGCTCTGCAGGAGTATGATTTGGAATTTAAACCTGCTACAATCATCAAAGGACAAGGTCTGTGCAAGTTACTGGCGGGAAACTCGACTGATGAAGAGAAACATTGGAAGAACGAAGCCGAGCTCAATTCGGTTGAGGTATGCCATATCTTCACAACTCCCCAGTCATGGTATAGAGATCTAGTGCACTATTTACAGCAGGGATATCTACCCGAGCACTGGAATTCTAAACAAAGAAGGGCACTCCGTTTGAAATCAGCACCCTATCAGATCGTTGATGGGATTCTCTTCAGAAAGAATTATGATGGAGTCCTTCTTAGATGTTTGGAGAAGGAAGATGCAAACAAAGTTGTCAAAGAATTACATGATGGCCCCGCAGGTGGTCATTATTCAGGAGAGACGACAGCGCACAAGATACTGAGAGCTGGTTATTACTGGCCCACTCTGTTCCGAGATGCCCACACATACGCACGAAACTGTGATGTATGTCAAAGGAGCGCTGGGAAGTTACCTAAGGCCGCAGGCCCATTGCAGCCTGTCACCATCTCTGAACCTTTTGAGCAATGGGGCATAGATGTTATCGGAGAAATAAATCCAAATTCTTCATTGCAACACTGATACATTCTGACGGCTACCGATTACTTCACCAGGTGGACGGAGGCCATCCCGTTGCGCAAGATCAATGAAGACGCAGTCATCAGCTTCCTGAAAGAGAACATCATAACCAGGTTTGGGGTTCCAATTTCCCTTGTTTTTGATAATGCTACTTATTTTTCATCTTGCAAGATAAATGAATTTGTTTATGAATGGGGAATTAAGTTGCATTATTCAGCCAATTACTACCCTCAGGGAAACGGATTAGCTGAATCCTCAAACAAGAATCTGATTCGAATCCTTAAGAAAACTATGATAGAAAACCAGAGAAGTTGGCATGTGGCTCTCCCAAACGCCTTATGGGCAGATAGGGTAACCCCGAAGAATGCTTTAGGTGTCTCCCCTTTCACTCTTGTCTATGGCAAGGAAGCCATACTTCCCCCAAACGTCTTGCTGCCATCCTTGCAACTGTCCCAAGCCTCTCGGGGTTCTGGTAGCCAAGCCTTACAATCCAGGATAAACACCCTGCTTCGAGTGGAAGAAGCCCGACACAAAGCTAAAGACCGATTTCATCAACACCAGGACATAGTTAAGAGATGGTTCGACAAGAGGAAATCCGGCAAGAGGGACTTTGAAGTTGGGGATTTAGTCCTGAAATGGGACCATAATCACGAAGGCAAAGGAATGCATACGAAATTTCAACATCTATGGGTAGGCCCGTACCAAATTTCTGCAAAATTGGGCCCATCCACTTATAAATTGACAAATCTCGAGGGAGAGGAAGTAGCCCTTCCACTCAATGGCCTCGCCCTGAAACAATACTTCGCGTGAGTCTCCTTGAAACTTCCTGTACATAAATAAAATTGTCTTTTTGCTTTCGCTTTTAGCTGTTTTATTTTTCGGCCACATTGTTTCCTTCTTTGTTATTTGAACTTTCGATAGGTTTTGTTTTCTGAAGCCCCTTTTTGTTGAGTTTCCCGTTGAAGATAGCTCTCTCAAAGAAAACTTACAACCCATGAGCCTGGAACCCTGCTCAGTAAACCCGGTCTGCTGTGCTCTCGCTGAAATGTTCAAAGGGGGGGAAGCCTACCCTGCTAGTCACGCTAATCCTGTTCAATAGCAGAGACCCATGGCCATCTTCACTACTATCGTTGGGCTCCACCCACTCTCACACTTCAAAGGCATCTCAAGAAAGGTTACCTAAGTTGGACCCATGGAAAGTGGCACCTCTCGAGGACACGGGGTATTGAAGTGACTCCATGCTGCTGATTTAAAAACCAAAATGGCTTACATCCAAGAGTCTGTTTTCCAGGGATTCTCGCCTCAATTAAAGCATGGCTGAGATAAAAGCAAAGGGGACATGTAAAATCAAGAAGGCTGTCCAAAAGGCCCAGCTCAAAATAGGCTCCTCTCCGTCCGTGAAGTCTGATCAAATCAATAAAACCTCTAACTCACACAAAAGGACATTATGGATTGAGGAGCCCAAATCAAAGACCTGTCCAAAAGAAAATATCCCTGGAAGGCTCAAACAGCTAAGCTGTCCAAAGTACAAGCATCCCAAAGGGTGCCAGCAGCATGGGAATGAGGAACAAGAACAATAATGTCCATGAGAAAGTGTTGCAGATCCTGTGGAGTCCGGCAGTAGTGACCATTTGAGGGATGACCCTCCTAAAATAAATCTCATATGCTGGCCCTCTGAGAGTGGTGAAGATGCCTCGGTCGAAGCTCCCCTTTCCCCAATGGCTAGCAGGAAAAGTGCTCCTTTCCCCGCATGAGTCTAAATGCTCAGCTGAATAATGCACCCGAGACGGAGTTTTTAATGGGGTTCCGGACCATGTAGGGTATTTTTTCAGAGATCTGTGTTCGCCAGCGACTCGCCATTGTTGTTGCAGCAACACCCCTCCCCAAAATTTTGTACATGTTGGGGCCCCTCCTGTATTTTTTGTAGAAAGTTTGCTTGAGAAGCCATCCCAGCCGTCCGCTCTGTTTTCAACATAAAATTTTGCTTCCCTGCTGAACAGCTTGCCGTCAATCCTTCCATGTTCTCCCCAGTGAGCCAAAAGGTAACTTAGTTTTTTGCCCAAACGTTTTAGAATAAGTCAGACTTTGTCCCGAAACGGCGGGAGTCAAACGTCCAACCTTTCCGAAAGGAGGACTTAGATTTTCTTTGTCAAAATCCGCGGGAGCCATTGGGCAAAACCACCCGAAACGGCGGAAGCTTTCGATCAAGTCTTCCGCGACCACGGAAAAGTTCGCGTTGTTCTCCCGAAACGGCAAGAAATTCAACAAAACCACCCGAAACGGCGGAAGCCATCCGGATAAACTCGCCGAAATAACACCAAGGAATTCAGCATTTTCTTCCGAAGTAAAAGACTTAGAAAATTTTCAATCGTTGCTTCTGCGGAACGGTCCCAGCTCCGAAACGACTTAGCTCCCGAAACGGCGGAGCCTTTCACTCAAACCTCCCGCAACCGCGGAAAAGTTCCGGCTTCCCTTCCGAAACGGCGGGACTCATTCGCCTTAGTCTCCCGAAAAGGACTTAGATTTCCTTCCGATTAGAAAATGCGGGAACAAAGGACTTAAAGAATTTTTAGTTTCAACCTTCCGCAACGGCGGGGAAATTAAGTGAACCCTCCCGAACGGCGGGAGTTTTCGTTGAACCCTTCCGCAACGGCGGGAGCTTTCGTAAAATCCTTCCGCAACAGCGGGGGAATTCAGGGAACCCTTCCGAAACAGCGGAAGCCGCCGCGATATCTTCACGAAAGAAACTGATCGGAAACTTTTGATGAAACCCTTCCGAAACGGCGGAAGCCATCCCCATGAGTCCCGCGGAGGAATTCACGATTGCCTTCCGAAACCATACAAAGGACTTGGAATTTTCTCAAGAAGCTGTCGCGGAGGCCTTCGGCCTTTGCTCCCGAAACGTGGAAGCCTTCGGGCTGCCTTTCCGAAACAGCGGAAGCCAATCGCTTAAACCGCTCGGCGAAGGTCTCCGAAACAACCCGGGTGAATATGCAGAACAGTATAAGTTTTGCTTCCGAAACGGCGGAAGCCATTCCCAAAATCTTTCCGAAACTAGCGGGAGCCTTCGCCAAACCTTCCCGAAAATCAACAAGACTTCAAAATTTTGGTTCGCGGAAGCTTTCACAAAAGTCCTCCGAAAATACCGGGAGCATTCGCTATATCGTTCCGAAACGGCGGAAGTTTTGGCGTTACCCGTCCGCTACGCGGCGGTCTCCCGCGGAAGGCTTTGAGATTTCTTTCCGCAGTAAGCTCCGAAACGGCGGAAGCTTTCATCGAACCCTTCCGCAACGGCGGATGCAATTCGCGAACAGGCCCCGCAAGTGACGGTCGCACGGAAACCGAGGTGCTTTGATGTGACCGCTACGCGCGGCGAATTTAAACCCCGTTTTAACCACGCCACCTACCGAATTAAAGGCTCACACGTGCCCATTCTTATAAATTACGGTGGGGGGCTCGACCAATGCACCATTGTTTTTGTCAATCGGCCAACGACGTGCGATACCGTGCAAAACGCTCCAGCTCACCTCGCGCATCCGTGCTCGCAGCCACCTTGCTCAAGCAATCCCCACGGTGCCAGGTAGGATCTTCACCTTGTTTTTCAATACTGAGTTGTCCTTTTGGGGAAAATATTGGGTTTTAGTGGGATTGTGACGGGCAAAACACCCGTAAAGGGCTATGTTTCGCCCGTCAGGTACAGTGAACGGAGTTTTCGTTTCACAGAATCGTCATAGGCCTTCGTGAAAACGTTATATTTTATGTTGGTGGGTACGGGCGGTTAACCATGCCCTGTTTTGTTTTAAACCTCGGGCCGCGCCCCTCGTCGTGGGTTAAGTTGTCGAAACCCTACGGGCTTTCCATGTCCTGGACCGTTAACTCGGAATTGGAACCCTGGGCCCTTTTCAGTAAGCCCCAGCCTCTACACGCGAAGCCGAAACCCGTAAACGTTTAAGCCACAAGAGCCAAAACTTGAAGCCGCAGCCGCTCTAGCGCTCCCCGTCAGCGTATCCCGGCGCCGTTACCTTCGCCCGGACTAAAATCTCCCGTAGTGACTCGGCGAGTGGCCGCGCATGACGATAGCATCCATAGCCCTCACCAAGTCAACCCGCGTCTTCCCCGCCTTCGACCTCTCCAACCGCAGCCATAGCGAAAGACTTCTCCTTCCGCGAGGCGGAACCGGAAGCCGATTGCTTCCGCGAACCGCCTATCGGTCCAATAAAACCAATAGCTTCCGCAACATAGCTTATCCCATACTCGTCTTTTAAGAGCTTCAAATGTTTCAATGTGTGTCTTATGATTAAAATAATGTTTCGCTTCCTTAATATTTGCTTCATTGATTTATCTCATTAAAACGATGTTGCTCTCGGCTAAAACCATACAACCTGTTGCTCAAACTCATGATGAATTGTATATGGACGTTATCAGGGATAATTCAAGATGCCGAAACCCAGTAAGAAGAAGGCGAAGATGACAGAAAAGAAACCTGCTCCTCCTAAGATTGAAACCTCGCCCCAGGACACCAGGTGCACCACTGGTGTCCCTCCAGAAATCAGATGGGATGACATATACAGAATGATCAGGGACCAAGAGATCCCAGATATGTTGCTGGAAGAGGCACCGATCTATCAAAATATCAGAGCCTCAGGAATAACTAGAGCCGCTACCCGCCCTGAGCTATTCCCCTGTGCTGAAGTGATCGGGTGGATTCTCCAACATGCAGATGCTGATGGGAGAGTGATAAATGACAGCAGGAAAGTGGCTATTGCTTCGTTTCAACCCGCATATGTTGCGGCGGCCTACAGGTTTCCCCGTGTCCAACAAGCTCTGACTGATGAATGGTTGGGCCAGATGGATAACGTCGAGATGGCCAAGAAGCTATTGAGGGGAGGGAAGCATTTGAGAAAGAAGGGAAATGACGAATATGACGTGCAGAATCTGAGGGCCCCTTACAGATTGATCGCTTTAATGCTATGCAGAATATTCGGCATGCCGGATGGCACAGTATACAAGATTCAGTGGGTCCCTATCATTCACTATGTGGCATTTCAGGGGACAGTGTTTGACTGGGCCACTATCTTGTCAGATAGTCTGGCCTCAATGATAAGTGCTGCTAAACCCGGGCTGGCCTCGAAGAAGGCTGAATTCTTCATGTCCTCATACCTGATAGATTGTATCTTGGCCAAGATAGAGTTCCCCGGATTGGGGTGTACATGGGATAGGGCCACAACCCCGGTCTACACTGCATTCAAGATGTTGTGGGCTCAGAATTACAAGCCCAGCTACAAACTCATCTGTGAGGGGTTCATCATGCCCCTATACGAGAAAATGTTCAAGGAAGAACCAAGTTGCCTGTCACAAAACGCTTTGGAAGTCCTTGAGGATTATGGGGACTTCTACTTTTCAGAACAAGGTACCTACTTGAGAATGTTCGGAGGGACTAAGCCCCCATACATATTGCCGCAGTATGCCACAGACTATGTGGTGCTCAAGGAAGCAGTAAGAAAACTCTTCTTGGATGGGATTGGAGCATTCCTCCACAAGCTACACAAGGCTTCCTTTCCCCCCCTACCTTTCTGCATAGGTGCTTACAAGTTTTCAGGGGTGGCCTCTGCCGATGAATTTGTTCAAGAGTTGAGGGCCTTCCATTTCGGTGAGGTCATCTTCCACAGGAACGACAGAAAGGGTAAAGTGGCCGAGCATTGTAAGGGGAACTATGCTAACTTCGAATACTCCCACTACCCCGATGCCGAGGAGGAAGCATTCAGAGGCATCAGCAACATGACTGAGCTAAGGATCTGTCGCCAAAGTACTGGAGCGAGCTCTAGCTCAACCAAAGCCCAGAAGACCATCCAGCAAAAGGAGAAAGAAGCCAAGGATGCCCGGGCTCAGGAAGAGCTCAGATTAAGAGAAGAGGCAAGGTTGCAAAAGGAAGCTGAGGAGGCAAGCAAGCTACAAGAGGCTGAGAATGAAAGACTGCGGAAGGAGGCTGAAGAAGCCCAAAAGTAGAAAGAAGCAGAAATTGAGCAAGCTGAAGCAAGGAAGAAGGCGGAGGAAGAATTGAAGGCAAGAGAAGATACCCAGGTAGGTGGGTCCGGTGCGCAGGACATGGAGATAGACACCTCTCAGGCAGGTGGCTCTAGTACCCAAAAGGAAGGGACAGACCCCGCTCAGGAAGTCCGGACCCCACCTATGGAAGAAGACATAGACATCATAAACCGACCAATTGTACCGTACACTCCATCTGGGAAGCGTACGGTGTCCAAATGGAACGAGTTTGTCTATGACAAGAAAAGAAAAACAATGGTCCTCCAATCAGAAGAGAGGATTAAAAGTCCCTTCCATGATGACATAGTGACTCGCCGAGAGGTCGCTGTCATGCAAAACACAGACGCAGATCCCATCGCCATGGCATCCGCTGCTATAGCAACAGCACAGGCATCATTTGCCAATGTAGGGGTTATAGTCAAAGAAAATATATTGACAAAGAAGAGAGCACATACCCTGCAGCAAAATGTGGCTAATGAGCAAGCCCAAAGAGACCTGATAGTAAATAAATACAATTGCTTGTACGCTGAGCACAAGGAGTTGGAAAACAAGTACAACTACCTGGAGGAGGAAAAGGACCAGCTAGCACTCCAAATAATGATTGCAGAAGCAGAGAAGAGTGGAGCAGAAGAAAAGGCTTCCCAGCTAGAAACAGACAAGCAGGCATTAGCTGAGCGTTTAGAGCAAGCGGAAAGCAGAACCTTGGACATGTCCCCCTTCCACGAGCTGTCATGCAATATACTACAGCAAGTGCATGGCTCTCAAGAGCTAATCACTGATGAGGTATGCAAACTCAAGGCCATGACGGTTAGGCTAAAGGAGGTGAATGCGGAAGCCCACAGGCTCAAGGCTAAGAATACCCGTGTCAAAGCAAATGTCATAAGTCAGATGGCATGGAGGGAAGGGAAAGGAGGTTTCCCCCCGCATCTTCCTTTCAAGACCGTGGAAGATTTTAATGAAGATATAGCCTTGTTGGAGTTTGGCCGGAACTGTGCCAATAAGCTGATGGCCAGTGTGCAGAAGACCACAGATAGAATCAACAACCTGTACCAAAAGCTCAAAGGAGTCCATGATAACTGCTCATTAGGTTTCCCTCAGACCCTAGAAGATTTCCCGGGAAAGGAGCAGCGGTTATCTCAACTGAAAGAAGAGCTAGGCGTCCAGATGGAGTATGTGAAAAGCATTGATGTCCTTGCCATGGATGATCTCCAACATTACATCGGTTCATCAACACTTCACAACCATCTGCTGAAGGAAACATATCAAGTTGCTGAAGCAGAAGTACAAAGCATTAAAATAGAGCTCGGGAAGAATGTAACTTCTCAGAAAATCCTGTTTCCTGCTGCAGCAAACATAATCATAAGGGATACAGGTGTGTGGCACAGCTACATAGAAGAGGAGGTCAGGAAAGCTGCAGCAGCAGCGGAAGCATCAGTAGATCCGGCTGCCCCTCTCCCAGCAGCCTCTTCCCCAGCAATGGCAGAAAGTCTGGCCAGTCCCATTCCCCCTTCCCAATTAGGAGCAGCATCAGCAGGGGATTCGAGGACCTCTTCCCAGGCAGCATCAGTGACCATCAACTTGGGTGACCCTTTGCCAGGAGAAGCCCACGCACAGGAATGAAGAAGCTGAATTCAATGAGCCACTCTTTTCAGCCAGACACGTGCCCAGCAGGGAACGCTTTGATTTTAGCAAATTTTCTGTTATATGTAAGGCGTAAGCCGTGGGACAGCTGTCCATATTTTTTTGTCAAAATATTTTTGTAAATGAAGTGGCCATTTTGGCGACCGATTATATTAGAAATCCCTGTAAATGACAGGTGGGAGAATGCTAGGTGTCAGCCCAGAGGGCAAATTTGTAACTATAAATAGGAGCCTAGAAGAGATATACAGGGACTTTAGGCAGGGAATGAAAATTTTGGGCAAATGATATGAGCTATCTTGTATCGGCTCTGTAAATTGAATTTTTCTAATAGAAGCCACGGGAGATGAACGTTTTGCTTGGAATGTTGGGTTGCTTTGTGTTGGACTATTCTAATGACTGCAATTCTGCAATGTGAGATCATTCTTGACTTCCGAATTATTTCTCTGCATTAATGATTTTGCTCTCATCTATGCATGCGTTCTCTCTATTTTGTGAACAATGAAATGTATTGCAGTGAATTTCTCTGTCTAGATCGAATGGCTAACTGTTCTTTCTTCCGGGTAATCCATGTGGGTCATTGTTCATGACTTTAAATTGCTCCTTGCAGGGATCTTTGAGTTTAATTTCAGTTTCGTTACGTTTAGATCTGTTTCTTTATTTTGTTACGTTTAGATCTGTTTCTTTATTTTGTTACTTAGATTAGATAATGTTTTCTCCTGTTTATGAGAAATAGATGCGTTCTTTATTCTTTCGTTTCCCTCTGTTGTCTGAGCAATAGGTGCGTCCCATGCTGATTGAGAAGCTACCTTCTCAAGATCTCCATATTGCTGTAGCTTTCATCGTGAGAGATAATAGCTATCTGTTCTTTGATTACGATAACTGTTACAGCTGATTGCTCCCCTTAAGCGTGTTCCCCTGCAAGGATAGATAGATGTGTTCCTGTTTCTAGATTTAGATCTGTTTCAGTTGCATTTAGACTAAGTATAATTTAGGCATGTGCATCTCATATAAAACACATAAAATCCAAAAGAAAGGTGGATCGGGCCATAACCGGTAAAATCGGATTTAAAATCCAAAACCACGGTTGCCGGAACCGCTAACCGGACGGATTCCCTACACCAAACGGGAGACAGTCTAATTGGGACCGTCTCTCGGGGAGAATCCTTTTTCTGATTGATGCTACGATATCCGAGGCATCAACAAATTGTAAACATGTAAGAGAGTATCCAGTTCCCTACTCTTTCCAACTAAAAGTATTCCCCCCCAAACTTCATAGGGATTAAATCTATAGAGGGACGGATCCCAAGCTGATAGAAGACCACCTGATCTCCCATTAGCAACAATCGAACACACTTCCCATGTAGGAAGAAACTGACAACGGAAATTCCTAACCCTCTGTACATCCACCATCATCTCCTGTAATAGTATCAAATGTTATCTAATAGTCGTTAGTAATCTACGGAAGGCGTTTTGTTTTGAGGCGCCCCTAACCCCACGAATATTTAAGAATAAGATGATCATGGGTTAACCTCTATGCTGGCTGTCAATGCTCTAAGTGGCCAAAAAACAATGGAAATCAAGGGTAAATCGAGGTTTGTGACTCCCCACAAGGAAGGACGGATGCTAGAGACACTTCCAATAACTACTTTTGATGCCTCTTGATTCTTGATATGCATTAAAGGAAGCAATAAGACCTGAAGCTTTGTTAATTTCAATAAAAGATACCCCACATCGAGTTTTATAAATACAATATTGATAAACAAAATTATTTAATTATAAAAAAATTATTTAAAAAATTAATGTTGTTTTATCTGCTGTGCATAAAGAATTATTTAGGTTACATAACATGTCACATAGTGAGATTTGAATTTCGATGAAGAGTATAACAACAATTCTCCTAACCACTCAATCTATATTCAATTGATTTTTTTTATACTACAAACTTTTATATATTTTTTTTTAATTTTCACTAAAACAAATTGTAACCAAAAACAAATTTAAAAATGTGTTAATCATGGTTGGGGTATTTCGAAATTATGATTTTAGCATGATGAGGGTGAAAATATTAGACATGGTTAATTGAAAAATCTATTTTTTTCCTCATTCCAAAATCGACTTCATTCAAAACTTGTATTAATTAAAAAAACTATGGCCTAGCTATTTTCAATTTAATGTTGTGTTTGGTTAGGTAGGAACTCATTTTTCTTCATAAATTTTAGTGAAATTATATGAAATTTTGAATAACTAGTTAAGCGCTAAGCTTCTCAATTTCATCATTTATAAGCGATACATTTGCGAAGATATATATAATGGAAAGTACTCCTGATTTGTTTTCCTCGTATAAGTTGGTTAGGTCATTTTCTCATGGGCTTTGGTGTTGGTATTTGGAATTGCTATATGTTGATGTGCTTTCATATTTTGTACAAATTATACGTTGGTTAGGTCATTTTCTCATGGGATTTGGTGTTGGTATTTGGAATTGCTATATGTTGATGTGCTTTCATATTTTGTTCGTGGACATTTATTTTTAAATATAATATTAAATAATGATTCATGTTAATTAAAAAAAAAATGTTTTTGTTTTTTATTATTAATGAGAGTGTACTTTTTAAAGTCAAGATTAAATTTGATATTTCTCTAAATAAATAAAAAATGATTAAAAAAATCCAAAAAGTTATTTACAAAACCATTATTGATCTAAAACAATTATTGTAATACAATGCTATGATTGAAGCATCAATCTTTTAATTTTTTTAATTTTTAAAGGTGGTTCACTATTTGTTAGAGGGCTAAGTCCACCGGAAGAATGCAACACTTGCTATTCCAACTTGAGAATCAAGGTATGGCCATAAATACAATCATTATAATAGGGGCTCAACAAGAGCATCATGTCACTTACACGAATTGAACCTGGATGGGAAGGGTAACAATCATTCCTCCCAACCACCCAAGCTACAACCAATGAATGTTTAACACAATGTTTGATCCGTGTCAAAATTTAAATCTCCTTAATAACCATTAAAGTGAAAACATGTATTTATAATGGATTGAAACAATTTTGAATGCCCATAATCTTATGATTGCAGCATTATCCTTTTAACATATCATTCTAATATGTGCTAACAAATCTACATTAAAATTAAGAGTTTCTTTAATAAACACTAAATGGAGAATGCAACAAGTAGAATTTAGTTCGTATGTCCATTGAATTTAGTTCGTATGTTCATTGGATCAAATATTTGTGTTTATCACATGGTGAAACATGTGAGAGTTTACCATTCAAATTGTTAGTTTTATGATTGACCCTCATAATATTGCTTCTACCAAATTGTTACGATGTCCAATAGTGAATATTGAATTAAACATTAAATGATAAATATGAAAATGAAAATTAGTTTTTCCATTATAAGCATAAGGGCAATGGAATTAACAAGTTACCATGAGGGAATATGTTATGCTTTTAAGTTTCAATCATCAACTTAGCATCAATATCACTAGGATTCCAACTTAACATGGGGTTTTAACCCCCCCAAAAGGAACAATGAGAATCATAATATTTTCAATGTGGTTCACGCCTGAAGATTGAGTTGCTACATCCATGGAGAAACAATCCAAGGGGCCCATCCGAAGGGTCCTCACCTTGTTATCCTATTTCGGAGCCTATCCCCGACACCAAAATTGGGTGCCTAACTCCAGAGGACCCAGATAATTGAACCTCGATCTCGACCTTGTTACGGCTTGGTCCCAGAAGCTCCAACCAATTGAGCTACCCCACGGGGCTTGGGATGAAGTATATATATGTATATGTGTTAACAATCAAATTAACACCCCTAGTCATGTGACAGAAGAAGCACATTTTTACTATGCATCCGCAACATGAAGACATAACATAAGTACATTCAGAGACAAATCCTCTCTGATCTAATCACTTCTCCCATAAATGGAAGGATTAGGTGAAGAAAGTAAGAACCTAAGGAGACCAAGTTCAGTAATTGAACCGCTCAAAAAAGATCCAAAACTAAGCTACACCAATCAAAAAGTGAAAAGAATGCATTAAAATGCATTAATTATGCTTAAAGTATGCTAAGTTGTGCAAAAAGCCTTAAAACTATGGAAAATTGGATTTTTGAGTGAAAATAATCTAAAATAATGAAGAAGACCAATCCCACATTGTGAGGAAAAGCTTGAAGGCCTATTTCCCAATGCTATATAAGAAAGGCATAGTGGGCATTGTAAAGTACACAAAGGAAAAGCAAAGGCATGGTGAAAAGATTCTGAAGGAAGAGGAAAGGCTCAATTTTTTCAAAAGCAGGGGTGGAAAAAAGAAAGCTTATGGCAATAGAGGAAGGATTCACACGAAGATCCATGGTAGGAATGTATTTCTTCATTGTTTTAATATGAAATGATTTAAGTTTGTTCCATTTGAATGTTTGAATGTTGTTTGTCTTGCATGATTTAGATGTTTAAAGTGGCAATAGATCTTAGCTTTGCTTATCTTAATTGATGAATGAATGTAGATCTGATTAATGACTTGTGATAATCATTTTAATATGTTGACATAGAGGCTCACCACTTCTTAATAAAATAGCTAAAATAGAGTAGACAAGTCTCTACACTATTTGTTGTTAATTGAATATATACACATTCTTAGAAGACTAAATAATTTGGTTGATTCTTTGGCCAACTATGTATTTGATTGGCATCTAAGTCATTAAACATCATACCAAAAAGCAAGCATGTACATTATTTCATGGCCAATTTAATTGAACACATCATTTAAGGACATAAGCAAAACCGAAATAACCTAGCTTACATCATAACCCAAAAAGTGTGTAAATTTTGCAGGAACTAACAGCAAATAGTGTAGGGACGTGTCTACTCTATTTTAGCTATTTTACTAAGAAGTGGTGAGACTCTATGTCAACATATTAAAATGATTATGCGCTGGCTTATAATTTACACGTTTTTGAGTTCGTGTGATTGTCCAACTCTAAATTATTCGATTGGCTAGTTTCCTTACATCACTTTCATTTTGCATGAGCAATGATGAGTCCACATATCACTATTACCTTAAGTTGATTTGGTAGGACTTACATGTAAACTACATAACAAATAATATAATACTAGTATTATATGTTAATTACATGTAAATACAATTATATCTCTATATATGAAATAGAGATATTTATATTCAATATAAATAATTGTATAAAGAAAAAAAAAGATATTCAATTTAAATATGAATATAAATATTATAGATATGATATTTATATAAAAATATTATTACAATGTAAATATAACTATATTAATAATAAACAAATTATATTTTAAGTATCTAAATCTATTTAAGTTTTGAGATCTGAATCCTATCTTTATACGAGTATGAAATATCTGGGTTACTATTTGAATCCAATAATTAGTTAGCAGAGGAGCCGTTCTTGAGAATATATTGATTTACTAGTTAACCTTGGCCAAGATTCCAAAATCTATATTGGACAAGTTTAGAAAAAGAGTTTTCAGTTTCCTTTAGATTGGAAATAAGCAAAAGGAAGGAATTCACTTGATGAGCCGGTGAAGGTTAGCCAAGCCCAAGAAACTTGGTGGTTGGGGAATAAAAAATATTTTCTTTTTTGGCCAAGCATTAGCTGTCAAAAGTCTATGAAGGAGATTATTCTCAGCAGGTATGTGGAATATGATTATCAAAGATAAATATTTGAAGCAAAGGTTGGTTGTAGACTGGATCAGATTAAATAATAAGAATGCAAAAGGGACATCAAATTTTTGGAATTGTTTGATAAATTCTTATCTTATTTTGGGGATTGGTTGGCTTGGAAACCAAGAAATGGTCATTGTATTAGAGTAAGAGGGGATCCATTCATTGGTGGAGTTGTTTTTTATAAATTATCCACTGCTCTTATAAATTCTCTTCGATCAAAAGGAATACAATTTTTAGCTCAGGTGGTAGCAATTGAAGCTGGGAGTGGGGGATGTCAGAGATGGAAACAGGCTAACGAAATGGAGTTATAGCGAAATTATGAAGAAGAATGGAATAGTTGTATATTTGGTCTTCATTGAGGTGGTATTCATCTACTAGATGATGAGGATATTATTGTATGGTCGTGGAATAAGAAGAATGGAGAGGTAGCTGCTAAACTTTCCTATGAAGTAATTTTCTTTTCAGCTCTAGAAGTAGAACAAACTTGGTGGTTTACTTCAATTTGGAAATGGCATGTTCCATTAAAAATTAAGCTTTTCTATTGGCTTTCCCTGGAAAATAGGATATCGACCTAGGATAATTTGGTGAAGAAGGGGGGTCAAGGCCCCAAATATCTGTATCTTGTGCAATAATGAAGCAGAGACTATTGATCATTTGATGATTCACTGTACTTTTACAAAACTTGTATGGCAAGAGGTAAAAAAGAATTCAAGATTGCTCAAAGCTGTTTTTTCTAGTCTTTGAAATTCAGATTTCATAATTGGATTTTAGGAGCAAATGCTTGGAGAGAGTTTCCTTGTTATATTTGTTGGGAAATATGGAAACATAGGAACATAGTATTATTTGAGGGAAAACAAAAAATGTTTTGAGAGTTTGTCTTAATGCAGTTGGAGCGTATGGGAGAATTCAAAAAGAGAAGGGGGGAAGGCAAGATAGATTTGCAGTAGATCCTTCTTTTAATGATAGTTGGCCAATAGGTCACTTTGATGGTGCTTCTAAGGATAATGGATTAAGATGTGGAGCTAGTGCCTATTTGGAATTGAGAGAATCTCATGTCTTTAAACTGAAGTTGAATTGTGGTAGGGGTACCAATACTCATGGTAGATTACTTGCTTTATGGGGCCTTTTATACTTTGCTCAATCTAAGCATATTGTACATTTGTAGGTAGATGGAGATTCCAAAGTGATTATTGATTGGACTCTCCAGAAATGTCAGTTACAGGTGGCTTCCCTTGACAATTGGAAGAAAAAAGTTAGAAGACTCAATCTTCTCAACATCAAATGCATATATTCTAAAATTAAAATTGGGATGATTTAATGCATATCTTCTACAATTAAAATTGAGATGATTTATTATTATTTTTTATGAAGCCAACGTGGGGAACAACGTAAAAATTATTTGTTGAAAGAGAGAAGAATTATAGAGGTTCTTCATCTCAATTATAGGAGCTTGAATTCTAACATGGCTTTGTAGCTTTTGTATTCTTGTTCATTCAATATTGGTTCAACAACATTTCCACTGGTTAAAGGTGTTAGAATGGCAAGTGGTCCAAAATGGATTTCGATTTTTGCTAAATTATTTTGTTGAAACATGTAGAGGCGATTTTGGACTTTAGGCAAACCCATAAAATCATGTTAATAAAACTGAAATTAAAATATTACATTTAGAAGCTTTAAAAGCAAGGTTTTGGGCCTTAAGGACTATGCCATGGAGTTCTCAAAGGAATTCTACATAGGTGTCTTTTAAAAAGAAGAATTTGAGACCTATAGAAGCATTTCATATCAACTCTTTAGATATTAACAAACTAGAAAAATTAGAAGCTTTAAAAGGAGGTTTTTGGACCTAAGGACCATGTCGTGGAGATTCACAATGAATTCTACACATCAAGAGCTTTATGTTTTCTTTTAAGAAGTGCAAAAAGAGAATCCTAGATGAATTTTATATGAGAAATTTCCATCTTTTAGCAAGGTTATCATTGATTACTCCCATAAGTATAAGT
>BSBM01001472.1:4317500-4330000 GCA_027924585.1 Larix kaempferi | reverse complement strand
TGTCGGTTCAATGAAACAATCAACGCGGAAACATGAACATGATTCTTCCATGTGACCTCCCGCTCTCTTCTTAAACGTTTTTCGCGTTCTCTTCTTTGAAAGTCTTTCCTGCTATTGGGTCGGTCACTGGCATTCCAGATCTTCTCGAATTCCCATGCATCCAGTCTCGAAGCTTCGCATATGTTTATCAAATATTATTAGTTAACAATCCAACAATTGCTTCATCAATGAAATTGTTGGACGATAGGATCAAAACGGACAATACGATTGGGCGTTACCCACAATCCAATCCAATATCCCATTAAAATAAGAAATTTAAATAGAAACGCTTATACACATTAACTATGAAAACAACTGCACTAACGAGGCGACGTTTTTGACATCCAGTGATATCCGGCCCTCGTCTTCCTCTAATTAATCGACAGAACAATTTTCTACACATTTAATATTTAAATTTAAGTTTCATAAATTTTAGTTTCAAAATCCAGGGCGGAAAACACTAACTTAATTTACCATCGGACAACGTTAAAAAATTCATGCGAAATTATCGGCAGGCGGGCGTTTCTTTTCATTCGTCAATTATGATTTGCATATAACATTCGTGTACGATAAGACCTTTATTATTTTAATGAATCAATGAAGGAGAAACTGTTGAAAACTCTGATCACATTATTTCTTTTAAAAATTTAAAAATCTAAATCGATTTGCAATAGTTTGAATAGATAATGATGATGATTAACTTTCTCGAAACTAAATTTATCAGATATTAAAAAGAATAGAAAAAAAAATTATTTGGTTTGCTTTAAAATTGTATTTGATTAGATTTCAATTTTTAATAATAAACTTCAATCAATGCTTATATCTCATCATATCTCTATAATAATGATTTAACTTGATCAGATTGCAGATGTTTTCAGTGTTTGTCAGTTATCAATGCAACAAAGTAGGAAAGAAAATATCTATATCAGATTGATTTACCTTTATGGGAACATATCAGATTGCACAAGTTGTCATTAGTTGTTGGATGTAGGTGGATGAAGGTGAATATTATTCACCTTGCTGTAGGTCATTTAATGCAGTTGCAGCAGGCATGTTAGCCATTAGATTTCAAGTTGCTTGAGATCCAACTACCAACATACTTGCTGCGGCCTGGCTTGCAGCAAGCTGAATATTAATCTCCATATAAAATTAATTAAAAACGTTATTTATCTGGCCACTGTGCTGAAAAGTGGACTGAATTTGACAGGACTGGATTTATTATATCAACCCTAATATTAGCTAATGATAGCGCCGAAGAATTATTTGAATGTGCGCTTGCCGGCCCACGATTAGAAACTTAGAAGCGTGATAACTCACAGCTGCCTTTAGAATTTCATTCAAGTTGGCCCAATTACTGCTCATAGCGTCAATCCTGTTTTGAACGTAAGCCGCCATTTTATGTCCAGCTCTGATTTGCGTTGAAATTTGATTCAGTATTCAGCGTCAAGTTTGAAATTTCAGTATTTATTTATAAATTTATGGTCTCTCGTTTTTCCATAGTGTCAAAGATTTAGCAGATAAATCATTTTTCCTTGGTTGCAAAGATTTAGTAGATAAGTAAAGATTTACGGTAACACAACATCAAGATAAAAGAAATATAAAATAATAATAATGATACAAAATCAACTACGATTAATATAATATTTTTGGGAATGTAATTTATTTGTTTCTCTAAATATATCTCTGAATAAAATATTAAGAAATTAATATGATTTCAGCACATCTATATTGTTTGAATTGACAATATCTTTACCAAGAACGCATTAACCATATATTGATCTCTACATAGCTAATAATGATACAAAACAAGAGGCAGATACGTTCATTTTAAAAAATTTATTTATTTATTTATGATTGAAGTGGAAAAACTTTATGTATATGAATTAACTAATATATGAAAAGAAAATAAACATATCAAACTTAAAATATATATATCTTAGATTTGCAAATTTAGTTTAAAGATGTCATCAGATCTAAATTTTCTATATTAAATACATTAATATAAGTCAAAAATATTAATATTTAAAAAAAAATACACAAATAAATCAAACAATCAATACATCTATTTTCTTATACATTATATTTTTTTCCATACAATAAATCTTACTATACTCTATTTCCCTAAACATAATAAACCAATTTATTAAAAAAAAATCACCCAAAATAGAGATCAAAGAAAATTCCCTCAATTAGTTGCCAAAACTCATGTTACAGAGCTAGAAAGAAAAATGAAGAAAACAAATATTTACATTTATTTGTAAATATGTATTGTAAATTCTAGGATAAATTACGCTTTATAAATAGATCCTAAGTATAATCATTTTAGTTTATAAAACCTCTTTGAAAAGCGATTATAAAGTAAAAGAATATCATAATTTTCTAGTTGGGCCTGTTGCAGTCGTTAACTCAGTCCAATAATTTAAATTGCGCATTGATCTACCACTACATCTTGATATGTCGACTATACTTTTATCTGAAATGATATGCCGCTATACCATAATCTGTCAATTATATCTCGCCATAGCAATGATTAATATAGTATTAAGTGAACTTACGATATAAGTCTCTCATCCATATCACTGGTGGCGTTTCCAAGCTGTGTAGTGACCCCCATTTTTGGGTCCTACTTATAAATTTTTAAAACTTAAAAACATAATATAATCATTATAATGTATAATCATCAATAAAATTTATCAAATTCAAGAACTAACAAGTATACATAAAAACACAAAACTTGTTACCGCAGGTCGAATTTGTTGTTGGAGGAGAGGTCGCCATCGTCAATCCAATCCCACTCGTCCAAGTGCCGAATAGGTCTTTCGTTGAAAACCAACCAGTAAAAGCTAGTTTAACCATAGGCAAGGCAATCATTAGCTTCGTCACCCAACCGTAAGCTTATGCATTTAGTCACATAGCCACCCCCGAGCTTCGGGGTCGTAAGAACATACCAGCCTTGACTTTCTGATGGGATTCCCAACCCCCAGACGGGCTATCAACCAAACTCCAAGGAATCACAATCAATGAAAACTTCTATTGCGAAGTCCATTGAGCACTAGGGAGCAAGAGAGAGACTCTCTCCTTCTCCTCCCCTTTCTTTTATAGCCCAAATATTGCATGACATGTGTCCTCTCATGCAAAAATAAATTTTAATTTAATAATTCCTTATTATTTATCCTCATAAAGTGTCACTCTCACATGAGTGTGCACCTAAATCCCTTAATTATCTCTTTGTTGTCTCCGAAGTTTAATTTCTAAATCCTAAATCAGTGGGTGTAGGTGGAGTTGGTCTTCAGATGAGTGTTATCCTAGTTTTTGCTCCACAATTTATTAGATTGAATATTATTTGCAATATTAATCTCATGCATATCTATCTTGACATAACGGGTGCATCTCTACCCCCAATCAACCCTTTTTCAAAATATGTAAATTAAATATGCTCTCTTTTATTTAATTTTATAAAATTCTATATGCAACTTCTAACATATATACATAATTGTTTTAAATTCAAAAAGTGTGAGTAATAATTTTCTGTCGTTGTCTAGGTACCTCTTCGACGGGTCCACATCATAATCAACCGCATAATTCCATTTCCATATTTCAGCATAAATATGACATTCATGATAAGGGTTCACATGTGCTAAGCAATCATCAATATTTCATATTAAAATCACAAGTATCCATAATCGTCATTAAATCAATTATTCATTAGAAGCATATTCGTTTATCATATACATCGCTAATCAATCAACAATCAACATATATGCAGTCATTTATCTCAGTTTATTTAGCTAGGTCACTTACCAATAGGTGTCATCAATATCGATAGTCATATCGAGTTTGAGGAGCATTACATACACCCCCTCTTATTAAAAATTCATGTGTGGCTTCCTCTTCTCCTATGCACACTTGGAAATCTTCATTACAATCTTGCCAGACCTCACTCATCAATCAATGATTCAATATGCTTCTTTCTCAATTTGGCCAAGGAAGTGAATAGAGTATTGTGTGAAGGAAGAGCCAAGTGTTAGTGTCTGCTGCATGCACTGAAAAATGTAGGGAATATCACAATTAGGTGTAAACTAGGTTTCTATCCAAGATTCCCCAGACCCTCAAGTCCTCCACAAGACCCCATACAAATTTGTAGGTAGATTTGTAGCTACCCCAATATAGTTCCCTTCAATATCAAGGCTGGTACTTGCAAACTCAAATAATTTTGCTTCATAAATGCTTCTCAAACAATTCAACTTCATAACTGCTTCTTGATCTTGTAATATGCAATTTAATCCATCCCATCAAGTGAGAGAAACCCATGGATGAATTATAAAAGTTCTTGTGGTATTGAATTAGATGAATATGGAGATTTGATATATAAATTTTGGAATATTTTGTTAAAAAACTATAGAGATTGATAGATAAATTTTGAAAGTTTTTGGGACAAATTTACAGTGTCAAATTCCACCTTCTTAAAATTACAAAAATAGCATTTTTAGGGTTATGTTGGTTTTATGATAGGAGTTGGGGATATATGAAATATGATTGGTAAAAATTTTCAAATATATGTTGTTTTGGAGATAAAATGTACTATTTCATTTTGAAAAGAATTAATACAATTTGAACAATTTCTTTTGTTAATGTCAAAATTATGGATTTATTGTTTTTTAGTGACATAAACTACATTGAAAATATAAATTTTATTTAGCACATTTTTTTTGAAGTGTACTTAATTTATTATTGTTATGATATTTTTTCAAACCCTTCATCATAGAAGGGAAGCATGAATGTATACCCTTCAAACTGAAATTAAGACCGGCCCTTCAAATTTGATCCAAGCTGCCACGTACGTACTTGTCACTATTTGCACTAATTATAAGCATTTCTATTGCATAAGGAACAATTCACTTTCTAGTCTCCTATGATTTCCCTTTCTAGTACAACTTTTCACGTTGTCACTTGTAGTGACGATACTTATTTATTTTCTCTAAGTATTATTCCTATATGGCTTGTGCACAAGTGCACCATTAAAATCAATATTTAGTATATATTTTATTACCATGATCAAGGATATAAACATTTGAATTATACCTACCTATATGTTGTTATTTAGCTTACATAGAGAGCAATGACTTGGTTTTATAAGCTACCTCGTAGCTCGACCCTTCACCTTGGATTAGCATGTAATCTCTCCACTACACGTTTTCAGGTGCCACTTTCCATACGACGAGATATCCTTAACTGGTTTCTATACTCAGTTAGTTGCACAATCAAAACCATATATTAAATATGAGGTGTTTCCATGCATCTATGAGCTTCAGCGTACTCGATCCTCCACTTGGATTGGCATTGAACCTCTACAAATCACCAATTGGGTGACACCTACCATACGGCATTGAACCTCTATGATATCTTTTCCATGCAACGAGTGACACGACTATTGCTTGGGATGGTCTGTGGTGACGAGGCATGGGGGGCTTGCCCAGGTCGATGATTAATTAAATTGGATAGGTTAGTACATGTTATCCATCTACATTCAGTGAAGTCTTTGTCACGAATGTAATTTGCACTCAAAGAAGGTTTGGGTTTCCGTTTTTTGCGCACAGTAAGGGTTTCAAGTTTTTGCATGGTGATTTAGTGTCTGTCACCATTGGGGGGTTTGTCGACCACTGTGAGAGCTCGACTATATGCACGTTTCCTTTATTGCATGTGCATGTTGCTCCACTGGAGTCGTCTTTTGTTAACGTAATGTATGGCTCTTATGGCCAACTCTTCATTGATGTTTAAATGGGTTTAATCTAGTTGTCATTCTTGGATTCTTGAAATAATGATGGGTCCATGCATTGGATATGAGGGAACCCATTAGACTGATAATTCATGGGGGCCTTCAACGTGCTCTACAACCGAGGGTTCGATTTCCATCCCTCCATAAATCAAGTATTTATCCTTCTTTAATGCAACTTGTTTATCAAAGTCAATATTTATGGCATTGTACTATGGAATTATACTTTTGATGGTTGCTTGCACATAACAAGGTTTTGTTTTGGGGTCGCCTAGGCTAGCTCAACATCGTTTCCATGGGGTCTTCACCCAGTGAAACTATGTTATAGTGTTTTCATTCTGTGTCATAGTTCCTTTATTCGTGGGATATTAGAGAATACTCTTATTTTCACTAGATATTGATAAATACCTATCGAAATCCTTTTGTTGGGCCTCCCTCCCAATACATATTTTTAATTAAAAATATCATATTTTTACAAGATAGCCTCTATTTTTACTAGATACCCTTTTTTATAACTCCCATGGTCAAATATGTTGAACCAAAATCAAACATTCTTGAAACTATAGTCAATCATGGTCAATTAAATGTCAACTATAATTAACCATTATTAACTATGGTCAACCATAGTTAACCATGGTTCCATTATTTTATGGTAATCAACCATGGTTAATTATGGTCAAACAAATTTAGTGTTGCCTAACCAAAGTCAACCATATACAACCAATGTTCACTAAAGTAAACCATGTTTAACAAAGTCAAACAATAGTAAGCCATGGTGCATTAAAGTCAACCATGGTTTGCTAAAAGTGAACCATGTGTAAATAATGGTCAACCATGGTTAATTGAAGTTAACCATAGTCAACCATAGAAAACCATGTTCCAATATGCTCAACCATAGTCAAACATTGACAACCATGGTCAAACATGGTCATCCAAAGTCAACCATAGTCAAACATGGTTAACCATATTCTACCATGCTTAAATCCATAGTTAAACATGGTCAAACATGTTTATCCATAGTCAACCACAAACAAACATCATTAATCATAAACAAACATGGTCAACCATGGTGAAACAAGTTTAACTAAAGTCCACCATGTCAAACATGATCAACCATGGTCAAACATATTGAATCAAAATCAAACATTGTTAAACATTGTCAACTATAGTCAACCATGGTGACCTAAATGTCAACTATATTTAACCATGATCATCAATACTCAAACATAGACAACTTTGCTCAAACATGGACAACCATAGTTAAACATGGCCAAACAATGGTCAACCAAAGTTAATCGTAGTCAAACATGGTTGACCATAGTCTAACATGGTTATCTATAGTCAAACATGTTGAAACATATTTATTGATAGTCAACTACAAACACACATACTTAATCATAAACAAATATGGTCAACCAAGTTTAACTAGTGCCCACCATGTTAAACACGATCAACCATTGTGAAACATGTTGAATCATAATCAAACATTGTCAATCATTCTCAACTATTGTTAATCATGGTCAAGTAAATGTTAGTTAAGTACAGTTAACCATTATTAACCATGATGTAATTGTAGTCAACCACGGTTAACTACACAGCTAACATTGGTTAACCAAATCAATTATACTCAAATATAGGCTTGACCAATGACAAATATATTCAAGCAAAACTCAATGAAAATCCAACATGGTCAAGCATGGTTAATATTAGTCAAGCATAATTAAGCATGGTTCACATAAATCTATCATGGTCGACCATGGTTGTCCAAAGTTAACCATTGTTACATATAATCACCCATGTCCAAGCAAAGTCAACCATGGTCAAACGTAATCAAACATTATTAACCATAGTCAACCACAGCTCCATGGTTAAACATGTTTAACAATGGTTAAATATAGCCAACCATGGTTCATTATGGTCAAATATAGTTAATGTTATTTAACAAATGTCAACGATACACAACCAATGTTCACTAAACTAAAGCATGTTTAGCCAAAGTGAAATAATTGTCAACCATGGTGCATTAAAGTCATCCATGGTTTTTTAAAAGTGGATTATGCACAAACAATAGTCAACCATGTTTAATTAATGTTAATCATAGTCAAAATGGTTCACTATATTTATCGATGTTAAAAAAATAGTCATCGATAGTTAAATATTGTCAAATTTAGTCAACCATCTTCAAACATAATGCCAACCATGGTCAATGATGTTACCTAACAAAATTCAGCCATACACAACTAGTGTTCTCTAAAGTAAACCATGGTTAATCATATTCAAACAATGGTCAATAATGGTGCATTAAAATCAGGCATGGTTTGCTAAAAGTGGATTATGTACAAACAATAGCCAACCATGGTCAACCTTTGTTCACTAAAATAAACCATAGTCAACTTAAGTCAACTTTTAAAACCAAAGTCATTGATAGACATCCACCATTCACTAAATTCAATGATACTTTACTAAAGTCAACCATGGTTAACCAACATCAACTATAGCAAACCATGGCTCACTAAAGTCAACCATTTTAAACTAAATTCAACCATGGTTAAACAATAATGAACCACAGTCAACTACGTAGACTAATTTATCCAACTATCATATGTCACCCAAGTCAACCATGGTCAATGATGTTCAAATAGAGTCAAAGTCAACCATGCACAACCAAGGCTCACTAAAGTAAACAATTGCTAAACAAAGGGCTGGTCCAAGGTAATGATACCTAATTATGACACATTAGTTGCAATGACATTCTGGAAAAACAGAAATATTATCATTAAAATCAATTATTAGAGGTACCCACAAAACTTTTTTCGATTAGGTGTAAGAAGATGAAACGTAGAAAAACGGATGACCTTTCGAAATATATAAATTTTGTTTATGGAAAAGTGGTATAACCACCCCAAAATATCATTATTCAAAGATTGGTATGTTATTTTTTTTCTAAAACATAATACACATGTTTTTTTTGACTCGCCTGTTTGCTATGTAAATTTTCAATTTACGAGAAAAAAAATATGTAGAGGTGTAGGAAATAGAACAATCTTGTGTGGGGCTATTTTTCCAAAATTTTAAAAGTCAATTTTATATTTTTTTTAAATTACTGAAGTTAGTGAAGCCCTAAAATGACATTGTCAAGTTTTAATCCACCATATCATGGTCTAAAAATAATCAAAATGCATTTTTTTTTTTTTGGTTGTAGGTATTTTCGTGCTTTTAGGTGGGTTCTTTTCCGTTTTCAAAATAGGTAAGCCAATCAAAAGTTATAGGCCGAATAAACGAAGTATGTTTTTTACGAATTTGACATGATTGCAGTTTAAAATGAATTAAAAATAGAGAACAACAAAAGATCTATTAAAAAATTATATATTTGGAATCGGCACACAGAGCTCGACAAGTGTCTGCAATTTCATCTACAGTGCACTCGTGGAGCTTATGCAAAACTAGCTGTGAAAAACAGGAAGTTGCAGCGTTTGATGTTTTCTGCTATAAATCAGGGATAAACCAGACCGAGCCTAAAGGTGCAATCCGAAGCTAATTCCAAGCCTACAAGGGCGCCAAAAACAATTTTAATTCAAACACGTGTGCGCACTTCTGTGCGTGCACGCATTGTTGTTTTACATGTTTATTTTTTATCTATCTATCCCTAACGAGCCACCCCCCCACTATAGCGTGCACGCACTTCTGTGCGCACACGCATTGTTGTTTTACATGCTTATTTTTTATCTATCTATCCCTAATGAGCCCCCCCCCCCCACTATCTATAACCCACCCCTCTTCCCTTCCTATCCACCCAATCCCCCCCCCCCCCTCTATTCCACAAGGGTATCCATTGCATTAGATGTATCCAAGTCTTGGGGACTTAGGGAATTGGACATGGTCAAGGGAGGATACCTAAGACTTGAGCCTTAAAGGAATCTTGTATCCATCTAGGGCTAAGAATGTTACCTCCACCAACTAGACATGGCCTCTTGAGGTATCATTGTATTGTGATTGAGGATGGAAGTGCCATTATATGGTTTTGAACTTAGTATCTATATGTCTCAGGGCATTGGAAATGGTTTTCCAGGGAAGAAGTATTCTAGCCATCAAATACTAAGAAGGTTTTCTCAGCCAAGGCCCATCATGTGGTTATCATCATCATCATCATCATCATCATCATCATCTTCATAATCATTATCATCATCATCATCATCGTCATCACCATCATCATCATCATCATCTTCATCATCATCTTCATCATCATCATCTTCATCATCTTCATCATCATCGTTTTGGTCGTCATCCCCACCACCACCATCATCATCATCGTCATCTTCATCATCTTCATCATCATCATCTTAATCATCTTCATCATCATCGTTGTCATCTTCATCACCATCATCTTCATGGTCTTCATCATCATCATCTTTATCTCCATCATCATAATCTTTATCTCCATCATCATCATCATCATCATCATCGTCATCATCATCCTCATCATCATCGTCGTCCTCATCTTCATCATCATCCTCATCTTCATCATCATCATCATCTTCATCATCATCATCATCGCCGTCGTCGTCGTCGTCGTCGCCTTCATCATCATCATCATCATCGTCGTCGTCGTCGTCGCCTTCATCATCACCATCAACATCATCATCATCATCATCATCATCGTCGTCATCGTCGTCGCCTTCATCATCACCATCAACATCATTGTCATCGTCATCGTCATCACCCTCTTCCTCATCATCATCATCATCATCATCATCATCATCATCATCATCTTCTTCATCATCATCATCATCTTCATCACCATCACCATCTTCATCATCATCATCGTTGTTGTCGTCATCACCACAACCACCACTATCATCTTCATCTTCATCTTCACCATCATCATCATCATCATCATCATCATCATCACCATCGTCATCGTTGTCTTCATCATCATCATCATCATCATCGTCATCTTCATCATCATCATCATCTTCATCATCATCATCATCCTCATCACCATCTTCATCATCATCGTCGTCATCTTCTTCATCATCAGCATTATCATCATCATCATCATAATAATCATCATCTTCATCATCATCATTGTCATCATCATCACCATCATCTTCATCGTTTCATCATCATCATCTTCATCATCATCATCATCATCATCATCGCCATCATCATCATCGTTATCATCATCATTATCATCATCATCATCATCATCTTCATCTTCATCATCATCATCATCATCATCACCGTCTTCATCATTTTCATCATCATCGTAGTCGTCACCACCCTCTTCCTCATCACCATATTCATCATCACGAAGATGAAGATGATGGTGATGAAGATGATGAAGATGATGATGATGATGATTAAGAGGACCACACCGATGATGATGATGATGATGATGATGATGACGACGATGATGATGAGGATGATGAGGATGACGATGATGATGATGGTGATGACGATGAAGGTGATGATGATGATGATGAAACGATGAAGATGATGGTTATGACGACGACAACAATGATGATAAAGATGATGATGATGATGATGATGATAGTGATGATGCTGATGATGATTAAGATGATGATGATGAAGATGGTGGTGGTGAAGGTGGTGATGGCGACGACAGCGATGATGATGAAAGATGATGATGATGATGATGATAAAGATGGTGATGACGATGAAGATGATGATGATGAAAAATAAGTTGATGATGATGATGATGATGAAGATCATAATGAAGATGTTTTTGTTGATTATGATGATGATGATGATGATGAGAAGGAGGAGGAGGAAAAGGGTGATGACGATGACGATGATGATGATGGTGATGATGAAGACGATGATGATGATGATGACGATGATGATGATGGTGATGATGAAGATGATGATGATGATGGTGATGATGAAGACGATGATGATGATGATGATGATGATGATGATGATGATGCGAATGAAGATGATGATGATGATGAAGATGATGATGATGAAGATGATGGTGATGATGAATTTGAGGACAATGATGATGATGAGGATGATGATGATGATGATGATGATGATGATGATGACGAATATGATGATGATGATGATGGAGATGAAGATGATGATGATGAATACCATGAATATTATGGTGATGATGACGACAATGATGATGATGAAGATGATGATGATGATGATGATGACGAAGATGATGATGATGAAGATGATGATGATGATGGTGGTGGTGATGATGACGAAAACGATGATGTAGATGGTGATGATGATGATGGTGATGATGATGAAGATGATGATGATGATGATGATAACCACATGATGGTCTTTGGTTGAGAAAACCTTCTTAGTCTTTGATGGCTGTAATACTTCTTCCTTGGAAAACCATTTCCAAGGCCCTAAGACATGTAGATACTAAGTTCAAAACCATATAATGGCACTTCCATCCTCAATCACAGGACAATGATACCTCAAGAGGCCATGTGTAGTTGGTGGAGGTAACCTTCTTATGCCTAGATGGATATAAGATTCCTTTCAGGCTCGAGTCTTAGGTATCCTCCCTTGACCATGTCCAATGCCCTAAGTCCCCAAGACTTGGATACATCTAGCACATTGGATACCCCTGTAAAGTCTTGTTTGGTGCTTTTAGACATTTTTCATGGCCTTGGATGTCTCAATGGTTTCTTTATGGCCAAAGGCA